>JBBPCZ010000002.1:10350281-10403013 GCA_037974445.1 Brycinus macrolepidotus | reverse complement strand
ATGCTCTACAGAATGAATGGACACAAATTCCCACAGAAACAATCTTGTGGAAAGCCTTCCAAGAAGAGTGGAAGCTGATACAGCTTCATATTAAAGTCTATGTATTTGAATGCAGTGTCCTGTTGGTGTAACTGACAGGTGTCCCAATACTTTTCTCCATATAGCATATATTTCTCCATATATATATATATATTTTTTTTTTTTTCCGACACCAAATGCCTTTTGAATCCTTTATTCTGACTGAAGGACATTCACCAGTTGAATTTTTCATGTTTTTTGTTCCCCTCATCCAATGCCTTTTGAAATGGTTCTTTTAAAGGGATACAAAGATGACGCCCATTCATGTTTGCTGAGAACCCACATCCTGTTTAGTTAATCTGAAAGGACTGGGTTCAGAAACTAAGACTGAAGACCGCTGCATAAATGCAGTCTTCAAAGCCTGAAGCCTAGTGTTCCGTTCTGAAGGACTGCTATTGATTGGTGAGCCCATAAACAACCATTCATATTGATATGAGTTCTTTCGGGCAGATGAAAGGACTGAATCTCCTCTGACCTTTTTATGCATGGCAAAAGAGCTGTGCTGTTGCTTCTGTAGTGAACATTCATTTGGCTACAGCAGGTGCTCAGCTCTTTTGTTGGACTTACATAGGCTAATGATGTTTAATATTTCAGCAGATTCTGCCTGGAGAAGTACATTCATCTAAAAAAGTACAGGAAATTATTTAAAATATGCCCCCCAAAATAGCGAAATCAGATGGTGAATAAATGAAATGGTGCGTGCTTGTGATTAAGGTATGTTCACTTTGTTTTAGTAGTTACAGACACATATTTCTCATTTGATGAGAGATAATAAATGCACTTACTTGGAGTCAATCAGCCAAGGAACTGAAGCTGCGAACATAATGTTGCTGGCAGAGACTAGAACTCAACAGTCCAAATAGCCCACATTGCTCCCATAAATATATACCACCACAACTTCTCTCAATCTGCTTAAACCACATTCAGCATTAAGATGGAGCAGACTTGTCAGTGTGGTTTAGGACACAGTGTGAGTTACTGTGAGTTACATAAAATAGCCAAACTTCAGACAGTTCCAGAGCTGGTATTCACAAAGTAGTTTGAAATCAAAGGACTGCATCCTAAACCACATCCACAACTCTACTGGGCCTTAAAGAAGATTTGGTTTCAGGTTGAGCAGGGTGCGAAAAGTTTTGGTGATGTTTTTTGGGGGGCTATTTGAGTGACCTCTAGTGTTTGTTAGCAACATGGCTAAACTAAAAAGCAAAATTTTGGACTCCAAACAAGTCTTGGCCATTGGTACAATGTGTAAATTTTGCCAAACTTTTCCTTTGACAGGAACAGACTCCTAAATCACTGTTTTCAAACACTAGTCCTGGAGGCCCACTGCCCTGCACCTTTTAGTACTTTCTTTGCTTTAAAACACACATTTCAACTCATTAAGGGGTTGTTAATTAATTGGATAAGGTGTATTGGGAACAGCGAAAACACAAACAGGACCATGACTGGAAAACAGGGCCCTAAGGTACGACTGAGCACATAATACTGCCATCTGTATTTTGCCATCATCCCTTAGGGCAGTGTTTCTTAATTCTGGTCATGACAGCCCATAGCTCTGCAAGATTACAGATATTCCCGATCCAACTCATCAAAACCTTTCTGAGCTGGATGGGGGAGGAAATTAAAACTATGGAGAGCTGTGGGTCACCACGAGCAGGATTAAGACATTACTGAGTGTTTCTTCTCATGATAGATCAGGGTGGTAGAAGTTGAAGGTCAAACATTATAATATTGATTCAGATTAATTTTCCTTAATGTCAAACAGAGGTGAGGATTTTGATGGGGGATTATTTAGAAGTGATATAATATGATCATGCCTAACATTATGAAAATCAACTACAAGGTACAAAAAGGTCTGTTTTGTTAAGTTAACCTTAAAGACACAGTTCTACATGTTTTCTGTCTCTTTTTCATATGAATTAACCATGTTTTATTGAAATCCTGTTTTACTGGATTCCTGCTCTATTTCAGTTTTTGCAATTTTTTCTAACATCTTCACTGATATTAAAGGAACTCACCAGTTGTCAAAGGTGGGTGTCTTTAGGTATTGTCTCACCTCCTCAGAGACCTCCAGAGAACTGTGGAAAGATGATTTTGGTTCATTTAATTGATTTAACCAAACTTTTCTGCTTGGCAGAGTGACTGACAGTCGAGAGTCCAGCTTACCTCATCTGGAAGAACTTTTCTCTGACGTGTTCACATTCGTCGCGCGTCTTGCGCAGTGTTCTCTTATGGTAGAATGGCGAGGGTTTGTGGGTTCCCTCAGAGAGTTCCTTAAACAGCCCCAGCCAGCTTAGGTGCTCTGCGTTCTAAAGAGAAGCACAAACTCACTGAACAACAATACACACCACACACACAGGCACAACCAATGAGAATGGGAGGATACAGTTTAAAGATTATTTAATCCAGTGGTCAGTCCTGGGAACCACACTCTCATTTTTGTATTCTTCTTATGTAAGTCAACACTCAGCCAAAGCTTTTCTGTAAATATATCCCCAAAACCTCAAACACATTCAAACTGTACTCAGTTCCTCACTGGACAACATGTTGGTGTGAATAAGGGCAGAGTATTTTGACTGAAACTAATAAAAATGAATGTGCAGCTGAAGATAACAGGGTTGATTTTTATTAATCTTAGGAGTAGCAATCAGTTTCTGTGTCAACAACCATCATAAATATTGATCCAAGATCAGTCCTCCCTAGTCTGTGTTGTCTAAGTGGCTGCCCATAGTGACGAAGTATAGTTAAGTCATACTGTGTCCTAAACAACTTTGACAACTGCACCAGAAGAGCTTGATGCAGATTAAGTGAGTTAAGACAAGCTTTGGGGATGCTTTTACAGAGACTATTGACTTGAGTTTGTTAGCAACATTAGCCTCGTAACTCCAGCACTAAACTAAAAAGATCTGGACAAGAAATACATCTTGGCTCCATCTGGGGTAAGAGGAAAATTGTGTAAATTTTATTGTTTGCCAAACTATTCCTTTAACCAGTCTGTCTACCTAAACCCTGGGTTGTATTTTTGTGTTTTGTTTTTGGATCACTATAGATGGATGTAGAATTGTACCAGAGTAAGGAATATAGATGTCAGTATGAATCTACCTCCAGCTTTTCCCTGAATGACTCCACTTGACTCTTCATTTCATAAACAATGGCTGGAGTCTCACCTGCTTCGGTAAGAATCTTCTTCTCCAAGCTTTGTAACCTGGTTGAGAAAGTGTTAGGAATATATGCAAAGAAGAACATCTACAAAAAATGTGCTGATTTTTTTTTTTGCCTACCTTTTCTCCATGGAGGACAAATCAAAGCCCAGTGCCTCTGCTAGCTCTGTACCTAAAACATAGCACAGCTGTACAGCTCGCCATTCGCCATAAAACTCATCATGCATTATAATCCCATTTAATCATGAGTGCATTATGCCATAATCATTCATGGTCATATTTCATTTGATTGCTTTGCAGCATGTGAAGAGCAGCTACTTTTCTAGGACACAAGCCTGTCTTTGGCCTGTCTCTGGTTTTAAGGCAAAGAATACCTAATGGCTCACTGTTGCAGTCAGCAGCGACCACCTCCAGCTTGTAGCAGGAGTGAGGGCTGTTGGGGGTCAGCTGAGTGGAGATGTTGATGATGTTGCCTTTGGGATTGTAGAGCTTTAAGATATCATGGGGCCCAGCTTCCGCTGCTGATCGGAACAGATCTGTAAGCATGTACACACAACTGTGTATGAGTGCGAGTGAGTGCGCACACAAATACACACACACACACACACACATACACACACACTACATTCAGAATGATGAACATGTCACTAAAAGTATTTTGATGAAGCATTTGATGAGGAACTGGAAGTAGAACTGGAAGTAGACATTCAAATGGCAAAGTTCATAAGCAGGCTAATGTAAGGTATCAAACCCCCCCCACACCCCCCGTGCACGCTTTCAGCATGGGCACTCTAACTGGAGTGCGGTTACGCAGCCCCATACGCAGGAAGCTGTGTTGCACTTTTTGTTCTTACACCTCTCTACCATCGCCAAGATTAACTTTTTCATAAAATTGTGCTACAGTCGCTTTTCAATGGGATCAGACCAGATGGGCTAGCTTTCCTTTGCGCATCAGTGAGCCTTGAGGGCCCATGACCCTGGTTAACTGGTTGTCCCTCCGTGGACCACTTTTGGTAGATATCAACCACAATTTGGTCCTTCTCAAAGTTGCTTACACATTTCTTTCAAGTTTAAGACTTGACTGTTCACTTGCTGCCACCCCTAGACAAGTGGAACTGTAACAAATATATATAAAAATGTATAGGGAAGAAGATCTTGCCATTTCCTCTGGGATCAATAAAGTTTTCTGATTGTTTTCTGATTCTGATTCTGATTCTGATGTGCATGAGTGTAAATTAAATCAAGGGGCTTTGGGTGGAGGGTGCTCCAGTTTAAGAGCGTGGGCCACAGGTGCTGTTGACAGAGCTTGGCTCAAGGACCAAGCATATGCCATTCTTCTTGATGCTCTCCTTATGAGTGAAGTCAAATCTGTGTTCAAGCTGCCTGGTTTTATTCAGCTCAAATCAGTACTTTGAATGTACCAATGCAAAAAGATATTATACTACTCACTAATGGTAACAAGACAGATTTCCAGAAAGAATGACATTTTGACTGCACTTTCAAAACATATCTGATGGCATATATTGCAGGTAATCATCTGGTTCAGGATACCATAAGTATGCAAATACAGACTTTAAAGCTATACCATAAAAAGTTTGATTTCATATAAAACATGATCTAAACTAAAAATTGGCTTTGCATTGTTACAGTCAAAGTATGGATTTCAGCTGAGTGAAACCAGCCAGCTTGAATATAGATATGACTTCACTCATGAAGAGAACAGCATGTATGGCATATGTTTGTCACTCGATCTGAGCTCTGTCAGCACCACCTGCGGCCCGTGCTCTTCAGGTGGAGCACGAGCACACACACTCCACCCAAAGCCCCTAATTTCATTTACACTCATGCACAAGATCTTTCCTGAATAACATAACTAATTCAGTCTAATGCAATGATGCAAATAAAAATAAGTAATCTTCGCAACAGGATGCTCATCAGACAGTGCGAAATCTGGAGTCAGCGTCCAGTTCTAACTAGCAGTATGAGGTCGTACTTATGGTTTCTAGCACATTTTATGCTGTGTTGGTCATTCAGGTCAGTGGTCCACCACCATGACAGCAATTTGACAGCTCAGGGGATTCTGTATCATCTTCTGAGTCACTCTTCCAGTTGGACTGACTGAATGAACAAGCTTGTCAGTTGTCAATAGTCTCATTTCTACCACAATCAGTAAAGGCAGTACTCATTAAAAGTCAGTTTTAACTAAAAATGAAACTGTGTGTTGTGATATATTTATTATAATGAGAGTCTCTACGAACTCTCTCTCTCTCTCTCTCTCTCTCTCTCTATATATATATATATATATATGTATATATATATTCATATTCATATAAACTACGTATAAACTGTACATTATAAATTATAAATTGAATTCACCCTTACCTTTGACATCCTGTGCAGGGCAGTCAACAGGGAACTCTGCCTGCTCTGGTCTTCCATTCACGGTGAAATAAATAATTTTTGTTTCCATGTCAGACAGTGACTCTCCCACTCTCCCCACATCTGATTGAGGTGTTTACAGTGCAGCATGTATTTAACAGAGTGCCACTCCACAACTCCTCCTCCTGCTCTGCTAGTCCTATCCCTCTCTCTCATTCCTTATTAACCTGTGCTCTTTGGACCATTTTGAATAAGACATTATAGAGCTAGCAGCTTGTTGTTCACGTCTACTGTTCAGATGTGCAATGTCTTTTTGTGTGCAGAATCATTATCTTTATGTGCTATATATTTATTGTCTTTGTTATTATGTGCAATTGTTTATTATGTGCAATAGTCTTATCATGTGCAGTATCACTACTTATGTTACTATTATGTGCAGTAACGGACTTGGTGTAGAGTACAACTCCAAACCACTATATGTGTTAATCAGTAGATGATTTCAGCAGTAATTTTATTTATTTGACTATACTATTTATATCACATTGTCTTAAACCACAGCTTTTTGTGTATATAGCTTATTGTATATAGTACAGAGTATTTTCTGCAAAGTTGTATTTTATTTAGATTTAATGCTTACATTATATTTTATTTTGTTCTTGCCTCTGTGTCTCTGTGTGTCTGTGCAGTTGGGGCATTAGCAATTTCATCTGGGATCAGTAAAGTTTTCTGATTCCAATTCCAATGTAATGAAGATCATTTAAACCTCATATGCAGTCAGAAAGTATGATGAAACAGCTTAACAACTGTAACAAATCTTGAGTTTGTAACATCTATATGATGCATAAAAAGGACATTGTACTCCAGAATGACCAACATAAACACACAGGTGACAAATGAAGGTGAAAAAACTCAGTAAATGAGTGGAGAAACAGAATGAATGCAGGTTCTTCTAGATAGGAGTACTTTATAATACAAGTAAGCAGACTCACCAAGACTCATCCAATGACTGGTGTTAAAACGTGACTAAAGCCACATCTACATCTTGATACTAATCTACATCTAGAGGACATTAATCCACAGACCTACATGATCCTGGGGATCTTCAAGAAAGGATATACCTGGTTCTATGACAACATTTAGAGATCATTAAGCAATGTAGGGACATAGTCCTGTGATTATATTCATAGGACATTAAGCACAGGATGAACATGGTCCTGTAATGATGTTCGGAGAACATTGTTTAAAGGTGTTACAACCATGGTTGGGGTCAATTCAGGAATTAACTTAACAAGGAAATGAAACTGAAACAACTACAGGAAACTGAACTGGAATTGAACTGAATTCTAACTAATTCAATTTGTTGCTGTTTCAGAGCATTTATTTGAGATTACAGATACCAAGTGATGCATGAAAAACAGCTAAGGAAAGGTAAATTAAATAAAACTGAAAGCTGACAGTTAATAAATGATGAGTATACCACTTTATACCCATCTTTACAGACTGCACTGTGGTTGGAGGAATTACTTCATCGAAATGATCCTTTACATAGGTCCTCCCAGAAATTTCAGATTTGCTGAACCTCAGATCCTCAAAACAGTCCAGTCTAACACAAAATCTCCAGTCTCACACCTTCAGTATAGGCACTAACTGAATTTCACTTATACTCGCAAGTTATAAACTTTCATCTTGCTGGGAATTCTGGAAAATCCTGTTTTAATCAAATGTAGGAAAATGTTGTTATGGACAGTAATGTGTTGAGTGATGCAAATACATTCATATTTTTCTTAATCAATAAATAAAATTAATTTGAGAAATTAACATGCACAACATGGAAAAACACATTCTCTTTCTGTGTGATTACTAGTGTCTGTACTATCACTTGACTATTTAACAAATCAAGTGGAATTTAGTAGAATTTATTTGAATTCAACAAAATTCCTAACATTCCAATTCTATTCTAATTCAATTTCTTTTCAGCTGTAAGAAATTCTAATTCTAATTCACAGTTTCAAGACGTGAAATTTACTATTCACTAATGGTCCCAAACCTGGTTACGACATTTAGCAGACAATAAGAAAAAAAGTACATGGTGCTTGTGATGACTTTTATAGAACATTAAACAATGAAGGTGCATGGTCCAGTAATGATACTAAAAATGGCTGTACATGGACCTGTGATGACATTCAAATGCCTTAAAGCAACGAATGTACACTATATGGACAAAAGTATTGGGACACCTGACCATTACACCAACAGGGACTTTAATGACATTACATTCAAACACATAGACTTTAATATGGAGTTGCACCCCTCTTTGCAGCTGTAACAGCTTCCACTCTTCTTGAAAGGCATTCCATAAGATTTTGGAGTGTTTCTGTGGGAATTTATTCTGTAGAGTATTTCTGAGGTCAGGCACTGATGTTGGACGAGAAGGCTTGGCTCGCAATCTCCGTTCCAGTTCACGACATTCAGAGGACATTAAGCAACAGGCATGCACAGTCTGCTATGATATTAACAGAATTTTAAGTATTTTGTTAAAAGCCCTGGGAAAAGGTGTCTTTATTTGTAGTTGTTTTAACAAATAATAAGTTTATTTAATACAAATCCATTTGACAATACATACATACATAAATATAAAAACACTTTGTGAAGTAAAGCAAATGTTTGTATTTACAAACTAAAAGTCCAACTGAATTTGAAACATGAGGAGGGACATGCCAGATACCCTACCCACTTCCAGATTAAACTGTTAAAGTGTTGTAAATTCTGTACAGTTTTGTGGTTAGGGAGTTGCCCCAGCGATCAGAAAGTCGTGGGTTCGAATCCCAGGACCACCAGTGGCACCACTGAATTCCCCTCTGAGCAAGGTCCCGTCCCCACACACTGCTCCCCGGGTGCTGTGTCGCTGGCTGCCCGCTGCTTCACTTAATGAATGTGTTAAATGTAGAGAAAGAATTTCACATTGTTCACACTTTGGGCTGCGGTATGTTCATGTATGACAAAAGGACACTTTACTTACTTTATTTTTAATGTGGTCAGTATGAGCTGAGCTGAATGGGAGACTGATTACTAACAGCGTCCTCCACTCAGGGAGAAGTCGCTGTACTCTGGTGTAGGAGTCTATTAGAGACTTTTATTGTGGAAAGTTGAGGGTGTACACGTTTTTTTTTCACGCCGTGCTTTCCTCCTACAGACACGTGGTTGATCACGGAGCGGCTCATAGTGTGTTTTATGTGATCTAGCTGTATTTTTTTTTTTTACAGTATTTGTTGTTTAATTTGTTTATTTTAACCATGACAGAGGGCAAGAAGTCCTCGAAGGCGAGCCCGAAGCTGCTGGCCCTGAACCCTGCAGAGGACGAGGAGTTTCAGAAGAAAGTCCAGCAAGTGAAGAACCGGCCTAGAGTGGTGGGCACATTGTTCATGTTGTCAATATGTGCTTATTTAATGTTGTTAATCCACTTTCTACGTGCAGTCAGATAGATGGATTTCATGTTTTCCTGTGATTTTTGTTAATAACGACCATATGGTGATATTAATATCAAAATTGGCCTTTATTGCCCACACCATGAGGGAATTTACCCATTCTGTAGTTACAACAACTAGTGTGTACGTTAAAGTAGCTCAAGACGTGTTTTCCTAAAAATACTATTAATATATTGTATTATCAGCTGAACGTCAACCGGTTATTCTAGATGTCTGAGCCTAGAGGTGCTTCACATGGCAAACATAGCACTTAAAACATATTTAAAGACATATTACCGATACGTAAAACAACATTTCGACATTTTTGAAATAATACATTTGAAATCATTTTAATACATTAGTGTATTACAGTAAAAGCTTATTACTGTAATTTAAGACTTAAACTTCCTCCACTAAGTTAAAACCGAAATCAAAGTGTAGAATGTAGTTTTAATACCTGATTTTCTGTTATTTGGGATATGTGTATATATAATATATATATATATATATACACATTTATGTGTGTGTGTATATATATGTATAAATCCTCTGTTTCCTCTAAGACCCTGAAGCCTGGAGTGATTTATGTGGGCCACCTTCCTCGATCCCTGGCTGAACCTCAGCTGAGAGCTTATTTTTCACAGTTTGGCAAAGTTCTCCGGTTAAGAATTTCCAGAAGTAAAAAGGTACTTATCATTTTTAAATGTTCATGTGTTTTATAATTTTCTGCGGTTTGTTTTGTAGTTATTATTATATGTAGTGTATATCTGGCAGATGGCACAGTCTGAAAATTACCTTGAGCATGTCTGTGGCTGGGGGTAAGATAACTGTGCCTACAGAAAGAAGGTACATTAAACTTATTGCCAACTGGATCTAGCTGTGCGATGAAAGCCATGTGCCTACAGATGCAAGAATTCTAACGTTTTCATAGTTGTCTCATCATGAGTGAGTTTTTGTGGATTGAGCTCTCCTTCGTTCACAGACTGGCCGGAGTAAAGGCTACGCTTTTGTGGAATTCGACTGTGATGAGGTTGCCAAGATTGTAGCTGAGACCATGGACAACTACCTTATGGGAGAGAGGCTGATCAAATGTGGGCAAAGTTAAATGTGTTTTTATTATAGCTCTGCAGCATGAAGCTGTGGTTAAAGTCTCTTGTTTTTTGTGATTTGGACAGGTGAAATGGTTCCACCTGAGAAGGTTCATGAAAAGCTCTTTGTTGGTTCTCAGAAGATGTTCACGAAGCCCATTCGGCCTGCTGTCTCGCGCTATAATAGGGGCCATGGGCCAGAAGATATGAAGAAACTTACTGGAAAGCTTCTCAGTAAAGAATCCAAACTTCGCAAGAGATTGGCGGAAAAGGGCATTGACTACAGTTTTCCAGGATTTGTTAGTATCCAAGTGGAATTTCATTTCACACTAAACATTCTATATGTCCAATTTTTTTCTCTGTTTTTGGCTGGATTAATAACGCTTCTGTACTTTCTCAGGCAGCTCAGATCCCCGCAAAGAAATCTCAGTCAGGTGCTGACACATCATTATGCAGTGAGGTAAGCTTTGTTTCAACATACAGACATATGTGTATACACTTTTTTTTTTTTTTAAATAACTTTTCATAGATGTGGAATAATGCATTTCTAGGCACAGTCTGAAAATTACTCCAGTTGTCTAAGTTTTCTGGCGTAAGATAACTGTGCCAACATCAACTGGTACATTAAGCTTATTGTCAGCTGATATAGCTGAACAATGAAACCCATGTGCCAACACCTCAGAACTTCAAACCCTTCCTACACATCACTGCAGGGTTCCCACCCATTCTTCACTCTTATGAAGTCTTAATATCAATTCTAAACATATAAAGTCATAGACATTCAGGCATTTTATCAATGTTATTAAATACAAGGATGATCCCTAAAGACCAGGCTGAAAAGAGCCAACGTGTGTCTATTTACTCAGTCAGAACAGTATGGCAACCAAAAATATCCAGCAGACAGCAGTCATGTGGTCAGAACATGACCACTGTTTGAATAAAATAGACATTAATACATACCATGTGTACATTTGCATATGCAGTTGTCCTAATGGCAGGATTGGAAGGATTCCATTTACACTTTAAACTGATACACAGACCCTAGTGTGACCAGATTCTATTTTACTTGCCCGGTGTACAAAACACATCAACACAATCCAGCCTTGTGCTTTCCTGTTTTTTTCTCTTGTACTAGTCAGTCCTCGGCAGAAGCATGTCTATTTCTGTACATGTACATGGATCTGGAAAACTTATTCCATCTCTGACTGCCTATGAATGTGGTTTGAGTGATCGGATTGTAGTCTAATTACAGTGTATCCTTGATGTGTTTACAACAGGTGTTGTAAACATATCACCATATTTGCCGTGTTTGGTGTAGTGTAGTGAGTAAAACACCTGGCTTTTCATGCGAACATGATCCGATCACTGCAAACATGTTCATATAAAGCCTAAAAAAAAATTAAGTGTGAATCTGATTTAAATATTATGCAGCAACCCTGCACCAGTTCGTTAATGACTCGGCTCTGGTTTGTAGGATGCCACACCAGTATGCACCCCTTCAGTCTTGGAGAAGAGAAAGTCAGTTAAAGTTGACGACAGTGAGGAAGATGATGAGATCATCATCAAAACCCAGCCTGCATTGGAGAACCGGGAAGATGCTGAAGACTGCGAGGACGACACTGCAGAGGAGGAAGAGGATGGGGAAGAATCGGAGGAAGAGGAGCAGACATAAGAACAGAGAGGATCAGACGGTGTTATGGCTTGAACCTGTCTGGGAGAGGGACTTTAAGTGTCTTGAGTCTTTGACATGATCTCCTAAACTGCAAAGCCTCTGTGACTGTATATAGAACTTGCTCAGTTCATCTCCCAGATGGACGGTAGAGAAGTATTACGCTGATGGCCTTGGAATTGTCAGCATTTGTATATACGTAACAAACATTTTCATGCAGATGTTTTATCTGGGGTCTTGTCTAACTGTGGTTTAATCTCAGTTTGTCAAAGCAGACTAGAGCTTTAAAACACAGTCAAATTAATCATAAAATACACAGTGTACATACTATTTCAAATGTGTGTCTTTTTTCTGATGTGGTGTGAATGCTTTGTTGTCCAGTTCACCAGACCTCTTTGGGGGAAAAAAAGTGCGCTCTACGTCTCAGCTGTTGTCTGGGAGACAAAAAGTGGGGGGGACAAAACGAATGATTTTGAAAAGTGGGGGGGCCGTTCCCCCTCTGCTATAATGGTTCCGGCGCCCGTGTGTGTGGATCTATATGTGTATGTATATATGTATATATTACATTACACACGTGTTTTACACAACCTGTCAAAAGTCATAACAGAAGTATTTACCATGTATCCATTTGTTTCATAAACAGCAGGTTTTTATTCTTGTTAAATATTGGAAGGTTGTTTCCTTTATAACATGGAAAGACTATCAGTGAATGTCTGACATCCTGTTAACTGGTTGTGTGGTAATGCAGAGTCAAATTCTAGTCCATAAACATTAAATGCACTCATTAACTGTTTCATCCCATCGGCTGTGACTTAATAGCTCATTAAAATATCTTAACAGTTGCCTGGTGATTCACATTGTAACTATAATTGGGTGGCTTTTATTAGATAGTAGTGTAGTGATTAATAAACATATATTTTCTGGCTAATAATGGTATTCAAATGATGAACACATTTTAAATGTATTTGTTAGCAAAGAATATTGAGTGTATTTTTTAGTAAATATTAAGCAACATGCAAATACTGAAAATCTCAGTGTGCGAAGTGTGGAGCTCCTTAGAGTAACCACAAGGGGGCGGTAGAAGTTTGTTTGAAACGGCCCTCCAACACCACGGGCTTTTAGTGCCTTTCCACTTTAATGTACATGAAGAGTTGACGTTAATGAACACTAAGCTTTTCTTTGGCCATGAATATTACATTAATGCTCTGGAAGACAATGAAGAGCACGCGGCGAAAGTCTTAGACGGTCATTAAATAATTTAGAACTATAGTGTTATTTATTCCAAGTAACACTAGAATAACATTGTGATAAATACAAGTAAAAATTGTTACAGTTAAAAATAAGTTCTAAAGAAAGGTTAATACTACTATATGTCATGTAATGACTAAATACACAATGATTACACCTGTTTGATTGTGCAGGCTTCAGTTTAAGTATGTAAAAGGTTTAATATTTAAAAGCTGGAGCTAAATGAGAAGCTGAAACACAACATATTGCCAGAAATTAAACACTTGGAGTCTGTGAGAAATGTGATATAAAAACACCAGAAATATGCTAGTTCTGTATTTTTATATCTACCCTCGATGGTCTTGTGTTATGTACAGTATGATGATTGTTGTAAGAGTGAAAGGTTTAAAGGTTTAATGTTTATTAGTAGGAGCTAAATGAGAAGCTCTAACACAATATATTGCCAGACATTGCTTAAATACTTAGAGATCAAGTCTGTGAGAAATAGAAGAAATAGCAGAAATACACTACTTCTGTATTTTCATATCTACCCTCAAATAGTCTCGTGTTATGTGTATAGTGATGATTGCTGTGAGGGTGTCATGAAGTCGGCGGTCTTTCATTCAGCACATGAGAAAAGGTTAACATGAGAAGGTTAATATGATTAGATGTCATATAATGACTAAATACACAGTGATTACGCCTGTTTGTGTAGTTTACATTTTAAATATGTAAAAGGTTTCATATTTAATAGTTGGAGCTAAATGAGAAGCTCTATATATTGCCAGGAAATATAATGCCAGAAAGTATTTAAATACATAGAGTCTGGTTCTGTATTTTCATGTGGTCTTTCACTCAGGACATGAGAAAAGACTCAGAAGCTGATCATAATTTCCTAATTTCGCGCATGCGCAGACAGAGGCCGTCATTGTCCACATAGGGCTGGGAGCGGAGAGGCTCCTTCATGCTTTTCTTATCATTTTCTGTCCTAAACGTGAGTCTTTTTCTTCCTAAATACACAGACATTTACAAGGTGAGTCAACCGGTTGTGGTTTTCGGACAGTCTCCTCACATGTGGACGTTATATGCCAGTAAATAGAGCTTGTCTGCTGCCTGTGTTGTATGGGAGAGCTAATGCTAGCTGCGTTAGCACTGGAAATAATCAATGAAAACGCTGCTGTCAGATGCTTCTACAACACACACACCTCCCTAACACAGCTGTTCCTGATGTTCAGGTCATTCAGAGTGATGATAACTGTCATCTGTATTTGTTTTATATATCCCCCGAGGCGTTAACAGTTCTGTTGTAACGTTAAAAGCTCTTAGCCGGAGGCTAAAGCTAACAGGGCGATGACACAATGCAGAGATCTCCCTGCCTAAAATTGGGGTTTTTAATCATCTCTCATTCAAAATATAGCTCCTGTTTGTTTTCTCAGCATTTAGATAACTCCTACTTAGTGTCCAAATCTTGCTCTGGGGTTTGCTTATTGGGGTTTTGTTGTATTCTTTGGTTTTTATTGTGTTTGTGTTACCTAGCCTCTGTTGTTTACCTGCCTGTTAGCTACTAAGTAGCAAACATATAGTAAAGCTGTGTAAAAATAATTAAATCAACCCAAAAACAGAGCCTAGACGCAATAAAAGGATGTATGGTTTACTGATGTTTAAATACTTAGAAATCAAGTCTGTGGGAAATAGAAGAAGTAGAAAAAATGCTAGTTCTGTATTTTTATATCTACCCTCAAATGGTCTGGGGCTGTGTATATTATGATGGTTTCTAAAAAAACAGAACCTAGACACAATGGGATGTATGGCTCACTGATGTCCTGTGTGTGTGTGTGTGTGTGTGTGTGAGAGTGTGAGTGTTTGAGAGAGAGGCTGAGTTTAGAGAGAGGGCACATTTTCTGATTTAATTCTGACTTAATGGGCAGAGAGACATTAAGCAAGGGATCAACAAATAATTTACCCTATAGTTAACTTTAAACAGCAATCCCTGCCCTCTGCGGTTATGTAAAAATCATGTTAATGCATAAAACTGTAAATGATCCTCTCTGACCCTGGTGTCTAATGTCTAAAGTCTAATCTTTAGTGATTATAAAGGGAGCTGTGTAACTTTCTTTTGTCAGGAGTGTTTGCTTTCTGACATGCCTCAGCTATTCCTTCCTTATAAATTGTATTAATAGCTGCTGTGAATTTGTGAAAGTGAGTTTTAGGGGGCATGTATGTTAAAGAGATCAACAGATAAAAGCGTGTACAGTTACAAATCAAATCCCCACAATCTGAGGGCCTGTGTGCTTTTTAATAGAGGTGACTTTCTGTTCATTATTTTGGATGCAACCTGTTTCATCTTTCTCTGTTGTCATGCTCTGTATGGTGGCAGAAAAACAGCTGATAAATGATCAGAAACTAAACAGTCATGTGTAGGGACATTGTATAGCCTAACACAGTAAACCCATCTATATGTCCTGCTATTGCCACGCTTGACAATCACCTGTAAGCTTGTTAAACTCCACTGACATGGCTGAGGCTAACGTTTCTTTTTGTTCTGTTGACCTTAGGCAGTGCAACAGCAGAGGACTACTGAATTATGAAGCAGTGTTCCACTGGACCCTCCCTCTCAAGCTCTAGTTACCACACTTGATGCTGCTCCTGGGCTCGACGGTTTTGCTTTTGATAGCTCTTTGCCTTGGTCTCTCGGAAGGAAGGAAAGAAGAGTTCACAGTCCGCATCAGCTGTTGTCTGGGCACATATGGTGCATTGCTGCCATTCCCAAGCCAATATCCCCAAGGCTCAGCCTCTTGCTAGCCCACGGGTCATATAGGACCTGGCCTCAAACGGGATATTAATATATTTAGTGTTTCTTTTTGTTTGTTTGTTTTTTTCTTGGAGGGGCGTCAGACAAGCAGGATAAAGTTCTTGTTTAGTTTTTTCTTTCCCACTACCTTTGAGGTGGTGGTAGAACGGCACAGGTCATGGAGCCCAATATGGAATACTGTTTGGCACAAGTGCTGCAGAAAGATGTGGGCCGGAGGCTGCAGGTGGGTCAGGAGCTCATTGACTACATCAGCGATAAGGACAAATCTCATGACCTGGAGCAGGACCAGACCGCACTGGATAAAATGGTAGATGGCCTCGCATCTTCCTGGGTCAACTCCAGCAACTTCAAGGTGAGAACACCGTTCATTAACAAACACCAGGCTGTTCGCTGCACATGAACATTATGCTGCAAAATATGCAATAATTTTGGTAAGAGGTGGATTACTGGCCGGCATGACTATTTTCCTGAAATTGGCAGTAGAGACAGTTCCAGAATCGATCGTCTAAGTGCATTCACCTCAGATGATGCTGGCTTTTTGAGGCCACTGTGTATTTGCACTCATTCGTGTTGACAGATTTCATGATCAGGCACATAGCAAAAGTCATTGTTGTGTCAGTAACTATTCAGAATAGCTTCAAGCTTGGTGGTTTTTTTTTTTTGGTTTTTTTTTGGAAGCAAGGACATGGACCAAAACTACATTATAAGAGGGTCCTTAGAGGGTGTCTTTGCAAGACAGTTAAGAAGCACATGAATGTAAATGATTCATGTGTATACATATATATTAGTAGAATACATAAACACAAAATATATGTGACTGTTAGGCTTGAGTTCTGGGGTCCATTCTCAGGATGTCTCTTAGTGCAGAGTCATGCTGGTCACAGCTTGCTGTTCTAATGTCTGCTGTAATTAATGGAGCTATTGTCTGGGAATGATGCCAAAATTCGTCTTAGAAACAATGTCAGGGCACCTTCCCTTTGCAATACAGACCAGGCTACACTGTGGGCAAGGGGTGGGCAATATGGGGAAAATGCTACCACAGTTCTTTCTTTTTACAAGAACAATATGAATTATTGTATTTTATCACAAAAAATGCTCGTTTGAAAACTGCCATTAAAAACTCTGGGCATTCAGAGATGTCACATATTTGTCACATAACCAGGACTAGTGATGCTGCCTTGGTAATGAAACAAGCAGTTGTTCATTGCTCTTTGTGTGATCACAGTATTCTTTGAGAAATGTATCATATATTTTAATAACAAATTATCTTGATGATAAACGTTCATTTTTTTCCAACTGTTGTGGTACTGAGTGGTTTTTTTTTTTTTTTGTCCACCTTCATGTTTTGTCTTTTAGCCTACTTTTATTGTTTTGATATTAAATAGTTTCTGCGACATTTCTCAGGTCAGAATACATTTTGAGAGGCCACTTCATCCAGTCTTGGAAACCTTGGGTTATTCAGTCCTATTCTACTCCCATCACCCCCTAACTTCTCCCATACTTCTTTCCGAACACTTCTAAACACTTTGTTTATAGCGTGAGATGAGAACACAGATAAAATGAGCAAAAAGATGATTTTTGTACTGTTACCGAACCGAGGCTTGATTTGGCTCAGCAACATCAAGGGTGACCAGGCGAAGATAAAGCTTTAACAACGAAATTTTATTAAAGTAAATAAAAAAAAGAATAATGCAGTAAAAGTCGGTCAGGTGAAATACACCAAGCAAGAAAATAACGCGTGCTGGTAACGGAGAGGGAGGGGGGGAGGAAGCGGCCGCACACCCCCCCTTTAACCCCTGCCAGGTAGCCCTTTATATAGCCCAGGTAAATTGATCAGTTGATCAGCCTCACCTGTGCCACAGAGCCACCTTGGAACACACACAAAGAAAAAGGGACACAGACCAACAG
The DNA here is from genome assembly GCA_037974445.1 of Brycinus macrolepidotus. NCBI lineage: Eukaryota > Metazoa > Chordata > Actinopteri > Characiformes > Alestidae > Brycinus > Brycinus macrolepidotus. The sequence continues at coordinate 10,385,227 of JBBPCZ010000002.1, read as the reverse complement.
CCCGTAACAGTACATACATCTGATGTTTTGTTAATTACAAAGCTTTTCTCAGTAGTTGTTGGCCTTTAGAGCTGCTTAAGGGCTCGTAGTTGGCTCTGTTTTTCTGGAAGACACTGGTCATTAGACAGGAAGCCATTGATGGAGGATTTTTCTTTCACGCCCCCCATTTGAGTCATAATTAACAAATTCCTGACACAGGACCTTCTGCATGAAAGAGCATCAGCCAGGCTCTCCGATACATCATGAATGGGCACTAGCCGTCGTTTCAGAATTTGATATTCATTGTTTTCTTTCTGCTGCCTTATTTTGAGACTGATGCTTAATATGTGGGGAGTTATTTTAGAAAACAGGCCTGTTGATTTAAGCTTCTTTTTGGCCCTGGGACAAAAAAACAGTTCACTGTTCTCTAGCCTTTTTTAATGGCATGCATAGATTTCAAAGCGTACCTTATCATAGAATGCACTTAATGAGGCTGGAAATGTGAATACTGAGTTACAAAACTGAGTTCAAAATGTTATTTTGTAACAACATTAGATAAAGCTTCACAAAACGCCATATGACACTAGTAACAAAGTTTTGTTGCTTATTGTTATTTGTAATATATTTCTTGTAACATCCTGTTAACCTTTTACGATCAGCCTTAATGTCAACAGCAGAGGAAGGTGAAAGTGTGTGAACTAAAGGATGACGGGCACAAGGCTGTCCCCTATCAACAGCGCACCACATGTTAACCCTTACCCTTGGTGTATTATGTACAGTTGAGGATATTTGATTGTTAGATGGGTATTTGCAACAAATCTTGGAGGGAAAAATGGGAAGTAAACACTTTCTCAGTATAAATGGTAGAAAGTTGATGGTGAAGGCCCTCAGTCATTTAGAAAGAGCCACATTAGCTGTTATGCCCACTTTTCTTACCAGACTGTGCCATTCTGTGGTGTCATACTACCTGCTGCTCTCCATAAGTGTTTTATATGCATTATTATGTATTTGTACTTTTCTCATGCACTCTGTAAACATATGCCATTGTAGTTAAGAAGTTCATTGTGCTTTGAATACTCTGTATTGCTTTTGTCATTAAATCTGATTGCCAACGCTCTTTAGTAATATTCTGTCTAAACAGTTTAGCTTTGCCCTCTTATTTCCATCTTTGTTATTGGTGCTTAGGTCTACCACCCATGCATGGCGGAGAAATGTGTGTGGCAAACAGTGACACTGCGTTGCACCCGCAGCAGAATATTCTGCCTTTAAGCAGATTAAAGAGGAAATATGCTGTGCTGTGGGTCCTGAGGCTTTCACTGTCCTCTTCAGTGCCACTCTTGGCATCAGTCGCATCAGACAGGGCAGCATCTCTGCTGTGGCAGGCAACTGCCGATTCTGCCTCTTGGCTCATTTTGATGGGGTTCAGCTGAGGCTTGATCTGTATGAGCTTTAGAGAAGCTTCTTTTTTTTTTGAAAAAAATTAACTGATAACAAGCCGAACGTCCAGCCTTCATGCTAAACCATTTAAATGAATAGTGCAAAATTACTGGAGTACTCAGCTCAAAATCAGTATGTCAGAAACATTACTTACATAAGAATTTATCTCTAAAACTGGCATGGTAAAGAGGTGTATTTCGTTTAGCAGAGTTTCTCAGTTTAGGTACGTTTGTATGCTGTCTTGGACATTGTCTTGGACAGTCTTCAACTTTGGACTTCTTGTCTGGCTAACTGGGAAAATACTCAAATACTTTGTGAAATACTCTCCAGGTGCCTGGATTAAGGTTTCAGCAGTCATTTTTTGAAAGAACGCTTTAGCTGATGCTCGGCCCCTGAAAATAAAAACATACAGTATTGCATATTGCTGGATTATCTGTTTAATTATAGTTATACATTTTCTATCATCTGCACCTCTGAGTGCTTGGATTTTTGTGTATATATATGTGTGTAGTGAACATAATATAACTCAGTATATAGAAAAAGAAGTTTATACTCAGGCATAGCACAAGTCATTTCTTTTTATAAACAAAACAAAAATTGTTGAATTTGATTTGAATGAGGCAGTAATTTGGACTTTAAATAGGGATCCTTATTTATTTTGTGTTTTAAGATTGCTTGATGTTGTTTCTTATGTGTTTCCGTTTGTTTGCTCATTGGCAAAATAAGAAAGAATGATCTAATCCTGTATAATAACAAAACTCCTGCAGACAGGAGTCTGGGATTTGTTTGTGACAGTAAAGGGAATCAGCATGTGTAATACTGCACCCATGGCGCATGCAAATTCGGCCCTTTCTGATGTGTTTATTGTGAAAATAATGCAATGATTAGAAATGTGATTAATCGTGGAGTTCTAATCATGGAGTTTATTTTTGTTTTCTTTTGTTACTGTTAGTGTAGGACTGGACATTAGAAATACATTATAACATTCACTTCAGGGATAAGTACATGTGTGTGTCTAGCGGCTGTTGGAGCGGTGTGCTGATCGTAGCGAGTGCATGCGCAGAACTGTCTCATGACCCATGGCTGATCAGTGTGTGACGAGCGTGGAGCCAGGCTGGCAGCAGGAGAGCGCCATGATGCTAGTAAAGACGGGGAGGATGGGGTGCTTAAGGAGTGGAGGAGGAGAAACGATGCTCATGTTAGTGACTGCTGTGCTGAGTGGCTTGGAGTGATTTAAATGTATATAAATACTTAACAGATTCTGTGAGCCGCAAATTTAATATTCAGTCTTCATTCGTAAGCCTGAGGAAGCTTGAGCATCCCCTGCACAGGAGGCTGGTGGTTATCTGTTCGGCAAGTTCATTGCCAGAACGTTCTGATTAAGCCACTTGGCCCAGATAGATTCACTTTCCTCATCCAGAAACCTGCTGAGGACTTTTGATATGCCAAGTATGCCGAACTTACTGCTCTGCAGTCAAAATGTGTCACCTGAGCTCATCTAGCTTATCTAGTAATATCCTATTTTGCATAAGTGGTGTAGTTCTTGTTGCTATATTTGCCTTTATAGATAATCACAAATATAGATTGCACTATTTCATTCAAATGTAGGAGCATGAAGACATCAAAAATGAGATCTAAATAGGCACTCCGGGTTAAAAATCACAGCCATAAGCTATTGTCTGACCCGCAGTAGTGCAGTTGTAGTACACTGAGCTCTATGGAGCATGGGCAAATATTAATGGTGTAAAAAAAAAATGAGAATGAAGTTCGAAGAGCAGCCGATTGTGATATTAAGGAATTTAAGCAGCATAGACCGAAGGCTGTGGTGACCGGAAATAAATCTGCATGAAGACAGAAGCTTAGGAAACTACAGTCATTGTACAACCACTACCCACAGTGATGGAGAATCACCTAAATATCTTGAGAAATGTGGATCAATTGACTATGAATTCACATGAAACCTGCATTTTAACTACAGCAGACTGATGTTTCTGATGTAGGAGAACGGGAGGCAGTGGCTACAGGGAGATTGTGATGGAACGTTAGTTCTGATGATTTTGTGCTTATTTTGTATTTTACTTTGCCGGGGTAGGAAAAAGTAGACTTGAAGCTTAAAAAATTGTGGCATTGTTGCCATTATAAAAGAATCAGAATCAGAAAACTTTATTGACCCCAGAGGAATTTGCGTCAGAAGTGGGATTCAAGCCCATGCCTCTATTTGGAGACCAGAAAAGGCCTCTCTGCTTAACGCAGGAGTGAAGTGCTTTAAAGTGTTGGGTCAAGTCAAGCTGTATTTAATTCTCTAACAGGGAGAGCTGTGACACCTGGTCTGATCAGTGCTGATAGGTAAAATGGATCTGAGCCAGTTTTATTACACCAGTTATTTTGTTCATTTATCCATGACCATGATTCCCAAGTTACTGTGGCAGTGTTGTGTAGATCCTTGCAGCCCTGACTAATGGTACTGTTGTCAGTGGCCTGGTGTGTAGTTTATATTTTTCTTTACATTTAGTTTTGGCAGAAACTGTTTTCTCTATTTAGAGTATTTTTTTTTTTTTTTTTTAAACTATGGCTTGGGCCACTCACTGTAGGAATAAACCAATGTGAAAATTCTAGGCTGATGCAAGCATTTGATGTTTCCAGTTCCATAACTGATAGAAGTATCTCAATACACTCGCACTAGGATTATATTTGATACACCATACTTGATCTTTCATTATTGAAGAGACTAGAGTTGGTATGTGGGAGGAGTGTTGGACTACACAGTACTGGTTTGTTGATGGTTGTTTACAAACTCTGGTGATCAAAAATTACAGTTGCATCAAATGACACTACTAATAAAATGCTTGTTCTAAACAAATCCCTGAAACATGATAATGCATTGTTGCATCCCTAGTATCTGGCTGTACCGTTGAATAAAGTTAGTGCAACTGATTTGAGGTGAAAACAACCACTATGGCCCAAAGCGAATTGCTTTAAGATTTACTAGTGGCAGGTATTCTAGGCAGAGCCAGAAAATATCTGTTCATCCAGAACATTAATGCATCCTCATAGTGGAGCTAAGTAAACCGAATATTATAATCCAAATATTGATCTAATGTTATGAGGTCTATGAGGATACTAATGAGCCACAGATATTATTCTGTATCACAACATTTCTGCTTGGAGACTGGTTTATGCATTAGCACTTTATTTCTGTTCTTGCTTAACCATGCTTTATCTCCCACTCATGCCATGTCTGTTCTGTCATTGTCTTCTGTCAATGCTTCCCATTATTCAGATCCTTCTAATGAAGTCTGTTACTGATGAAAGACCTCCACTGGGTAGGTTCTTGGGGCTTTAGTACTGAACTCCCTACTTGCAACCATGTTCTGAAGTGCTCACTAAAATGCTAGATTTTTCACCTGTTTATAATTTTACTTAAATGCTGCATGAAACACTTGCGAGGTTCTTTTGCACACTGTTTATTAATTGACTCTTTAATTATTGAAATTAGCATTTTGAATATAATTTTCCAAATCACACTGAACACATTTTGGAGTTCGCTCAACTTTTACTGCTGTTTACATTCTATGTTTGAGTAGTGAACAATAGGTCCCTTGTTACAAATGCCTTTGTGCTGTAGTGTGGGCTTCTTGTGATTTTTTTGTTTGGCAGTGAAAGTGCACTGGAGTAATCTTGGCTTTCTCTTTGCTTACCAGTATTTTTTAAATGAAAATTGTCGGAATGAAAACTGAATCGTTCTTCAAATGTTGACAAATTGAATAATGTTTTGAGGCATTTTTTGCTTTACATTTGTTCAGAAAGTGAGGAACTAAATGTCGCCCATACATTGCTCATTTAGAGAAGATTTGGTTCACTGAGGTTTTTTGGGGCATGAAAGACAGGAATCCCTTGGAAATATTTCCATAAGAGTTCTCTCACTCATTATTCATCCAACTTTGATAAGTATTTAAAGCCGAATTGAGCTGCGGAGTCTCATTTGAGGTCGGGGCAGAAGGCCCAGCCCTGCCCCGTCAGTCAGCACAGCTGTTGTGACAGCCCTGTTGTCCTGTCACTGAGAATAACACATTACAGTGATGTTAATGAAGTCTCCTATGCAAAGCCTTTCTATCAGCCACTACTGAGTTGTAAGGCAGGGTCTGAAAGAACAGTAAAAGTGATGAGATGTCGCCTCTTGCACAGAGAGGCTTAGACATGTGTCAGGATGTGTTGATTCACATGTCGCCCAAGCAAAGCTCCCAATAAAATGCTTGTCTGGAATTATTCTGTTGGAGCTCCAGTCTCTTGCATGTTTGTAACTGAAACACTCTTAAGTTGTATTTCATTCCTGAGGTAGGACTGCTGGGCATGCACTGAGACAGAATTTTAGCAGAGAATGACAACCGAAAACACCTCAATTTATATTGAAACACAGTTCAATTTGATATGACAATTACTGGTTACCCCGTTATCATTTATTCTAGATACAAAATATCTCATATGGCAGTAGTGTTCCTGTCTGAGCAGGGACCCAAACCTCTTCTTGTGTGTGTGTGGGCTGGTGGTTTATCCACTACACTGTACACTCACTACATATGAGTGAGAGAGATGCAGCTGAAAAAATTGTCATTATGTGTGCAAGTTAAATGATTGGTTATAATTATTGACCGTAATTCCAACATAGGATGATGAATAATATTGGCCACCGATATTTCATGTACCCTTAAGGCCGCCACACTGCATTATGTTCGTATTCTCCTCACAGAGCTGAGAGATGGAGACAGAGAGAGCACGTTAGTTAATCAGCCTATGAGAGCTTGGTATAAAACATTATGATGAAAGGTATTTAAAGGCACTTTTTCCTGAAGCTTTTGTAAAGCTATGTGAAGCTTTTGAAATGCTGTTCAGACCAGCTGTAATGTTATTTTCTACAATCTAATAATCAAGAAAGTGTTTAAGAATGTTTTTTGCAGATTTCCAAGTAATATGCAGCATTCTTTTGGGTTGATCGTCCTCAAGGGGAACGATTGAGTGGTGCTTGATGTTCTAACCAGACAAAGAGCGCTCTATTGTTTTTTCACACTAAAGACTTCATTTCTGCTTTGGGAAGCAGTATTTTATCTCTGATAACAAATTCTATGAAATGGTTGAGGACCTGTAAACAACTTAAGACAATAAAATGCCACAGTGAATGGTCTGAGAGAATGAAATTAAGTCATCCATTCAGCACTATCAGCCACAACACGAAAGACCTGTGGGATTTTATATTGTTGAAAAGTGGTTGAATTTGAATATGCAGTGCAGTTCCTTTTGCTCTAGACTTTGCCTAGCATTAGGGACAGTTTCTTTTTTTGATGGATGCACAGTTCCCTGTGCTGCTGACAGTCAAAAGCAGGATTTCACTCGAATGTCTTTAGTGCCTAAGCAACTTTCAGGTTTTACTTGTCTTAGGCTGATGCATGTCTGTCTGCATGCCTACCTCTACACCACAGAATGTTTGTGGGTAATGTTTGTTGACTTTGATCACTCTGTCCCTTCTTGATTGTATGTTTTGACCAGCAGCAAGGAGAGGAGGGCACACTAGGCAGTCTATGATTAAACTCAGTTGCTCTCACTTATCTGTATTGAATAATTAGGGAATGAATGTGGTACTGTTTTGCTTAATTAGTTATAGATCATCAGTTCTGTTCACAGTGATTCATTGCATAATGAAATTCAAAGCAAAATGTCCCAGGATGGTGTTAAATGGTTGTTTTTTAAATTGGAATTATGATTCAAGAAACTGATTTTCAGATTGCAAGAACAACGATTTTAATTGTAGCTCACATTTTTCACAACACCTTTCTAGATGTTTTGAGATTCAAATTAACTTCCTGACAACAAACATGAAGAAGCAACCAAACACTTATTTAACAACACACCCACAACGATTAACTTGCAGTCTGACTTTGTGCTGCAAACTAGAAAGTGTGTTGTGTTGAGTGAATGTGTTGGCTTCCCAAAACTTAATTCATGATCTTAAATGATCTAATCGAGCAATCAGCCATGTGCGCCACAAGGAGGTGTTGGAAAATGGATAAATGGAAATGAGATGCTAATAGTATTAGTATTACCTTTTACTACTGTAATGCTAATTTCCACTAAAACCTATATAGTATTGGCATTTTTGGAATATCGCTTATTAAACAGGATAAATGTATATACATATTTGTTACAAATCAAAAACTGTAATATTCTGATGTACAATGAACAAACAATGCTAATTAGCTCCTGTTTGGCTTTTTCAGTATTATGTTAGCTAGCAGCAATGTTTATGCACATTTCATAGCAAATATCTTTGCCAAGCATGTGTTTTAAACTTGTAACAGATATTCAAGTAACATTCTTTACTTTGTGTGAAGCATTTTTATAAATTGTATTTCAGAAGCTCATTATCTGGCTGTTACCAGTAACCAGTGGTGTTACACTGTCAAGACGATTCAAGTAGGTATTTGTCATTTCAACCATATAGACAGTACCAAGTGAAACAAAACAATCTTCCAAGACCATAGTGCAACACGGAGAACAAAAACAGAATCAACACAAGACTACATAAGTGCAGGCAGGACAGGACTACACAGAGTGCAAAATGAGAGTGCAAGACAAAAAAAAGACAAGGATATGACAAAAGCAGTAACAGTACTAATTTGAATGAATAATGTAATATGACAGTTACTGTTTTGTAGCAGCAGAGTCATTTAAGTGGGCAAAAAATGTGAAATTCCTCATTTTTGCTCTTGTCATTTCTCTGTTTATTTTAAGCATTTTTTGTGGAAAAGCATTGCAATTCCTCTACCCTGGAACATCACTGTGTAGACCTGCTTTGCCTGCACATGGCCTTTATGTGTGAGGCATTTTTTTTTTTCAAATACAGTTGGAGTATTTTGCCAGTGCTTGTTGTCATGTTGATTGTTTTGTTTGTACTTTTGCTGGCAGAAATTAATATTGCATCCGTCAAACCAGGACCATTTCTGTGCTCAATTTGTTCTGAAGAGAGGAGTGTTGTGTAGAGGTTTGACTAAATCAGTCAAACTTTGTGGTTTGGTTTGTAAGTGTCAATTTGTGAAGAGGATTTCTGAGTAGTTTGGCCAGCTGAGACATTGTTCTTTTAGGAGAGTTTGCTTCTCTTGCTGGGACTTTTTCACCAATGTCACTACCATCTGTATTTAGAAGTTGTGCTTTCACTGAGTGTGAAGGACAGCATAGTGGTCATGGTGGTCCAGATTAGCTATCTAATCTAGATAAGAAGTGGGAGTGATGTCATTGTTGGGAAATGCAGAAACTCTGTTTATCATCAACATGCTGCATTTCAGGCCATCTTAAAATGTTTAGAGTTAATTTAGTTTTTGCATACTGAATGAATATACAGGGGTATCACATACAGGAATGCGATGTGTTTATTTTTCTACCATGTTTAATGCGTAATTCCTGTTTCATATTTCCTGTAACATATTGTCAAAATCCAGAATACAAAATGTGCCATAACTTTGCACGGCCATGTTTTATGTGTTGTTTCATTGCCAGTATGTTGAATTTGGAAAACAAACAGTAAAGGTACAATACATTGTACAGTGTTCGCTGAAGAGGACATGTACTTACTTTTAGAAAATGGATTTGACCAGGGTTGCCCAAGCTTTTGCCCACAGACTGTAGCCTGGAACCATAATGTGGTGTGATCTGTTTTATTTAACTTTGCAGACACAGGCGTGCTTTGGAATGAATATCTTGTCTTTGTTGGATTGCTTTTGTTGATACAGGCGCTAGTTTATGTTTTGCTCCTCGTGGTTTGTGCTTGTTTTGTGATAATAATCATCCCTGCAGTGATTGGTCCCATGAGTTCAGAAGATATCAACATAGCTCTCATGATTTGATATTAAGGGCTGTGCCCAGCGGACTTGACTGCTCAGGCACATTAGCTGTCAGTGAAGGAGTAAGAAGTGCCTGTAAATGTACTGCAAAAAGATCATTGTGCTAGTGTTAACATGTTCTGGTATGGTTCTCTGAGATTCTCTTGTTTTAAGTCTAGACTGAATTAATGGCTTTATCTTAGACAGGCCCTTGCTGACGGTGTATTCTAAGAGCTCTGGTGGTGAGGGAGGGATTTCAGGGAAAGTCAAAGCCCTGCTGTAGCTGATCCCTGAGGGCTCAGCAGTTTATATCCTCCTCCAAGTTTATCTGGCAGTTCTGACCCTTAAATCTAACCTGTGTTACTCAGCACAGGAATCAGGCCTGCGAACAAGAGCTCTGTGACTAGAGCCATCTCAGACAGGCTGTCAGTACAGTCATAACACTGGCATGCTAAGCTGGATGTGCTGCTGTATGCAGATTTACACACTAGAGAAATGGAAAAGGGATATTTATTTTCTGGATGAAGAGGCTTTTCAGTTTAGGTTTAATGGAAATCGACCAGAAAATGGCTAAAAGCATTGGGGTATGTGTGTTGCTTTTGTTTGTTGGTCATCATGGATATTTTCTCTTCTTTGGTGACTTCGTCCCTCAGGCGTTTCTCGATAGTCACTGACTGAGTCATTTTCTGCTTGTGAGCAGCTGCTGAGGAACATTAGCGTCATATTACAGTCGCCTTTATTTCCCTCCGCCTCAAGCGCTGGTCCGGGGTGAACTGAGCTGGTAAATGGTCTTTGAATCCGCGGCTCACTCACAGCAGTTAAAGCTGACTCACGACTGGACAGATCTCTTTTTCTGTGAGAGTGCAGGCAGCATGGGGACAATAATGATAGCATGGAGAGAACAGACCAGTGTTTTTGTCCTGTGGCCTTGTCTGTGCCTGTTGGTTTCGCTCTGCTGTAACTTAGCCCAGCTGTTCTCCAAGTTCATGGAAAATCTCATCGGAGAGTGTGTGATCACAAAGAGAGCAGCATGCCTGTCTGCAAGCAAGCAAAAAAACCCACATAAATCTTGATAGTTTTCAGTACATGGCAGTTTTTTGACCAGGGTTGTAGGGGCAAGTATAATTGCAAAGACTGTGTATTGTTTTGGCAGAAGGGTTTATTGTGTGCGAAGCAGAGAAGGTGGAAATTAAAACCCTGGGTTGGTGGTAGTTGACCAAGTTGCATAACTACTCAGTCATTTGTTAAAATAATACTTATAATATATACTAATCATTGTGTATCCGCAATATCTCTGCAATACTGTTATTGCAGAAAGCTGCGATATGCAAATGAGCCTCTGACCAATCAGTGTTTCTGACAGGGTGACCAATCACTGCTCCAGAAGAGTTACTGTGTGTTCCGCTGAATCAAGGTCTTCATGTAATCCAACAAAAGTCTAATTATTTTGGCTGATCTTGAACCAAAGGGTGGGGCTAAAGCGCTTTATTCGGAATAAGGAGACATATTTACGTATGTTTTGTGACATCACAGAAACTATGATTTGAAAACAGGCTGTTTTTGTAGCTTATTTTCTACCGTTTGAAACAATATTTACAGACTTTAGGCCTTTTAATGCCAGAAAAGTGATGTGGGCCTTTTAATATCTTGAAAGCCATCGTAATCATAATATGTAACAGTGAAATCGCAGTACTGCTAGTTTGTCCATATCATGCAGCCCTCCTTTAAATACTGGATTTTTGCGTTTCATAGGGAATCTGGTAGGTTGTATTGTTGAAGTTTGGCAGGAGAGGGCCTTTTTAAGGCATCTTCATAATCTGCAACACAGAAAAGGAACACTAGCTGTGTTTATGAAATAGTTTCTACTAAAAAAAAAAATCTATTGTTTTGTGTTCAAGGAGGAAAAGTTAATAAAGACTTTCCCTCCTATGTATGATCTCAACATGGCATTCCAAATCTCTGCACATTCTTGATTAACCAGTTCTAATCTTGTGCTGATTCTTTGGGTGGACAGTGATGTTTCCACCCTTTTTTAACTCTACAGAAATTATATGAAGGATGACTGGTGTAGATGCAGCATACCTGTCCTGGATACAGAGCTCCAGTGTGGGTCCATTAGCACTGCAGCGTAATGGGGACACACAGATCTCATGGGATGCAGAATAAGCTTATTTTACAGGTGGGGGTGGCTGCCTAGCAACAAGCCCAGCCCTCTCTTAACAAGTGATAAGAGAAAAATGCACCAAGAAACACTGCGAACAGTTCGGAAAATGTCACACCATTCAGTAACCTCACAAACACGACAACAAGGCCTTTTTAAAGTTGCCAAAAGTTTCAGACTGACTGTCCTTATTTGCCAAGTGAGACGTGAGACGTATCTTAAGCTTCTGTTAAAAATAAATAAGAAATAGCTGTGTCTAGCTTTGTTTCTAGTGGTAACTTGCCATGTCAGCACTACTTGCATAACAGTCCAATGATAGAGAAACTCTATTATTTATTTCTAAATGTATGACCTGACTGCCATAAATTTGTTTTTAAAAATACGTTTACTTTTATGACCATCGTAAAACAATGTCTTAGCTATCTGGCAACTTATTCATAACCATTCCATGTTTTAATTTCTGTGAGGAAGCTTTTAGAGACTCGAAACGCTTCAGATGTCTGGGTCTTATCACCACTGCTGTAAAGCTTCTGATGCAGTAAGTTTCTGTAGAATGGATAATTTCACATAAACCTGAATGACTTATTGATGATATAGTTGTACATATTGACAGTATAGTTATGGTATTTTGTTCTCCTCTGCTTATTTTGGAAAGACATTCCTCAAAGTCCACAAGGCTGAACGAGAATTTTTTTTTTAAACTGATATTGCAATTTGCACATCACAACAGCTGCAATTTTAGACATCATCAGTGTTTTATGTCATATCTAGAGTTTAAGTTTTAAAGAGGAGAGTTTCAGCCCAATAACAAAAAGCCTCTTAGTTTCATTTGACTAATCAATAGCAACTAGGACTAACTAAATGATGGATTGATAGAAATGAATGGCGCATATGTGCTAATAGTGTTGGTGTACCAAGCACTGCAGCAATGCTGTTTTCTGCTAACGTTAGCTTCTAGCTGTAACACCGATGTTTCTGTAACCTATTTGAAGAATAAATATTTTTCATGTATTACATTGACAGCTTGTTGGGCAAAAAAGCTTTTTAAGCAACAGCAGGCTTCTAAATACACACCACTGGGGATGGATCTCTGCTACTGATTTGTGCTAATAATTTGACATGTTTTGAGAATTAAAACTCATCTGAGGGTGTACAGTTGAGTGGCTAGTGTCTTGAGTGGGGAAAAAGATGCACTCTAAGCTGATGTTTGATGGAGAAGAATCAAACCTGATGAATGGAGGGAGGCGTTAGCCCACAGTTTGAAACAAGAATGCAGTTTCAGTTCTGGTGCTGCAGAATACCTGGTGTTGCAGCAGCCAAAATCTGCCCTGCCCTGCCCTGTGGAGCTTTTAGCCTCAGTTACGAGCTTGCACTATCAGCTCAACTCTGTGGTTTAACATTTAGCAATGTTAGCTATTAGAACAGGTGTTTAACATCTTTGGTAATGCAAAGAATGTTGTGTATAATGTCGCAGTGGGAGCTAATGCTTTAGTTTTGTTTTGCAAGTTAAAGCCTCGTTTCCTACTAGTGGACCCCAACTAGATAGGAAGAATGACTTTGAAAATGAAAGTTTGATCCTATTTATCTGTGTTTTAATGAGTAGTCACATCTGTTGCTCTTGACTTACAACTTCACGAATGTTCATAGATTTCTGTTTCTCCTAAATATAAGGATTTTTTTTCTCTGAAGGTGGATTCTTTTCATTTTTTTAAAAATGATTTTAACAGCAAGATACCTGTTGTTGTAATGCACATGTTTTTTATATAGTCTACCAATAAAGGTTTGCAACTTAATGAATAGGAAATAATTGCAATGTTGGTAGGGATGATGTATCTCATGATAAGTAGACTTGGACTTCAAGGGGTTAAACTCTTGTTGGGGGTAGTAGAAACAAAAGCTCAGGGAAGACAATACCTCTCCTTTCCCAGGCTTAGTGGTGGAAGTGAGAGATAAAAATAGCTTTAAAGAGTGTGTCGAAGTCAGAGCGAAAGAGAGGCAGGCAGAGGAAGATTGGGACTGCAGGCCGGTGAGACAAGGGTTTACCATCTGTCTGTCTGTGGGGAGCAGGCCAGTGACTGTGGCTGGGAGTGGCAGTAGTGACTGGCAGATCGATGAAGCAGAAGAAGGTCCCGTTGTCTTACCGTCACACTGGCAGGCAGGACTGCACAGCATATTCCACCCTAGTCAGAATCTGAGTCTGACTGCTGGAAGAATATGTTTGTCTCCACATCTGTGTAGGAGAGAAGGATGATATGCAGGAGCATGCACATGTTAATGTGAAATTTATAGACTTGGTTTAATGTTGAATTAGTGTAGTTCTGCATGCATGCTATGACTAAAGGAAAGCGAGATGAATTTAAAAATAAATAAGCTATTGAGAAAAGGTCATTTCCTTTGCTGCCTGCAAGCCATTCAGTTTTCTTTCAGCTGATGTGGCTTAACTGTCTCACAGCTTGCCTTTTTAAAGCATCTCCATAATTACTGTAATTCTCTGTTGTCTAAGAACAATGGATCAGGATTATACCTTCAAGCCCATCTGCCGATGGAGCCTGTGTCTGTGAGTAGTGTGTAGGTGTAGTGAAGTGTTTTAGTGACTTAGGTGAAGCATAGAATGGTTGTAATGAAAAGATTAACATCTAGATGAAGAGAGAGGCAGCAGCAGCAGCACATTCAAGATGGCTTTTCTTTCTTATGTAACTCAACGTTAGATCCATTTGAGGCCTGAATGTACAAATAGCAGCTTGTAATAAAGATGTGGTGCTAAGAAATTATAAAAAAAATACCAAATTGGGACAGAGTTAACAACATATCTTGGACAGTTTCCCTTTTTTCCAGAGTGACAAATCTGTAGTCATGATAAAATAATCAGCTAAGAAATAAAAGAAAAAGAAAAAATGACCACTTCTCTGATGACATTTCCTAACAAGGCAATTCTGTGTGTGTAAATTAAGGAAAATCGGGACTGGACAGAAGGGACAAATTTTATCTCTTGATTTCATAACCATGTTCCCCATGAAATTATTTGAATAAAATGTCCCCTTAAACTCATGCCTGTTCTTCATATGTACACTTACCTGCCTCACGTTATTTTCATCATAATACTGCAACGCACATTAGTCAATTTCAAAATGATAAACTGGCTCATAGCCAATTAGGTGATTCCAAACTTGGCTAATTCCAATTTTGCATCCCTAACAAAAAAGTCTTGACTCCGTGAATGGTCTTAAGCTGTGTGATAGTGAGATTATCAATAAATGTACTGTACAGTTGCTTAAGAACCTCCCTTTCCAGTTGTTGAGTGGTTCTTTGCTTAACATGTTGGACAAACTGATTCAGACTCTATCTGACCTTTTTCCATTGGTACCATGTTTGGGAAATTGCCCAAAAATGCCAACCCGTTGGCACTGATGCTAGCTTTCTCACTGGTATAGCTTTCTCTTTTGCTTTTAAATTGTGTCTATTTTAAGCTCAATTTTAGAGCATTAGACTTTGTAAAGTTACATAATCCTGCTTTACGGTTATAAATGTATACTGAAATTGCCTGCTATAAACTGTGTTGTCTTTAGTTAAACCATGGAGTCTGATAGGACCAGTGGCCTACTTCAGACTTAGTGGAATTACAAAATATGTACTTTTTGTCATGCATTTTCTAAAAGTATTACTATTTTTTCTTCTAGCTGGCCTTGCTGGGAATGGATATTTTGTCTGCATTAGTGACAAGATTGCAAGACCGTTTTCGGACCCAAGTTGGAACAGGTAAGATAGAAGCTTAAATTTAATGAAGTTTAAAGAAAGACATGTTTGTCACTGTTAGAAATGCTAAACTAGGAGATGTATATACTAGAATTGTGTTTCCTGATTCACATGTGACAGCTTGCAGGCCACTGGTTGCTTATATTTTCTTGTCTTTGCTTTCAGTTTTACCTAGCTTGATTGATCGGTTAGGTGATGCCAAAGATCAAGTCAGAGATCAAGACCAGATGCTGCTGCTGAAGATCATGGACCAGGCTGCTAACCCACAGGTAGCTGAAATATGGGCAATACATGAGAACATGACTATAAGGTGTCATAAACAAGCCTAACGGTGTGTGAAAAGGGGATATAGCTCTCTGCTGCAGATTAAAATACATAATACAAAGAACAACGTTGTCTCTTTTGTGTCTTTATATATTTTTGAAACGAACAGTTGTCTCAAGATTAATGTGATACATTGCGATATTTTCTACTAATATTTAGGATTTAGTCAAGATTAGTCAAAATTCAAGATTAGTTGATATAAATCAACATCAGAAAGTCTAATTGGATTTTAAAAGCTGGTCTCTCTTTAACGTAGCAGGAAAGATTAAAAAAAAAAGTGATGCTGCAACAGTCATACCACATTTTAGTAGTCTTCTGTGGTGCGACTGTTGCAGCATCACTGAATACTGTGCAGTACTTAAGTTTTGGAAAAGGTATGTCCCAAGAGATTAGTTAATGGGCAGATTTCACTTGCTTAGTGAGCGATATCCTTAATAGGATTAACTGATATTAAATTGAATTGAAACAAATGCATTTTTCAAATTGTCCTTGCAGTACGTGTGGGACAGAATGCTGGGGGGATTTAAACACAAAAACAACAGGACCAGGGAAGGAGTCTGTCTTTGTCTCATCACAACACTAAACTCGTAAGTCTCTGTTACTTTCAGTAATTACTTCAAGTGAAATTGTTTTGAAAATCATACTGTCTTAGATTTTAAGATATAATATGGCTTTCCAAATAGCGGCAAAAAATATGCATAAGTTTATATTGTAATGCCTCAATACTAGTAAGACTGGTTATAAAAAGTTGTTGTGATATCACTGAAGTAGGTCACACATTAAATCTGTTCTTTATTTATTGATGTATCATAAATCTATTTCTTATATGTCTTCTCTTTCAGATATGGTGCCCAGGGCTTAACCTTAAGCAAAATCGTACCACATATATGTAATCTGCTAGGAGACCCCACAAGTCAGGTATGTTTTTTTTTTTTTTTTTTTTATGTGCACGTTAGTTTGAGCATATGCATGTAAAACACCTCAGTGTTCCATTATTTAAAATGATGATAATTAGAGATCATATGATTTCATGAAAGATACTCTTCATACAGTCAGTTAAAAAGGCAAACTATTAGCTTTCTCTTTGATACCAAAATTAAACTGTCTGCTCTTCTTTGAGCCACTGTGCCCCCTGATGGTTAATTTTAGCTAATGCATCTAATTATGTATTTTCATAATTTCAAGGGAATTATCTACGTAGTTTAAATGTGGAAATTATATGTAGTTTGCATATATTTAATACCAATTAATGGAAAACAAATAATAAAAGAAAAAAAATGGCTATTATACATGTAGTGGAAATGGATATTTTACTTTAAGGTAGGAATTTGTAACTTTTACTGCAGATACATTATATTTGTAAAAGAATTATGTTCTGTGCTACACTACTTATTTATTTTTGATAAATGCTCTGTATCTGTACTGTGTAGATGTACTCTTTGTAATGTACTGAAACCCTCCCCTGTGTTTTACCAGGTGAGGGACAGTGCCATGAATTGCCTTGTGGAAATATATAGACATGTTGGAGAGAGGGTCAGGGTGGACCTCAGCAAAAAAGGATTGCCACAGTCAAGGTGAGAGACTTTTCTCTCTTTATTTGGTTTCTTTATTAATTCTACAAGCTTATACATGTATATTATATATTACTGCAGTCAGCCTAACCCTTTATTCCATAGAATCATAAACACCATTTCAAATGCAAAGTATAGCATGCCACTTGTGATGTCAACACTTTAATGGAACTGCTGCATTACAGTTAAACATATGCTTGACATCAGAAATGTACTGTGCTCATCCGCATAGCAAATTTTAAGGTCCGCCACTTTCATACTTACATTGTTTAGTGCAGACTGATCAAACATTTTCTTCAGTTTGGTTTGGCTTTTAGGGGGAGAGCCACAAATCCACCAAAATGTGGTCTCTGTTTGCTTCTAAGAAAACCCTGGTTCAGTTGCATTTGACTCTTGACTGATGCTCATAGTTCTTGCAGCATTAGCAGCTGTCATAAAGTAAAGTGGCTCTTTCTAGTCACATGTGAACACACCACACCACAGCACACAGTGTGAACAATATGAAATTCTTTCTCTGCATTTAACCCTTTCACCAAGTGAAGCAGTGGGCTGCCACCAATGGGGGGCACCCGGGGAGAAGTGTGTGGGGACGGTACCTTGCTCAAGAGTACCTCAGTGGTCCCACTAGCAGTCCTGGGATACGAACCCACAACCTTCTGATTGAAGGGGCAGCTCCCTAACCATTAGGCCACCAGCTGTGTCATGGTAGATAAGCAATAATGGCAGATAAGCAAGAAAAGAGTATCACTTTGAACTTGCATTTATTACATGTGATAAATTGGGAATGAAAATAATAAATCATAAAGAAGCAGCACACATACTTTTAACTCCAAACATTTCAAACCTCTTTTAAACCTACAAAGTACTTGTTACAAATCTTAAAAATAAAATTTCTGCACTTTTTCCCCCTTTGTGGACTTTCTTCCCAATTTAATCAATTCAGATTCCCCCACTAGCTAGGAGTCTCCCAATCGCACAGTAACACCAGCCCTGTTTTGTGAAGATGAAGTACACTTCTGCTTAGACTAGGATTTAATGTCATGCACATAACATTAATACATGTCCTTGGGCAAGACTCCAAACGATGCATTATATACCATGGTTAAAATTGTAAGTCTGAATAAAAGCTTCTGTCAATTTCACAAATGTGCTTATTCTTAAGTTTAATTTCTTATACTTACATCCCATGTCATTTTTCTGCGCTTTGTCCATCCCTGCCTTTCACATTCAGACTAGAGGGGTTAAATGTTAATGTGGTTGGTTGTACACTTTTTGGATCAAATGTCTGTGCTGTTTGAAACTTTTGGCGTGATACACATCGAGTTTAAAAAGTAGTCATGTCTTTCAGTCTGTTTCATGTGTGGTTCATCTTATCTGCACGTCAACTGCTAGTCCAAAATTGTGTGGCACGGCCCCTAAGCTATTTGTAATTGCTGATTTTAGATCTACTTAAGAAAAAGAATTAGATTAGTGGCATTTTCTTGGTGGGTGCTCATTCGGCCCACCCACCTGCGTCCATGGTTTGTGGATCCAGTTCTAATCCTTGAAATCCTTTTACTTTAAGAAATTGCTAATTGCTACACAATTAAGAAGGGTTGTATTAGGATACTAAGTTCTTTTACCCATATGTTCTGAAACAGTCCTGCTTTTATGCCTACACCTGCAGTTACTATGACATAATTATTAATTTAGTGTCAAAACGAATGGTTTGGAACACAGCAGTGGAAATGTGGAGTACACATAAGTAGGAATCTGTCAGACTGAGAGTACTGTTTATCTCTGCTGCATTGGGGGTGTATGCCAAATAATCTGATTTAGAACCACACAGTGCATTTGCATAGATTTAGAGAGGCAAAAGGAAATCTCTCTTTTTTTTTTTTTTTTTTTTTAAGGCATTAAATGTATTAGGGTTCAGTAATCAAGTTGCTGTGTATTTCATTTACATTTTAAAAGAAGCATGTTCACCACCATATGTAAAATACAGAGGAAAAAGTTGTGTCAAATTTGTCACTTAGTCTTCACAGCTTTGGACACTGTTGATTATTTTTTAAAAGACATAGACATAGTTACTTAACATTAACATTAGATACTGAGTTACTTAGCATTAATTTTTTTTGTGTTATTACTTAACTCTGCAGTTCTCTTTCAAGCATTCGTTTCGATATCTCGCTATGGGAAATCCCTCACTGTGTAGTCGTCAGCACTGATATGTGTGTTGGGCAGGGGCTCCCCTCCTCTGTATTTAAGATCCAATGCCGCATCATTTGGCTTGCAAAACTGACCTTAGCCCTAACAATTCATTTACTGAGCACTCACTTACCTGGCAGTGCAGTGGTGTTAACCATATTCATTTACCTCTGGAAGAGGCTTGAAGCTTGCTGAATTTGTCTCCAAACTGCAAAACAGCTCAGCTACATTGTCCCTAAACAAGTAGCAGAGTGTTAGTGACTCGCGTCTTTGTAGCTAACAAGCTTTGGTGCTAAGTGCTACTCTCGTTATGGCAGAAGCAGAGGCAACCAGCTCTAACAAGAAGGAGAAGCCATCCGTGTGGATGTGGCCATGCAATAACAAGATTTCAGACATGGACACTCAGACCAGATTTGTCGGTGCCAAGGTGGCGACTTGCCCAAGCTTGTCAAGCCTCACTGAACTTTTGTGAACACTGAGCATGGCTCACGGTGCGCTAGCCTGCACTAAAGGCTCCTGACAAAGACCTGTTTGGCATCAGTGCAAAGGTCTGTTAGCCAGCATCCAGCACAAGCTGGGGCAACCAGCTCAAAGATGCAGTTCTGCTAATGAGGGATTCCAGCAGCCATGGATGATATGTCCATAGATGCAGAGGATGAGTTTGATTTACTGTGTGATTTTGGTGGAACAAGTCTATGAGACCACATTAATTCCCTAACCTCAATCCACCCAACTGTCCACGGGGGTTGCTGACAGTAGAGACACCAAAGCACACCGCCTCAGTGCGCGTGACGTGTGCAAATGTGATGTAGAGCGATTAGGTAGTTTGTGGTCTACTGTGCTCGTGGAGACCACCAGCTCCTGCCACAGAGGGAAGAAGCTACCCAGAGCCAGGCAACAGCTTGACTGCCTTTCCCAGCATTCCCTGAATGCAAAGAGGTCATTCGCACCTGGAACAAGCCATTCTCCACCAAATATCCTATTCAAGGAGGATCAGTGCAAGATTGTGTAGACATCTAGGAGCAGATTATATCACCTGCCTTCAGTCAAGATGGTGATAGCCATCCAAGCCGGAGAACAATAGCCTCAGCCAATTCTCCATGGCTGAAAAGTCATATTATTCAGTTGCTACAGCAATCAGTGTCTCAGTCATACCAGTATCTTAGTCATGCCAATGACATACCAAGCAGAGCTGCAGGAGATGAGCACTAATCCAAATTTGATCCACTGGGATAAAATCTGTGGTCCCTAACATCTGCTTTTGACCATACAGATGTGCTGTTTAGGCATCTGGTTGAGGTATGGGCATCATGGATTTTTTTAGTCTCTCACACAAACAAAAAGTTGAACTCTGTGGACTACAAGGGCATTTTTCTCCACTGTCACCACCATGCAGCAACAAAACAAAACAAACCTGTGAGCAAAACAAAAGGGAGGGTGAAGCTGAAGAGAGCAGATGGCCATCCCAGCAGTCCATTCCTCAACCTTTGCACGGAGGTCGTACCCGCCGCTGGCCTTTAGGATACCAAAGTGCTCATGTCTCACACAGACACAGCCCAGGCCTTTTGACAGAAGATCTGCTTAGTCTAAACTCCCTCCACCCTTAAAGCTACCCAGGGGCAGTTCCTTTAAAGCCACCAAAGTCACAAAGGGACTTATGAGTGTTCTGTTATAAATATGTTCCCCGTGGCTCATCCAGGCTTGAAGCCAAGAATGTTATAGAAACACACTCGGTGTCCAAACAGCGTTGTGATGTTGTAAAACATTCCAAACACATTGTTGAGCATTGTCCCTCCCCACAAAGATGGTCACATAAGCACATTTGTAATGCAGATTGATCATGTTATGGCAAATTAGGATGCGTCTCCTGTTTTCACCAGCAGATGGCAGTCGTGGTGTCAGAGAAGCATGTGTGCGTGTGTGATGAAACCAAATTTGGATTTGCATGCTCTAAACAAACACCTCACTACATTCAAGTTCAGGATTCTGACAAACTTCTTTCTGCAGTTCATTGACAAGGCAATTGGTTCACCTCCCTCAGCCTTCAAGATGCATAGTTTCACTCAATTCATACTATCTCACAGAAAGGTTGTAAAGTAAAAGTGTGAGAGTCTTTCGAACATATCTAATACACTTTCAGAAGTGAAGTTACATCACCTTCAGGCTATGTCTCAGACTCCTTGCGCACCCAGGGCTCCACACCCTCTTATATGCATTTCCATCACTGATGTTGATACCTCCAGCACTAGCCAGGGTCAGACATGGAGAACCACTCCATGGCCACATGGGATTTGTCATTTGTTTTGAATGCTCTGTCACACCCTTTTTTAAATTCTCTACGTTAAGTAGACCTCAAAATATCTCTGAAAACACTTTTCTTGTTGGCACTTCCATCGGCATTAAGCGTGATATTCATGGGTTGGTGCAACTGTCGTGCACTCAGTTCACACTGGGTGTCTGAAGATCTTTTTAAAACCCAGTCCGGCATTTGTAGGTTAGATGTCACTGCACCCACTCTGGTGCATATTGTAATCAGTGCAGGCTCATCTGAGGGACAGGGTCCCCTGGCCAGGCTGTAAATCCTCCAGGCAGTTGGGAGTTTGCTTTTCCCCTAGTGAGCTACCGAAGCAAATTCTTGAAAGAGGACTTTAGGTTACAAATGTAACACGTGTTCTCTGATGGGTAACTCACCAGACCTCTGTGTGTGGACTGAAATTTGTTTTACCATGATGAGGGGAAAAACATTTAATGCGCTTTAATGGTAATGGTAAACTTGGTATATTTGATGTACCTCTAGTGTGTGGAGTAATACTTGGACTGGATGCACTCTTTAACAGCTTAACGTACTGCCTCTGTCCTTTTAGAAGCGTCTGAATGTGCAGAAAAACTCCTTTCTATCTCTCTAAACTGCACAGAAAACATTTCTATTAATAGTTAAATCCAGCTTTGCACTGTCAGTAAGTCATAGGTGCTGTTCCATTCAGCACAGCAGTACAAGCTTGGAGAGAGTTTTGCAGAAATTGGAAAGGTGCAGTTCTCATGCTCAGTGCCCCAGGGAAGAATGTCTGAGTCATTCCTCTCAGACTGAGATATAATAGTGTGGTGTAGGAGGATTTTTCTGGAGGTGTCTAGAATGTGAATCTCTTGCTTTCAGGGTGCACACAGAGGCAGGGTTTGATGATGCATAGTAGGCCCATTTATTCAGGCTTGCATGCCATGCCACTGGCTACTGGACTTCAATAAGGCTTGGACATGTTGTCCTCAGTGCTGTGACCTTAGACTTAGGCCCACTTTGCAACGTGTAATCTTCATCAGGCAAGCTAGTAGAAAAGTTGTTTTAATTATTCACAGTGATAACGGCTTAATATTTCTGGCTGCCACATTAATATGGCCAAGAAACCCATGGTTTCCATTTGATTTCATGTGTCCTTTGTAGTACCTCATACCTTTGGCATTCTAGTATAGTACAGTTTAGTTTATCATAGTTTAGTACACCGTGGAAGAAAACTTAGTATTTGAAATTATATAATAGTGTTTAAATAAAATAATATGTATATAAAACATGACATTCTAAATTCTGTAATTAGTTTTAAATGTTGTTTGTAAAAAGATATGAACTGGCTGGTGTTTTCCATCAACTGATTAAAAAATGATTCAGTGCTAGTATTTTCACATTTCGTTATGTGTAAGCTTAAGCACTAAAACCAACCTGAGTGAGATAAGAATAGAGTTTTATTTATTCATTTAATGTCTGCAGGAACACAGACAGCCTTGATTTGAAGATTTCATGTACAAGGTTAAAATGGTAGCAGGCTCACCTTGGTATATTCTGTTCTTGCTGCCAAAGACTGGGTGTTGTATGCCTGTTTATACAACATAAATAGCACAAGGTTTGGTTATATAGACATGGTTCTGAGAACGCAGGGGCCATGACGTTACAAGACAGGTGGTTGTCGTCCTACCGTAAACTGTTGCTTTAGGTAGTAGCAAGTTTGCAAAATTAACTGTTATTTAAGTAGTGATTTTAGTTAGTACAGAAACACACATTAAGGAAGCTCTTTGTTTTTTCTGATGAAATATTGAAGCCATCCTGTTTTTCCTTATTCTGTTTCAGATTGAATGTAATTTTCAGCAGATTTGATGAAGTCCAAAGGTCTGGGAACATGATCCTTTCATCTGGCTCAGGTAAGATGTGAGGATGGTAACAATTCTAACAAATGTGCAGTTTTGTCTGTCTGCATGCTTTGCTCCATTCAAACAGCAACACTCTGTAGAATTGACCTTTTAGTTGAGTACAGCTAACAGTCGTTCAGTTGTTTTTTATAATTAACATGAACTTTTAGTTGGCTATGAAATGTTATTATTTTAAGGCTCATTTATAACTTATTTTAGGAAACTGAAGTTGCCGCTTCCTTTAATTACTGTTGCTGTGTTTGTCAAACATTTTAGCTCAGGCTCCTAGTAGCATCCTTAGCACTTAAACTGATTAGCCACTGACCAGTGAAGTGAATAATATAGATTATATTGTTACAGTGGCACCTGTCAGAGAATGGGTCATATTAGGCAGCAAGTGAACAGTCAGATGATGTGTTGGCACCAGGTCGGGGTCTGAGGGACTGTAACAGTGGCCACATTGTCTAGATGACTAGGTCAGGTCTTGTTGCATATTCCTGTTATGTGGTGCTTAGTACTTAGCAAAAGTGGCCCAAGGAAGATTAACCAGTGAAGGTCAAATGTGATTATATGAAATGCACCTAAGCCCTTGATTTATGCTGTCTGCACTGCTGAACCCCATACATGCATTATGCAGTGATTCTGGAATCACAGAACTTTGCAGCTTAACTGTAGTTTTTAGTCTTGATTGTGTGGTATGTGAACCTTATAGCCTGGCTAATTGTACAGCATTATTTCTGTGAAAGTTAAGTGAACCCTATCTACAGTGGAATATAGTGGGCTTTAGCTTTCTTTTCCATTTCTAGCGACAAATTAAATGACACAGTTTTGGTATAGCTTTTATTGGTGTTAACTAAATTAAAGATTTCTTTTGAAGGACTGGTTACAGAGCTTTCTCACTAAGAGAAATATGTATAATCTTTTGCATTCGAGTTGAGTCTAGTATCTGAGATGCTAAAATGCAGTACTAAACATATTTCTAATGGAACTTTCGGCCATTTCCTAGACTCTAGGTCATTCTCCTTTTCACTGGCAGGATTGTGTGTGCGTGTGTGCGCGCACCTGTCCCTCATGTTTGGTGTTGTGTTTAGGACCGGGGTTGCAGACTGCCCAGTATTTCAGTAGTGAAGTTTGCCTGTTGCAGGGGTCGTGTCACATTCTCTCAGCGCTGACTGAAGTAGTAGATAAAAAAGCCAAACCAGTGCGCATGGCTTTCAGTTCATTTATTGTAAGAGTCAGAGAAGTGGTCCTTTGTGGAGCCAGAATGGTGGTGTTGTCAAGCAGATGCCTTTTTTGTTTTGTTTTCTTCAAAGTGGCACTGTTGTGTCAAACCAAAGTATTATTTCTATTCAGACTGATATGTGGAAATGAATGAACAATGTTTGTGGTCATTAGGTTCTAGGGTACAAAGTCATTTATTAATAGCTTGTTGTTGTGGAATTTATTACATCTCATCATTGCAACGCAGCAACAGTGTTCAACTTTTGCCAAGACCTGCTATGACCCACTCGCACTTCTTTGCAATGAAGACAGATAGCCTGAGCTGCTACTCACTACTTTATAATGAGTGACTTACATTAGAAGTTCTCTAGCTGTGTAGGTTCCCTCATGGTTGCCAGGCAACCAGTTTTGCTTCACAATTCTGGGGCATCTGCTTCATTTTCAGATTTTCAAGAGTACGTCTGACTAGTTCTTGCATTCAACATATTGACATATACTCAGAAAGAGCTTTTAATTATTCAAACACAGAACACTTTGAAACTGTGCTGAACACCAAGAATGCGTGTTTAGTTGCTTAGCACAATTTGCAGCCTTATATTTCCATATAAAGCTATGCTTCTCAGTGGAGTTAAATTTAATGATGTTACTGTAACAGGACGCATCTTTCATTTGCACTGTTAATATTCCATGCCGTTATAAATCTGCTGTCCTGGGCCTGGGGCATCCGGACATTTTGCTTCCTGTGGAGAAGCAAGGGACGTGTTTTGTTCACTGATACACGCTCCCCCCCCCCCCCCCCAGGCGCTTCAGTACAGTTTATATAATGAAGCAAACGGGAGAGCACACAGAAGAAAATGACTGTTTATGTAGCAACATAAAATTCTAGCGCACGATGTAGTTGTGGCTCCAGCCTTCAGTAGGAGAGTGAGAGTGGGGTGGCTTTTGTCTTGGTTGCAGTCACAAGACTGGAGCGGTAGGAAGGAAAGGGAGGGAGGGACGAGAGGGAGAGAGAAAGAGAGAGACTGAAACAACTAGGGCAATGCTTTCTTCGTGTTCTCTGGTTCCTATATGAGTGAAAAAGGCGCTTGTGCTGTGACAACAGGGGAAGGTAAGGATCGGTACAGAATACCCTTTATAGCTCAAGGACAAATGCAAGAAATGCATGGCGACTAATCTTTAAACTTTGGGCAGCTACTCTGAATGAGTGTTTGGCGAAAACATGTCTTTGTTGATTCTGTAGTCTTGTTTTTCCATCAGTCTCAGGAGTCTTGCTTCAGGGTGTTTTTACTGTAGCCTTTTTTGACATGAGCAAAGGCATTGTGTTAGTGGTTCATAATGACATTGTAAAGTTGTTACACCCTCAAATTGAGGACGAGCTGTGTTGTCTGATCTGAAATGGATGGGAATAGATTGTTTTTTAAGTGACAGCTCCAATATTGCAGGAGATATCTTAAAAATTTGGTCAAGGACACGTAAGTTCACAATGCCTTTGGCCATTAGGTCTCGGTAAAGTTTTGAATACGTTCACGTTAATGCTGATGCGTTCTTTCCCATTAAATCTCTTGGAGGATCTTGTGGTTTGTATGCTTATTTTAGTACCTGGAGCTCCAAAATGAAACAGTCTTGGGCGCCACCACAAACAAACATACACACAAACACGAGCAGCTCTGCTGCAGGCTTTAGTGAAACTAAAGACCTGTGCTGCAGGTCCTGAAATTCATTTTTCAAAATAGGGGAAAATTCCCGTTTTACTGCTTCACATAGTGGGGGGATTTATACAATTTGTGGGGTTAACTACATGTCTCACCTCAGATTGCTTTTCACCATTCTCCTAAAACTTAAGGGATTCTTTGAACTATGTATATTGCTGTAATTTGTTGTCTCTTTCTCCTTTTCCTCATCTGCTTTATTTTGTTCCACTTAACAACGTCTTAAAAACATTCGCTTCTAAAATTTCATGTGTCTGCATTCAGCTTTTTGAAAGAAGGACACTTCAATTAGCCAGTTCATTCTTTGCTGTAAAATAGGCCAGTGGTCACCAACCCCTGGTCCTGGAAATCTACCCTCCTGAGAAGGCTGATTCCATTCACAATCTGTATCACCTGCTCTGGCAAATGAACTTCTTCAGAAGTCTCTGATTGGCTGGAGTGTTCAGGAAGGGGGACGGAGCAGCAGGGTTGGGTGCAGGTTGGAGCTGAGCCACAAAGTAGATCTCCAGGAGAAGTGCTGGTGACCGCTGAAGTAGGCAGTTTTGGGAAACCCCTTCATTTCCTCCTCACACTGCAACTATGCAGCCAACTGCACACTACTATTAACAGTCCCATTCTTTGCTAAATCTGCCCACATTTTCTTTTTAAGGCTGTATGAGGAACACCATAAGTTGACATTTTTTAACACTGACTAGTAAAAGGTGCAGTATTCTACATTTTATAGAGCAGTTCATTTCACCATCAAGTTCAAGCCACAGGTGTATTCCGAGACAGCTAGTCTGAAACTTGTCTTTGGACCGCTGCTCACCAGTAACGTTACTGTTACCTGTCTGAGGCTTCGAAGGATTAACATTGATAATGTTGACATTTCGACAACTGTTTTCACTAGTCTATTTGAGTTGTTGGTATGTGTGTGTTTTTTGTTTTTGTTTGTTTTTTGAACAGGTTTCACTTGAAATGATGTAAATCTAGATGTTTGTATCCCTTCAGTCATTTGAAACCTATCTGTATGTGATTTCCATATACAGAGGGGGTTCAGTGCCTCGTTGAATGAGGGAGAGTGTGCTAAGTGTGTTGTCCATGTTAGAAGTCAGCCCGTCTGATGCAGTGCCTCCAGCCAGCTGTCACGCGTCCCACAGCAGTACAAGCATTGGCTTGGCATTATTAGACATCGCTGTAAATGTTTGCATTAATTTTCTGCGTTAGAAGTGCTAGTTTTGCATCAAATTAATGAAATTCTGTGATTTACCTGCAATCCTGCCCTGAAATTCAGGTCCTTTTCTGTTTGACCTTTTAGTCAATAATTATCGATAAATCAATCAGGAAGTCCCAGCACTATTGGCTGTGTTATCATTCATCATGTGTGTTTTGTTTTAGGAGTAATAAAAGGGTGGTAAAGGTTATATTTGTCATTTATCATGCGTCATTTATTTTACATGGATTTTTAACATGGCATTTTTGTTTTTAATGAGAAACCTTATGAGCTGGAAAGGCTCATGTCATGCAGTTCTGTTGGCCACTGGTCTTTGATAAATGAGGAGTCCCTGTGGTGTTGAATCTTATAAGCTTTTGAACCTATTGTTAAATGCTACTGTCAAAAATACTAGAGGCTACTGTTCTGGTGCGTTGGAGTTTTGCAAGTGATGAGAATGCAAAAGGCACATCATGCACATTACACATGATGTTGAATTCTGCACCTGTCCAACTTTTAATGAAAATGTGCAACTGTCTACAGTGCCTTATATTCCTTTCAGTTATTCTTGTATATTTCTGTGGGCCACCCTTGTTATTTCCTGTGTTTAGTCATCATGGCCCTCCTTTGTTTTGGACTATTTTCATTTGTCTTCTCTGTCTCTGTCTGTTTTGTCTGGCTTTGACGAGTGGAATGTTAAACAGGCTCTATTGCTGTCTATTTTTGGAGATGTTTCATATAGATCAGGGTTTATTGTTGTACCACCGGGGGAAAAGTAAGCTATATCGGTGTGACAGATCTAAAGTATACTTGTGGCATCACAAAAATTGGAGGGGTGGGACTTTTCATAAAACAATTGGGACTGCTGTCTTGGACGTCTAGATCTAACGATGCCACTGGATCTAACCCATGTATCTCGTCCTCTCGCCCTTTTCTTGATAAATACCTTCGGATAAAATGCATGAAATATTAGTTATCTAATGTAAACTTAGTGTCTTTTTAGCTAACATAGCCCAAAGAGAAACAAATGATAATTTTTGTCATATTTACCTACTTTACTGCATGTTGCATGATGGTTACATGTGCTCAATATACTCTTGATCAAGAAACAAATTTATAACAGTGGTGCTTAATTCATTTAGCAGCGAAACTCTTCATATAATCAGTGCAGGCATTAGGCTGTATTTCATTTTATCTTGCAATTAAGCTGAAACATATTACAAGGAACAGGGGGTTCACATTGGTAACTAAAATATAATCTTGTTTGGGGAAGGTTAAGCGGTGTTTCTATTGTGGAATGCAATTTGTGTGGCCATCATATCTTTGCCTAAAACTGTTTTTGGCAGAGTGGACTTTTAACCCTTTAGGACCTTTGTCAACTGAAATGAAAATGGTAACAGTATATGACTCAACACTGTAGAGGAGCAGAAAGGATTTGTGTGGTAAAGAGAAGCAAGTAAAGAAAAAAAAATGCAGTTTGTTATACTACTGTGTAAGAGTGTCTTCATATTAGAGATCTAGAGTTATACTGAAAACGTCACATCTGGGCTGCTGGTCTGACATGAATTGCTGCTGACTTCATTTAACTTTTTCCTTTGAGTGGTTTTGTGCAAGTACATGAAATACATTCAAGGATATGCATTTCTTGTTCATGACATCATTGAGGATTAAAAGGATCATATGTTTTTGTTTGTTAAAATGGAGACTTTCAGACTATTCCTTCTCTCCTGATCACTCTTCTATTCAGATTCAGATAAATGATCAAATTTTTCCTAAAAGTGGACAAAGAGATCTCAGTGACACAAATAAAAAATATTTTACTTGGTCATTTGTTTGTTGAGGAAAATATTACACATCTGAGAATGCC
The DNA here is from genome assembly GCA_037974445.1 of Brycinus macrolepidotus. Taxonomy (NCBI): domain Eukaryota; kingdom Metazoa; phylum Chordata; class Actinopteri; order Characiformes; family Alestidae; genus Brycinus; species Brycinus macrolepidotus. The sequence continues at coordinate 10,355,785 of JBBPCZ010000002.1, read as the reverse complement.
CCCCTTGCAGCAATGGCTGCAACTATGTTTCTGTTGTTCAGTCCTGCACATTTACTTGGAGAATTTTTAGCCCACGCCTCCGTACAAAACATCTTCAACTTTGGGATGTTGGTGGATTTCTTCACATGAACTGGTCACTTCAGGTCCTTGCACAGCATTTCGATTAGGTTAAGGTGAAGACTTGGACTCGGCCATTCCAAAACATTAATTTAATTAATTTTTTTGAACCTTTCTTTGGTAAAACGTCTGTGCTTAGGGTTGTTGTCTTGTTGCATAAGTCAGTTCATGGACAAATTTTCCAACATTTGCTGGTATAATTCAAAATTCATTGTTCCGATGATGTCAAGTTGTCTTAGCCAAATGCAACAAAACAAGCCAAATCCATGATACCATCACCACCATGTTTCACAGAGGGGGAAAAAGTTAATATGCTGGAATGCAGTGTTTTCCTTTCTTCGGTTATAACGCTCTCTTAAAACATTCTATTTTGGTCTGATCTGTTCTCAAGATGTTTTTCCAGTAGCTTTCTTGCTTGAAGTGTAGATGGGCAACAGTTTTTTTTTTGTTGTTTGTTTGTTTTTTGTAGTACAGTGGATTTCTACTTAGAACCCTGCCATGCACATCATTCTGGTTTTATTTGTTGTCTTTAATAACCTGTATGAAAATCTGATGATGTTTGAAGTCATATTTATATAGAAATCTAGAAAATTTTAAAGGGTTCACAAATGTTCAAGCACCACTCTATTTTAGGCTACATGTGGGATCAATTTTGAATAGACAGATAACAGAGTAGATTTGGATTACCTCATTACTGTTATGTGTATAAAATGTGTATACATTTTAGTGTGTATCTGATTTTTAAGTGCAGGTTTTAGAGGAATCAACATTAGAATGTAACATAAATCGACTGTAATAAATCTTTTGAACCTTTAACCTCACAAATGTTAATTGTTTATAGCATATGGATTCTTTGAAAGCTATTATCTGCTCACTTGGGTAGCAAGGCCTTGGCAGGAGGGGTATAAACAGAGGGTACTTAACCCTCAGCAGCTGCATGTGAAGGGTACAAGTTACCCCTGAAGCCCATAATGATTTGTTCATTCGTTTCCTAACAATTAGGCAAAGCTCCAGAGCAGATGGATGAAATGCAGTGCAAGGTAATTGATATGGCTTAGAATGTATACTTTTCAAGAATTTGATAATATTTGTTTGAAGTCCATTGACCGTGTACTTGGAGACAGTGGAGTATATCTGATCTACGTTTCCACTTTTCCAAAAAGATTTATATTATTTATATCATAATGATATGCTCTTATGACATTAAGACTATAGTTTTGATCAAATCCCTCTAATGGTAATTTATCAGTGTCAGACAAAAACCGCTGCTTGATATTGTTTCTTGTGGTATTACAACACCGATGGCTATAATTACTGCATCTAGAGGTGGCCTACTTTTTGGGTTTATTTTTGATCAAAGCTGCAGTCAGTGAGTAATGTTCTAGGCGCAGATAAAGCTGGTAGTGGGGTAATGAATCAGTGTGTGAGCTGCATGTTTGATGAACTTGTTTTTCAGTTCTGTCCATTAGTAGCCTGTCTTATGAATTGTTTGCATCTTATGTGGTTCCTCATGTTCTGGCAGATACCCTTTAACACTTGTAAAACACCTCTATTTCTCTTTATCAAGCTATTATTCCTATAAATTATTTGTTTTCCAGACAGTGTATATTATACTCATCTTTAGAGTCTTCTTACACAGAATAACATAAGTTAAACTGCAAATCTCCAAACTGAGATTCCACCCTCAGCTATTTCTAGTTTTGCTTCTGGTTTCCTCCATGTTATTTACTTGTTTTGAACTCCTTAATCTTAGCAATAATTCTGTCCTTCTAGATTGTTCAGAATTTTCATTTGTTAGGGTTTATTGGTCAACACTTTAGTGCCCCAGTTTAAAGACCTATTCTGATAGTGTGACTAATTCCTTTGAAGTGTTTTTTAAAGCCTCTCTGTTAATACAGACAGCACTGAAGGCTGTGTCAAAAGTGTCTTAAAGAATGTGCTTTGTTCTCTATATTTTGCACCGTGTGCTTCTCCCTCGGGGACCAGTCCGAGAAAACTGTTCAGTTGTTTTATCAGTCCAGTCCGGAGGACAGGAGCAGCTGACAGGACCATATGAGATCTGAGTGGGCAAACATCACGTATGTTTGGTCTTTTCTCTTAATTAATTCAGTTCACATACCGGACTTTTAGACTTAACCCCACCTGTTTTCTCCACTTTTGGCTGATTTGTGCACAAATGATAGATGCTCCCAACACAGTTTAATTTCCTCGCTTGAAGCAGAGACATGTAGGATGCTTGTCTTAAAAGTCTCCCCTATTGTCACGATATACATTAAGGTTGCAGTGACTAATGGCTGTGGTCCTGCTGTTACTGTGTGCTCAAGGACTTGTCTTTGTATCTCTCAGTCTCTTTGACACACTCAAATTCTTGCACACTGCAGCTAAGACACTTTTTACTTAAATTTACTGTGAAGCTCTCACAGTATGTGAAGTGATGTTGCCAGCTCCTTGACAGTGTGCAACAACATAGACCCAACAAATCAATAATGAAATTCGTTAACTGTTTTCATAGTTGATTTTTTCTTTTTCATAGACTCATTGTTGCAGCCCTAATATGCATCATATTCAGATGCTGTTATTGCAAGAAGTAGTGTTGGCTGGTTTATTGTCTTAATGGATAAGGAATGTTATATCCATGATAACATTCTGTTCTGTAAAACAGCTGTATACAACAGCACCTTTTGCAGCACTGTTATAAATGCACATGATTCCCTTTCTAGAAAAGACAATAGAACAAAACAGTCCCAGTACTCAATAAACATAGGTTCACTAACTGAAATTATTAATGTAGCTTTATATTATAAAATACCATAATACCATGATACCATAATACCATGAGTTTCATGATGTTTTGAAAAGTGTCTGATTCTCTGAGCCTCTCTTTCACTAATCAAAGAATATGTAAATATTACATAACCAACTCAGGGTACCCATATTCTTCTTCTGTAGCCAATGGGAAATGCAGGAGGGATGATGGCAGAGGTTTTCAAAATCCCCAAACAGGAATCTGTGGCTGGGGGATTATAATGGTGCCATAAAAAGGGGATTCAGAATGGAGTAAAACAAGGATTCTGTAATCTGCAGTACTGCTTGCAGCTCAAAGAGCGCAACAACATCCAGAGACTGAACACTGCGCTCTACACCAGAGGTATTAGGCAGCCTGATGAAAGGGTGTACCAGGAGTTAGAAATGGAAAGTTCTGTATTTTTTTTTTTTTTTTGCACTTCAAAATGCATTCATCTGTGGATTTTGTGTACTTTAAAGTTTGAGTTGAATCTGGTTTTGTTGAATGTAATGGCTTTCATTCTATATCAAGTCTATTGTGTTGGTGTTGCTTATTTTTTCCTCGTGCTTCATGTGTATTGAATGCTATTTGTATGGGAGTCTCCATATCTCTCAAACAGCAGGATAAACCTCTTTCGTCTCCTTCCTGTTGCCTCTTCCTCTGTGTGTCTTCCTCTTTCCTTGGCCAGAGATATGGAACAAGACTAGTCCTCCTGTTTGCATGAATGCTTTGAGCATGACCGGTGACACTGTGACCCTTGATGTATATTACAGTAATGTGGCCAGACTGCCTTTATGAGGTGCCTACATAAGCAACCTTGACTGGAAAATGCTTTATATTTATTTCACATTCAGTGGATTACTTTAATGTGCTTCTGAGTTTTACCAGCGGAGGGAGGCACACCTGTCTTGACAGAGATCCAGGACCACATGGTACTGTTTTTGCACAGCTTATCTTTGTGGATGACTAATAGATAGTTTTCTGAGACAGAGAGGGTAATAAATAGCCTGCTATATATTAAGAGTTTGGCACTGCAATGTGATAAATCATAGCCTATGGGAACTTGAATCCATGAATACTGTCTGACATCTATAGGCTTGAGAACCTCCTATGAAGAGCAGAGGTGATGATGGAGACTTCAAGCAAGAAATAGATGATATACCTTATGAGTCATTGCACAGCTTGCATAGAATAATCATTAAATACATTTTTCTCAACAGTTGTCAATTTTTAACTGATTATTTTCTTGCCTATTTTTCCTGCCTCTCTTTATTTCTTTCAGTTAAACAGACTGTTTTTGCTGCTGCATCTTTGAAACTGATATATTTAAATAACCTCTGTTTTGATTGGCTCCCCTACTGCACCGCGTTTAAAACGCAGTCCAGATTGGAACACTCCTTAGAACTTCATTGTGGATGGGTGGAGCTAAGAAACCGATATATGTAATAGCATTGTAAGCTCATGGTGTCATGAAAAACCATCATGAAATCACACTGAATTTAAAACAAGCCATTTTTGCTGCTAAATTTGCTTATTTGGACTATTTAGACTGGGAGGAGTGGGGATGAAGGGTACATTCTGAAACGTTTTAGCAGTGTTTATGTACCATATCAGCCTTAAAAGAAAAAAAGGTTTTCCATTATGTGGTCCCAGATAAAGAGAACAGTGATTTGGGCTTATCTTTTGGGTCTATAGTGGAATACGCTCTTTTGCTTTTGTGGATTTTCATAGATTTTGTGGTTCTTTATGGATCATATTTGTGGCACTGAAAGAGTCCTGCTTACTTTAATTTAGTCAGACTGCTAATTGCATGGTGGCATATGCTCTTTTTAAGATGTCCTAACTCAATGACCTTTGATGTGTAAATTTGGATTCTAACATCAAATTTCAAATGATGTTCAAATGTCAGCCTTTTCAGCAGGGCATTCTAAATGGCCCTGCCGTTTTTTAGTTTTCTCTTATTGCTTCCAAAATAATGTGGAATTTAATTGCAAATGTTTAAATAAGGGGAAAGAAGTCAGTTGTACTGACTAGTAGGTTAATTTGAGAACCTAAAAGGTCAATAAAAAGGTTTCTCTGTTCTATTCCTGGAGTACCATGTCTCTTTAGGAATAAGGTGAAATGTAGTTGGGTCACATACCTGCTAGTGAATCAGCAACCTCAGTATCTTTGTTTTGTTAAAGCAGTTGGTCAACACAGTTCAAACCCAAATCAATGAACGTTTTAACTCTTGCCTTCTAGTGTAGATTGATGGTCATAGATCTTAGAGAGCAGACGGTCTTTGCCACTTGTCAGTAGCTTTCGGAAAATGACCTCAAAGCAGAGAGGCCACAATGCAAATGAAGGCGACATCACAGCCTCTGGATGTGTGTTGTCCCCTCAGAGAGAGATGTCCCTGTAGCCCCTTTTGCCTCATGCTCATGAGAGCATGCCTAAGTCCTATTGCAAGTGAAGAACTGGGATAGTTACTGACAGCTTACCTCAGGAGATCCTCCTCACGGCATTTTGTTTGGCTAAAAAGCATCCCAGTGTACACACACACACACACACACACACACACACACACACACACACACACACACACACACACACACACACACAC
>JBBPCZ010000002.1:10328615-10350181 GCA_037974445.1 Brycinus macrolepidotus | reverse complement strand
CTTTTCTGCCGTGACAATGCGAATTTCCCACTTGTGGGACTAATAAAGGTTTATCTTATCTTATCTTATCTTATCTTTTGTTCTCCCTCAGACATCTGTCCTCATTGCTGGGGAACAAATTTGACCATGGAGCAGAGAACATCATGCCCACACTGCTTAATCTCGTTCCCAATAGCGCCAAAGTCATGGCCACATCAGGCGTGGCTGCTATCCGCCTCATCTTACGAGTGAGTGTCTATGGAGTGTACTTGTCCAATCCATTTAGAAAGAATCAGCTACTTAATGGTCATTTCCAGATGAAATCTTTGTTTGAATGTAAGCTGCGTATTCCAATGAACCCAAACATAAACACTGATATTGTATTTAATATTTGACAAAAAAAATCTTACATGATTTTTCCATGCAAAGCAGATGTGGTCATATTTACCTCATGTTTAGTTGATATGTTTCTGCTATTAAATGAAGCCCTGCAAATAGTGGACACCAGATTGCAGATTAATTAAATTAGTCCAGATTTTCTTTAAATCACAGTTTTTAGTGAAATTACATAATGAAATGAAAAAAAAAAACTAAGAAATTACAAGATTATGTGGCATTTTATGTGGCTTGTTTAAGAATTCCAAGATGGTTGGCATGACACTTTTCTCCATATGTGAATTATAATGAAAGCCTGAAGATCAAAAACAGTGCCAATCTTGACAGTTCTGTGTCTGGTTACTTTGCATTTAGCTGATGAAGAAACTGTGTTTATGAAGTTTGCAGCACACTAGTTGATGCTAAAGCAATGGAATCAGAGTAATCACACAGAACTTGCCTTAAGTGTTAATAATAATAATAATAATAATAATAATTTTTATTTATATAGTGCCTTTCCAGAGCTCAAGGACACTTTACAATGCATGTAACAAAGATGAGATAATACGAACAGACATAGAAGGAAAACAGTAAACAAGTAGAGAAACGTTAAGTCAACAAACATACAAAAAGTCAAATATAACAAACTGGAAATACAAAACAAAACCGACAGACAAGCAGAGGACAAGTGGATAAAACAAAGCAGTCAGTTTATCAAATCAGAGGTGTAACATTCAGAAAACAAGTGAGTTTTGAGTAAAGATTTAAATTCTGAGATATTGTTAACAGAACGGAGTGAGCGTGGTAGAGAATTCCAAAGTTTGGGCGTGTTGAAGGCACCTGTTTGCAAAATAATAGGCTTCATTGAGCATTGTTCTAATATAGCCCCCTTTTCTTATTCTAAGCATACACACTACCCTCGCCTCATCCCGATAATCACCAGTAACTGCACGTCCAAATCAGTTGCTGTTCGAAGGTAAGACCATTCACATCTATTAATTTTTTTCACAAAAACAAAACTGCACCACACACACATTCATTTTGTTTATAAGTTAATGTATTAGTAATGTTTAAATATGCTGCAAAAAATAAGTTACAAAAAATTATGTAAAAAAAATTATTAAATGCTTCAATTTTCCCATTATCCCAAACATAGTCAGTCAGCCAGAGCATGTCCAAAGTGATGTTCTTTAGTTTTGCACTCAAGCTTTGAAGCTAATGTAGCTAATAGGTGATTGTGTAAACATGACATTTGGTGAACCTTTCTTTTAATCCAGCATTAATGTATGTCAATACATGGAGTAATACTGCATTAAAATGCATTTATTACTACTTGATAATGAACTTGATGATGTCAGCTGTTCAAATTCTCCTTCTGGCTTTTAAAATGTATTTTTTCCCGCTTTTCAGACGATGTTATGAATTTTTAGACCTCATGCTGCAGGAGTGGCAGACAAATACACTAGAGAGGTGAGTCCAAAATCAATAAAGGATTCATTCTGTAAAGCATAAAACAGACTCTGAAGGAAAAATTCTCAAAGTGCCAGAAATGCAACAGCTTTCTACATTCACATGGAGTGTGCATCTTCTTACACGATCACTTCAGCTCCACAGCCCCAGCTTTTGTGACATTTAACTTGTAGAGTGTGTGTTACTTGTCTCATCTTGGCTGAACGGGTGACTGATGATTCTTTTCATGGGTCCTAATTGATGAACGCCAACCATGCGTCCCCATCGTTTCCATGGGAATATTCCCCGGAGCCCTTTTAAAAGGAGCGTTGGTCTCCCACTCTCTTCTTTCCCTTTTGGGCTGCCTTTGCAGTTGTGAAAGGTCTGGTAGCAGGTCCAAGAAGCTTCTAAAGACACTGCTTGCTACTGAAGACTGGCTGTAGGATAGAGAGCAGACATTGTAGTAAGAAGCTTGCACTTTGATTTGTGCTTAACCATGTTTCCATACTATCCCAGGCATGTTGCAGTTCTCACTGAGACTATCAAGAAAGGGATCCATGACGCTGACTCGGAGGCTAGATCCGTAGCCAGAAAGTAAGTTTGTTGAGCAACATGGTACGTTATCAAATGAATTACTTTAGAAATAATTCAGACTTGCTGCCCAGTGTGGCTCTTGCATTTGTGTCTGCATGTGAGTATTGATCTGTTATTTATCTGTCACAATGAAACTGATGTTTTTGTGCCATTTGCAGGTGCTACTGGGGATTCCATGGCCACTACAGCCGAGAGGCGGAGCACCTGTTTCAGGCTCTGGAGTCGACCTATCAGAAAGCCCTCCAGTCTCACCTGAAGAGTTCTGACAGCATAGTGTCGTTGCCTCAGTCAGATCGTTCCTCCTCCAGCTCTCAGGAGAGCCTCAAGTGAGATACACTGACATACCCAAACACACCTTGCCTCCTCCTTTAATTGTAATTTACATGGAGATAATTGTATTGTATTGGAAGGTTTCACGGGTTTACATGCTTTATTTCAAGTCTGTAGGTCAGAATGCACTATAAATGCCTTTCTTGCAAAATAAGACTTGATATAAATCAATTTGTCAATTCATTTACTGTTTCTAAACTATATTGGGGCAAGCTTGATTTGGGAGGGGACCTTTATAGCTTATCCTGACAGTGGCAGTAATCTCTAATTGCAGAAAACTTTAGCATCCTTGGCAGAAAGAGCATGTGTGGTGATTGATCTGTTTCCTAGCATAATGATCCCTTTCTGGATTTGAAGCAATGATCTCATCTCTGGCATTCTGGCATCTGCTTGATTGGCTGTTTAGATACAGTGAGATCATCTCTCTGCCTGCACTATCACTGAAGTGCTGGACTGATCTTCTCACTCACATCTCAGCTCAAGTAGACAAAAACACTGCACACTATCGCCATGGCCACTGTTTATGAAACTTGCAAGCACATTTATCATCAATAAAGTGAAAAGTATAGCTGATGAGGAATCTGCTATATGATTCTGAATAGCTGAGGTGTTGACTCCTGTCATTTTGGACCTAGAAACATTTTTTTTTTTTTTTTTGGGTAAACTGCAGAGGCTCATTTAAATTTTGAACATAAAACAGCAACTGCTGTGTGAATGACTGATTTGTGCTCTTTTGAATTCAGCTTAGTTGTGCCCTGTTCCCATAGCAGCCCTGTCTGCTTTCATCTGTCAGTAAAACTAATCTCCTAACACTGCCACAAGAAAGGCTCCTGGATCCTCATCTTTGTAAACTGATTTGCCCTCACCCTCAAGTGCTTAGTGTTTTTGCAGAGTATTTGGCTTGACAGACCAGTCACCTTTTGAAAACTGCTCATCTGAAGTCTCAGTCCATCTTTCTTTGCCTCTCCATTACCATTGCCATCCCTGATGAATGACTACATGTTTTTTTTTTCTTGCTGTTTTCTTTAGTCGGCCGCTGTCTGTTAAAAGTGTCATAGGAGGCAGCATGACCAGAAGTAAGTATCTTGCTGTATGGGTATTCTGACACATGCTTGATTATGTGTCATAGATTGTTTTACATTTTGAGAACCTATTTTATCAACAGGTTTTTTGGAGAGTTCTAATAAGTCTTCTTTTTGTTCTGTGGCAGGTAAGGTGGTAAGCTCCAGAGCCCCCTCCACGCCCGGCTCACTCCAGCGCTCCCGCAGCGACATTGATGTGAACGCTGCCGCCAGTGCCAAGTCCCGCATGTCCACCACGCCCTCACCTTCCCCCTTCAGCTCTGCTGCAACCCTGCCTCCAGGATCCTACGCCTCTCTGGGTAAGCATCCTCACACCCACCCCACCAATCAGCTCTGGGCACTCAACCGATCTCATCTCCGCTCTCATCTTTAATTAAGGAATTTTAATGAAATGCTCATAAGATCACTGGCTTTTATGGGCATAGCAGGCCATTAATAAAGCTGATGGCCACCTTAGAAGTTATTAAACTGTGCTCTGATGAGGAACAAATGACAGCATCACTGATGTCTTGTGATTTTTGTTAGCATTTTTAAAAATAGGTTGTTTTTGTTTGCCAGAGCACAAGCTAAAAGACTTTATTAAATTAATAAGCAATGCTATGGGTGATAGCTTATTTAGATCTTTTTTTTCCACTTCAGCTATGTTTGTAAAAACAAAAAACTGCCTGCCACTGCATCAATAAATGTCTTTATGTGGGTTAATACTGTATTTGTCCTGTCCTGTTTTAAACCCGTACCTGATATAATGTAAAATTCAGTCCATTATTTGCTCCCTTACTTGCAGTCATAACTAAATTTTGCCCTCTGCTTCCATGCAAGACCTAACTCTGGTTACAGCCCTGTCTTCCACGCTTCCTCCAACCAAACTGACTCATCTCTGTCTCTTATACTTCTCCTCTTGACCCCGCACTCCCCTGCTTTTGTCTTTTTTTGCCCCAAAGATGGTACACCTGGTAAAATAGATGGTAAGATTTGTGTATGTATTTGTGTGTATGTGTCTTGGTCTCAGCTGAGACCTTCAGTGAGTGATAGGCAGTGTTGTTCTTTGTCTTCCCTGTATGTTAAAGGCAACTGTGGTGACCCTACTTCTGCATGATCTGTCTGCATGATTTTGACCCAAATTATACCTCAATAGCAAACTGTAACATACTGGCTTAGATGACTTTATCCCCTTTGTAACCAGTATTTGATCTGATTGAGCTTCCCTCTCTCTACCCGCCCATGAACCATGTGTAATTACCCAGTCATTTTGGTTCCCTTCTGATGTTTTAGCTTAAACTGTAACATGTCTTTATTATTAATATTAATATTAGTATTAGTATTAGTATTAGTAGAAGTAGTAGATGTAGAAGTAGTAGTAAATATAGTAGTAGTAGTAGTAATGGTGGTGGTGGTTTTAATAATAATAATTCTAATACTAATAGTAATAACTTTTTAATCATTTTGTGTATTTTGATTATAAGCTTGTTAAATTGCAAGGATAATTATAGTCAATGTTCTATTCATTTATTTTTATTTATCTTCCACTGTCTTTCACTTCTGTCCCTATTTATTTAAGGTAATTTTTCTCTCTTTTTTTTTTTTTTTTTTTTTTTTAGGTCTTTTGCATAAACCCTGCTACTCTAACATTAGGGAATAATTACAATTTTATTGTACCATATTGAACAGGTTGTAAGTGGGTTCGGATGTGGATTTACAGAACTATCATTTTTTTCTAAGCATGTGCGCCCCGTTCCTTGTATGGTTTCAACTGGACATGTGCCGATAAATCACAATAAATACCCCTCATCATCGTTTATATGACAATATTCCATTTAAATAAAACAAAACTTTGTAGGTGGTTATACATAATCGATATGTACGTTAAAAATAAAATAACTGCCCGCACATTGATGCTCACTGTGGTGTAAAATGTATTATATGAGCTTTTTTGCTGTTAGGAGTAAAGTTGAGCTTTCCTACCCCATAGAGCAAAGCAGCCTTTACTTAGAGGAGTAAGAATTTTCAAACATAAATTAAAGGATGAGATATTCCTGGAGTGGACTGTGTCAGAACACACAGTGCTTCACAGCTTGCTGTGATGCCTCTTATGGAACTAAGATTGGCCTCTTTCAGCGGGTTAATGTGCCCTACTACATGGCAAGAAATGTTTAGGAAGGGTTTGAAGAACGTGATAAAAAGATCATAGTGTTGACTTGGACACCCAATTCACCAGATCTCAAGTCGATCAAGCTTCAGTGGGATGTGCTGGACACACTAGTCTGATCGATGGAGGCCCACCTCTTACAGGACTGATAATGTCTTGGTGCCAGATTCCACAGTACACCTTAAGAAGTCTTGTGGAGTCCAGGCCTTAAAGAGTCAGAACTGTTTTAGTTGTATGAGGGGGATATTAGACAGGTGATTTTAATGTAATGACTGATCGGTCTGTGTGCAGTATGTGCACTGTTTTTCTTTAGGCTTTTGACTTCTGTGACACACATTTGTGAATGTGTACATACATGTTTTTGCCATACTGCAGCTGTGCTTACTGTGAATTTTTACCAGAGTTGTTTCTGAATGTTTATCTATTTTTAGAGGAGGATCTGTAGCGCGTGACCAGAATCAATCTGTGTATGTAAAATGATCTGAGACTGTGGTGGCTGTTCTTTATAACATTTCCATGTGTGATTGATGTTGTGGTATACCAAATCACTGAATACCGGCACATATCTAGTTTGAACCCAAATGAACTGTTAAAATCTTTCATGCCTTGAAACTCTGAGTTCCTACCCCTGTTTTAATGTCTGTCTCTTTTCATTCATAACGGCCTGTTTCTCCTTTTATTCATTTTCCCCCTTTTACTTTGTCTTGGTACGCTTCTAACTCTCCTTCCTTTTGCATAATCTATCTATAGGTCGTGTGCGTACGAGAAGACAGAGCTCTGGCAGTGCCGCTGGTTCTAACACTACAGTAACAGACAACCGAGGCCGAAGCAGAGCTAAAATGGTGTCTCAGTCCCAACGTAAGTGCTCACACTCTGTCATCTCTTCCCACACATCTTCCAGGCAGGTCCAAAAGATGGCGTTGCTTATCCACAGCCCCCCACCCCAAATCTGTGGGAGCGCCATTTCCATCTCCAGTAACGCATACTCCTGCAGTATGGCACCTCTACCTTGTGGTCATACATCTTGCGTCTCTGTGGCCTGTTTTTCTTGTAACGCAGACTGCCAGCCTGCTGAAAGTTGTTAACATACACGCCAATGTTGTATATTTGAGCAAAGCACGAATTATTAAAATGTCTTGCCTGGTGCATGCTGGGTTATCATGTCACATTAAGCATCTTTTGTAACTGGCTACTTTTCACCTGTCCTCCGGCTCGCCTCCATACACAAGGATCCAGATCAGCTAACCCCACCGGTGGTAAGCCCCCAAGTTCATCTAAGCAAAGCTACTACATCGTCACCCAACCTAAACATATTACCCTGCATGATCTTACCCTACATTTGTCTCCTCATTTATCATGACATAGTGAATGTTTTATTTTGATCTGTTAGTTTTTCTTTTTTTCCAAGTATAGAACGTGGTGGTGTTGTGATTGTTGTTTTCATGATGGTTAGAGCTTATTTTTACCCCCCTTTTCACATTTATTTGGTTCTGGTTTTTTAACGTATCTGTGAATATTATTTTGCTGTGCCGGCACAAATATTGTTATTCGTGTTATGTTTCCCTTACAGCAGATATAGATCCTGGATCAAAGTAATCTTTGTCTTGCAATGGTTTACATGTCTAAATGTCTTCAAAGCTGAAATCAGCTCTCTGATGTACAAGTGCTCTAGCATATGTACTGTCTCCTGTTTGGAACAAAAGATTCGATTTTTATTTCCCTGTTTTTCACTTTGGAGGTGTTAGTATTTCAAGAATAAAACTATAAATCAGTGAAGACAATTTGGTGTGCAGAAAGTGAGTCACGTAGCTGTTTTGCTGTCAAACTAATCAGTCCTGAAATGCCTTGAGATAAGTAATCTGGTTGTTCTAAAAACCCCTTAAAAGAATTCAGCTTTGAATTAGCAGAAATTTAATTCTGTACAAAGTCCTTCCAATTGCTACTGGAAGTGATCTGTTTGATGGATCACTAATGCTCACTTTGTTCTGGCTTTGTTCCTGGCAGCTGGCAGCCGTTCCAGCTCCCCTGGAAAGCTCTTGAGTCACACATATGGCAGAATCCCACGAGCCACTGCCACTGCTACTCCCAGTGACAAGCGCCCAAGGATCCCAAGAAGCCAGGGCTGTAGCCGTGAGACCAGCCCCAGTAGGCTGGGTTTCGGTAAGTGCACACACGCTTAATGTTGAGAGCCCTCAAAACTAAGAGGCCTGAAGTTTTTCTGCTTTCCTAATATTTACGGATTTGTTCACAAAAAAGGTCATTTATAAATTTGAAGAAGACCTAAAAATAACTCTTGAGGAACCTCAAAAGATTACTACAAGAATATAATTTTACTATCATTAGCAGCGAATTTAAGTTTTTGTTGGAAAAGGTAAGAGTGTTCAGACCAATGGATGTTTTTGAAGTATTGTAGAATGTGTATGGCGGGCTGTATTACAGAAAAGGTCATTTCCAGTATGCCCTGAACTGCTTCTAGCCTTTGTAGCATCATCTTTTTCTTCTCCTTAGAAAGTGCATGGCCATGGGATGCCTCTCTAAAGAATAATGGCTCAGCATTTGTGTCAGACCGTTGTTGAGGATGCTGATGCTGCTATTTTCAGTGTTACTCAAAGGCTTGTCACTGCTATCTCGTTCATGTAATTGATATACCAGTCACAAAGTAATGGTAAGGATGACTAACCATTTCCTTCCATTTGTGCTTCTCATCAGCTTTGCGTGCTGAGATCATTGTGTCTGCCAGTCTTTTGTCAAAACATTTTCACGTCTGCACACCTGTAAAAGCTGCCTCTTTTAAGATCAGACCAGTACATATTTCTGCTGGCAATGTGATTGTGACTAAATATAAAATGAATTCAAAATACTGTTTCTTGGTGTTCATTCTTTCCAGAATTTGCTATGGTCCAGATTTTATGTGTTGGTTCTTCACTGGCAAGTGTTTTTTGTCGGTTCATGTTTAATGTTGTGTTGTTGTGGACTTCTTAAACTGTCTCCACAGACTAATTCAGCCAAATTGCTTTGAGTGTCTAACCTTTTTCTGAAAAGGAGGACCATCAGAACCTCCTAGTGCAGCCCTTGTCTCCCCAGCGCCTGTCGTTTGTCCTGGTTCTGGCCCTTCTGCGGCCTCACTAACGCCCTAACATGTGTTCTAACAGCCAGGCTGTGTGGTAAAGCTCTTCTTCCTGCTGCTTCTCCTTACCGCACGCTAGCCCGGAGCAGCCGCATCCCTCGCCCCAGCATGAGTCAGGGGTGCAGCCGTGACACCAGTCGCGAGAGCAGCCGTGATACCAGCCCCGCTCGGGGCTTTACTCCTCTGGGTGAGTAAACCATGCAGTGGCTGATGGAACCCACCATCAGCAGACCACCCTGCCCTCTACTCTACATCCCCTACACTAGTCCCAAACCTCCCAGTACCCAAGTACCTTTTTATGGATTTTCCAACGTACCTAACGGTCCGATCCAGTAGCCCTTTTATTAATCTTTATTTTTGTCTCTTGCCTGGTTTGCATGCACTAATGTTCTTAAGGTTGTGCAACAAATGCTACTACTGTGCTACTACTGTGCATTTCTAAATACTGTTATCCCACTTTTTTTTTTTTTTTACCCTCCATATAAACATTTTTGGTTTTTCTTAATCTGTTAATCTATTTATTAGTTCTTTAAGTGAGAGAGATGGTGTAGAGAAAACAAGGCAGCAAGTGTACTGCAGCGTACACCTCATTGCGCTCTGTGTTCATTGCTAATCTGCTTCCTCTGCTTGTGAATGGCTCCTACAGTGGCAAATGGGGACATGTCACGTCTCTTGCGCTGCTTGATCATGGTTACCATGGTTACCAGTCTACCACTTATGTCTCTCACGTATAGTTAGATAGCGTTTTGGTTTTGAAGGGAGCATATTAATTGTTGTGTCTCCTGCCAGGAATGGCATTCTGTTTGGGTTTGGGTGGTGTAGTCTAGCACTAACCCTCCCTGGGGTGTTACCCCCCCACTCTTCCTGTCCCTGCAGCCTCCCGACGCCACTCTCGCTCCACCAGTGCGCTGTCCACGGCCGACCCCGTGGGCCAGTCAGGTGACCTGCATGCCCCCCCATCCCTGCCCTACACTCAGGGCAAGCATGCCTTCATTCTGTTGGCCTAATGTTGTTGTTCGCTCAGGCTAAAACTTGCACACTTCAAACAAATATTTAGATCATCAGTTAGACTTGTGGTATAGTTAATAGTCATTGCACTTACTTTGAAGCAAGTGACCTGAAGTGTGAAGTTTTATGCTTGCTGTAGTGCCATATTCATGCAGGTGTTTTTGTTGCTCATCTTTTTTGCCAGATAATGTGTGTTAGCTGCTTGTATTTTCATCTGATTAAATTGTTTTTTGGGACAGGGGTAGTTTTGTTCCTTGCTCCATGTGTTGTTTCATTTACGGACTTAAGTTTGGTGCATACAGTGCTGGTTTGCTGGGTTTCCATTATCAGCTTATTTGAAGAGTTTTTTTTTTCAGTTGTCTTGTCATTTGTGAAATATAGTGTAATGCATTTCGTATTATTTTATCACCTATTGGAGTGTATATCGCGCTTTACAAGAGGCCTAGTGGCAGAAATCTAGGGTGCTACTAAATGTAAGAAATGTAATATTTGCTTTTCTATGACTTAAGTGGTTTGTGGGTTTTCAAGGGATTGATGCTAAGTGTTTTTATGTTGTTGTGCATTTTTTTTTATTACAGTTGCTTATTCTTAAATTTACTGTCTTTTTGCTTTTCTGAATGCTTATTTCTGATTAATTTGATGGTGGTCTGGGCTTTATATATGTATCTTCTGTGAATTTGTTTTCCTTCCTCCACATGTTGTGCCAGTGTGTGAAAATTATTTTCCTAAGTCACACACATGCAAGGTAGGTGTTTTTTGTTGCTTTCTCTGTACGGTACTCCTAACACCACCTCTGGCATTCTCTCACTCCTCTCAGATCGTTTTGGGTTAATCCACCAGGCCCGAATCTCTGCCTCTGTCAATGCAATGAGAGTTCTGAACACAGGAACGGAGGTTGAGGCTGCTGTAGCTGATGCATTGGTGAGTTTCCTTTTCCTTTTCATTCATAGCTTTAAATGATCTCACTGTCTTTTTTCTGTCTTGTTATGAACATGAACTTTTAGGACCTAAATTAAAAACTGAATTGAAACTGTTTTCATTGCAACACAATCCACTGTTCTTTAAACAATGCCAAGCTTTTCTGAGCTGTTAGAGTATCTGTATCTGTGAGCAATGTAAAGGATTAAATTCCACTGAATTCAGTGCCTCAGTAATAACCATGTCAGTCACACAGCTGTAATTACTTGGGTGCAATTTCCAAACTGTCTGTTTTGCATTCGGCAGATCCTACTTTGAAATGTACATGTCTCTTTGCTCTTCCTTTCTTGTTTGTCTGGTAATTTCTTCAGCTGTTAGGAGACTCCAGGAATAAGGTAGTTTTTGAATTCACTGTATTGTCATTCTATACACTAATCAGCAAAGTCACTCATATCATCATGCAGTGAGTGTCAAATGAGGCAGTGAGCACTTCAAAAACCACCATGAGCATTTCATTTCCAATTTATTAAGCATTTCTATTTACCAAGTTCATCCCATCTGCACAACATTGACCAGTTTCATCTTTTACAGTTACACAAATGATTGAAGTGTTACATACATGTATGTTCTGGTGAATATTGTTAAAACTTCATTTTGGTGTGGTGTTTTGAATTGTGTTTGACATGTCTCAGTGAATTCATGCATTACCACCAAAACATGTTCACGGTGTAAAGTTTTATGGGTAAGGGCTCAATAAACAAGCAGACAGAAAAAAAACAAAAAAAAAAACAGCAGTAGTTCTGGTATAACAGTAACCTGTTTTTTCATTAGCATGCATAACCAGATTTAATTACCCTCAGTCTGCTGTCAGACACTACATCATCAGCACTTACTGTACGAATGATATAAGCTGGAATGGCTTTCAGTGCATTGCTAAGCTACTGGAAATACTTCAAATACATGAGCCCTAGGTTACCTAGGTAACCTGTCCCTCAGCATTATGAATAATCCTGGTTTTGTGTCAGATGGTCCATCTCTGATATTTCTTTCCACTAAACTCTTAATCTTTCAGGAAGATCTCAAAGCCATCTTTAACTTTATAGCCATGGTGATATTAA
Organism: Brycinus macrolepidotus; assembly: GCA_037974445.1. Classification (NCBI taxonomy): domain Eukaryota; kingdom Metazoa; phylum Chordata; class Actinopteri; order Characiformes; family Alestidae; genus Brycinus; species Brycinus macrolepidotus. The sequence continues at coordinate 10,338,055 of JBBPCZ010000002.1, read as the reverse complement.
TTTTAATGTTTTCACTTGAATCCTGCATGGCTTTCATCTCATGGCAAAAGAAAATGAAAATGTAAAAGCCTTGACTTGTGTCTTGATGAGCCTTTTGAATTAACTCTCCTGGCTGGCTGAATTCTCAGTAATAACATTTTGAGTAGGCTGTACCTTTTTATTCCGCTTTGAACCTCTGCAACCTCTTGTGCACTCTTCATTAGCGCAAGCCTATGAGGCGACGGTATGAATCTCCGGGGATGTGCTCCGATGACGATGCCAATAGTGATGCGTCCAGTGCTTGCTCTGAGCGCTCATATGGGTCCAGGAACGGTGGGATCCCACACTACCTGCGGCAGACAGAAGATGTTGCAGAGGTGCTGAACCACTGTGCCAGCTCCAATTGGTCTGAGAGGAAGGAAGGGCTGCTGGGCCTGCAAAACTTGCTCAAGAGCCAGCGTGTTCTTAGGTAAACCTTGAGTTCTTAGTGGCTTTAGTAAATTAGGATTCAGAAGGTGTTGTCTAGCTTTGTATTTATTTGATATATACAGCACTTATCTCTCATTTCATTTTATATGTTAACAGCACATCCTACTTATTTTTAAAATAGGAGTTACTTTGCAAATTGTGTAGGATAGAAATGTGCCAGTTTCGGTATAAAATATGTAAAAGTTTGTTTCAAAAAAATGTACTGCTATGATCTGAATCAGTTCATGTTTTGTTTTTTGCATTTCCAATCTATTTTCTCTGTGTTTGTGCATGTGGCAGCCGAGTGGAGCTGAAAAGATTATGTGAGATCTTCACCAGGATGTTTGCAGATCCTCACAGCAAGGTAACCTACCGTGAAGGTTGCATGCTGCTCTCAGTTGTTTACTAACTTTGTGTTCATGACTTGTAGTGTTTGGTTTACATACAAAATTATGTTCTACAATGTCCTTGCATATATATGAACATGTTAAATATTACGTTTTGCACCCATTGTAAGTTTCTGGTCACAAGTTTAAGTAGCATTTCTAAAAGGTTTTAGCCACTAATCGAGTGTTTTTGTTATTTGCATGTTCTGCCTTGGTGTGGATATTAATAACAGAGAGTAAGTAAAGCTTGCATGATTTTTCTTTGGTCCACTGAAAACATATTTCCTGGTTTATGCTATGAAGACATTACCCTGTTTTATGCTATATAATTTCTGTTTTGATGGCTGAACATGGATGACTAGAATGAGATGCATTGTGTATTTACCTATTCATCCAACTAGATAATGTTAATAAATAGATTCTTTGTCTCAGGTGTTTAGCATGTTCCTGGAGACTCTGGTAGACTTCATCACTGTTCACAGGGAGGACCTGCAGGATTGGCTTTTTGTCCTGCTAACTCAGCTACTAAAAAAGATGGGAGCTGATCTCCTGGGCTCAGTTCAGGCTAAAGTGCAGAAGGCTCTGGATATCACTCGGTTAGATGATGCACTTGTTCTGACTTCTATTATATACTCTCAAAACTTTTTTTTTTTTACTTTTATACACTTTCTTTTTGCTTACAAAAGTATGCATTTTAATCTTTATTTTTTTGCAGTGAGTCTTTCCCATTTGACCAGCAATTCAACATTCTCATGAGGTTCATAGTTGATCAAACACAAACTCCCAATTTAAAGGTAAACATAGTACTGCATGGATTTAGTAAGGATTAGTATTTCACTGTTTTGGCTGTGTGTAGTAATTGTTGATGTTGTTGTGATTGTTGTTGTGATTGTTGTAACTGACAGGTGAAAGTGGCTATCCTGAAGTATACTGAGTCCCTGGCAAGGCAGATGGACCCTGCAGACTTCGTGAATTCCAGCGAGACAAGATTAGCTGTGTCCCGTATCATCACCTGGACGACAGAACCCAAAAGCTCTGATGTCAGAAAGGTAAGTCTACAAAGTGACAGGTCACATGTCATTAATATGTGTGTCTGTTATGACATTTCATGATGTGCTTTGGGGTTGATTCACTGTAAGCAGCAAGACAATTTTGTGGTCATCTCAGTTGCAAGATCTACACATTTCCCCGTATTAGCAGCACAATCGCAGCCTGGAGATGGCGATCAGTCTTTGTCATTGTCTTACATTGTTACGCTGTCTGCCCTGCCGCTATGGCCTAGACACTTCATAACTGGGCGTGTGAGGAGTTTTCAGGCAGGCCCAGCACTACAGCCCTGCTGCCTGGAGAGGGTAACCTGGAGGAAAGGTGTAAGCAGGTAGTGCCCTCCCACTGGCCTAACCACCAACCAGCACGCACCACCGGCCTCTAACCACCGCAAGAGTGTGACATTTAAAGCGTGACTTGTCTCTAACATGCGTACTGCTGGCTTACAAAATGATTTCTGAACATCGCAACTTTTACACTTTCAGCATTTGGGGGTGAGGGTGGGGGGTTGAGGATGCAAATTAGTTTGACATCAGAAGTTGATTTCTACTTCTGCTGTTAACTGTCTTTTTAATTTGTGGAAGTTGGAAAGCTGTGCAGAAAGTATGCAAAAACCAAAGGGCTCTTTCTCCTTTCTCCTCTGCCTAACACATTTTGTATGTTCTGACAAAATAACAATGATTTACACAACATGCATGTATGTGTGTAACAGTTAAGGGGTAGAATTAAAAGGTAAAATCATAAGAATATTAGATTTTGAGAACCATACTTACATGCACAAGTCTCACATGTGTATTGTTTCTTTGTTAAGTTCATTGTCTGTGTGACCTCCTGTAGTTTTCAGCACCTTCACTTACAAAGTAACCAGCATGCTTGGGTGGACAGTCTAAACTGATTATACCTCTAAAGGTGTGTGTTCTGTGTTGCGTAGGCTGCCCAGGTGGTGCTGATCTCTCTCTTTGAGCTGAACACACCTGAGTTTACCATGCTCCTGGGAGCTCTGCCCAAAACATTTCAGGATGGAGCCACCAAGCTCCTGCACAGCCACCTGAAGAACTCCAGCAACACCAGTGGAGTGGTAAATGTACACTATCTTTCAGTTCATCCAGTGAGTCCCTGATACCATGTATATTTAGACATTATTAATTGAATTCTGCATTTTCAATGTTTAACAGTACTTCAAAAATATAGGACGTTGACATACACTACATGACCAAAAGTATGTGGTCTAATATTGTGGTATGGATGTATGAATCATATGCAAAAGCACAGTGAAAACAGTAAAGTTTGTTAGAGGGTGAATAATGGTCTAGGGTTGTTATTCGGGGTTTGAGACCCTTAGTTCCATTAAAGGGGGGGCGTTAGTGCTACAACTCACGACATCTAGAAAATTGTTTGCTTCCACCTTTATTTCAACAAATTGGGGCTCTATTGTTAATCCCATAAATGTATGTCACAGATGGGTTTAAAGTTTGTGGGTTTTTTTAGTTTAGTTTAGTTTTGTTTTTTGTTTTTTTGTTTTTGTTTTTTGTATTTTTGAGGTTTTACTGTCAAACCCTGAATAACAACTCCATACCATTATTCACCCTCTACCAAACTTTTCTGTTGTCACTGGCTTTTGGGCAGGTAGTGTTTCCTTTATATCCACCAAACCCAGCTTAATTCGCCAGCCTCCCAAATGGTGACATATGATTCATGTATTGCCTTGTTAGATATTGTCTTGTCAATTATTGTATTCTCAATTCTGTGTAGCACAGCTGGGGGTTATTGCTGGAAAAGCATTTCACTGTATGTTGTACTAAGTAGGACTGCATGTGACAAAACACTTGAACTTGAACTTATTTTCTTCTAACCTCACAGAGTTCCCCCAGCAACACAATGGGACGTACTCAACCCAGGCACCCATCCAGCAGGACAAGCCCCCTCACCTCCCCGACAAACTGCTCCCACAGTGGGCTTTCCCCCAGGTATCCTGCCTTACTTTCTTTGCTACCCCACTAATGCATGACTACACTCTGGGCATGGTAATCTGGTGGATATGCATAGTCACTGCAGGATCCGGGCGTTTGCTTTTTTAAGCTCTCTCATGTTAACTTTTACTGACAAAAACGATATATATTTATTCCTTTCCTCAGAACTCCCTCAAAAACCTGAAACTATATTCTAGTTCTGAGTGAGGTCACTCCTTATCTTTAGAGCTGCAGTCCAATTTTATTGTTATCAGATTTCCTCAGGGAAGTCACTTTTTAAAGTTCTGAAGGTAAACGTAGAGCTAGCATTGACTCTTTTGAAAGAAAACAATACCTCACCGAACATAGATGACAGTTTGTGGGTTTCTGGACCATTCTAAAACTCCTTAACTCATACTGCTAACCTCAACATTCCAACTAGCCTATTTTTCTCTCTTCCTTTTCTTCCCTTTATATCCTTTCTCTTCTGTTTCTCTTCATCTTCTTTTGTCTTCCTCCTCTCCTCTCTTCTTCTGCCTTCTCTTCCCTTTCCCCTTTCCCCTTTCCCCGTTTCCCTTTCTTTCCTTTTTCTCTTCTCTCCTGTGTGTTTTGTGCCCCATTCTTTTCTTCTCTGGCTGTTCTTTGGGCACAGTCGATTGTGGGGTTGGAGTGTCGATGGGTTCTCAAAGCACCCAGCTCCCCCTCCTCCTCCGTCTCACCCCTCAGTCCCTGCCGCCCCCTCCCTCAGGGCCCTCCGCTGCGCATTGTCACCCAGGTAACTCGGCCGCTAGCTTAAAGCTATGAGGAGGGGCGGCACAGGTGCTAAGACCCCACACTCTCATGACAAGCCCCATCAGGAAATGACATCAAGCATTTCAGTTATTCTTTAGAAGTCTGTCTGGCAGGAATTAGAGCCTTCTAAATAACAGGAGGATTGCGTTTTTCTATGTAATGTTATGTTACCCTGCTATTTGCCTGAAAATGAATTGCTTAGTAAGGCTTATACTTGAATTTATTAATTATATTACACACCAGTTGTATGGTACCAATCTTTCTTTGAATTTTAAATGAAACAAGTATAATGTAGACTGTCATGAAAAAGAAATTTGATTTGGTGTTTCGAAATTGTGTGAGAGGTATTGAAATGAGCCAATCAAAAACGATACAGCTTATTACCTTCTCACATCCCTGTTAGTTTCATACTCAAACATCATCACTTAGTGACAAGTGCTTAATATTATGCTTGTGGTATTTTAAATTAACGTTCAGTTCATGCATTGGCTGCCATCATGCAAAGACAGGATATAGCCTCACTGTGATGGACCACATTATTACCTTTTAATCATTAACTCACTGAACATAGAGATTAATGAATGAAGCACAACAGGAGTCACCTTGCTTCATTTATAAGACCTGTTTTTGGTTGCCCTTTGTTTACATCTAACATTTGATTGGACAAGCACTGAATCACAAAATGTGTTTGTTTATTGCATTTCATAATATTGTTTCACACAAGCACTGTTGTCATTTCAGCATGTGCCGAGACATTTAAGACCTTATCTTGTAAACATTGTCTTTCAAAATAGTGTTCAGTTTTAATAGATTTACAGAATTAAATTTAATGGCTTATATATTTATTAAAGCTTGATATGTGCATTCAATCTATATTCATTCAGTTCTTTCATTCACTTTTTTTTGTTTTTTTTGTTTTTGCGTGTTTCAGTGCTCCTGCGCTGTTTCTCCAACCCTGAATCAGATGAGATTCCTGTGGTCCTCACTTTGCGTAATGTTTTTAGTGCTTTGTGTGTACTGAGTAGAGCACTGACTCTCCTTTTTCACCTTTTCTTCTCCTGGACAGTATGTTGGAGTATGATGCAGAGAATATGAACTCTGATGAGATCTATAGCTCACTACGAGGTGTTACAGAGGCCATCCAGAGCTTTAGCTACCGCAGCCAAGAAGACCTCAACGAGCCAGTCAGGCGTGAATGCAAAAAGGATGATGTGGTAGGCCTTCTTAAATGTGTTTGTTTTAGACTGTATACTGTTTTACCATATTCTTGTGAAAGCATTGAGCTGTTGGTCATTGCAGCCCTGACCTTCCCCCCAACCTTGCTTGCAGATATCAATAAACAGTGCTCTTCATCAATGAAAATATTTCTTGCTGTTATTTTTTTATATTACAGAAAAGTGTGAAAGGGCATCACATTTTAAAACTTTGCTATATGAAATAATTTTTATGTATGTTTAATCAACATTAATATTTTACTTCAAATTCCCAGGTTGGTAGGGAGGCAGCATCTCCAGGCTCTGATGCCCGGTTAGGTTTGGATATAGTCGAAGGAGGTCGCACTGCCCTGGATAACAAGACATCCTTGCTGAACACCCCCTCTCCTCGTGCTTTTGCTGGACCAAGGACACGTGATTTTGCACCTTATGGCTATGGAGATACTATCGGAGGTTACGATAAGAGCGCTCTGAAGGAGGCTGTCTTTGATGACGATGTGGAGCAGTTCCGTGATTGTGAGTTTTTGCTCTGCCATTAATTTATTTCTGTCATGCTCACCTTGTCTGTGCCATATCACTTCATTACTGGAAAACTATCATTACTGTCTGTGCTAGAGTAAACGGATAAGCGGAACAAAAATTACACATGGACATGAAAATAAAATAACTTTTTAGTGCAGCTATTAACATTCTGTAAAATAGCTTTTTACTACAAGAGATGCTTTCTCAACCAGCAGAAAGTGAACTACATATTGGATCATAGTGCTGGGTGCTTTGTGTGCTCCAGGCCACCAGTTAAACATTATACTTGGACCATGTTATGATATATGCGGCCTTGTTTTATGAAAACCCTGAAGCCTTTTGCAGTTTTGCCGCAAGTCAAAGCCACAGATCAAGCTGGTTTTCATATTTACAAGCATTTGTTTTAAAATAACATGAGAAGTTTGGTTGATCTAAGATGCAGTAGTAGTCTTAGTTGGAATCGGTAAGATACCTTTAAACCATATAAAATGGAGAGAAGAGGCAAAAAACAGTGCCAATTCGGGTAGCCTCGCTAAATGATACCAGTATCTGTAAAATTACAAGTCTTTGGGGAAAATTTAAAGATGAGGTTCAGAGCTTTGTCATATTATTCAAAAAGAAGTAGAATGTGTTTAGTATGAAGCACAAGGAAGCTGCATTAAGCTTTAAACATTTGTTTCTTTGTTCTATTTCTTTGTTCAAGCACCCAAAGTAAACCTGGTAATTAACTGACAAGTTGAATTAGATATGTTTAAGCAGGGAAATCAGCTGCTTGTATTTAATTCTTTGGGGATGTAAAAACGGGATTAAAGCAAGTTTTGAATAAATGTCAGTATTTCCAGTACTCCCCTCCATCTTGTATGAATTAGGACATTATCATGTATAACATGCAGTCTTCACAGAGGAAGTAGGGAGTTGGGGAGAATTGAGAGAGCATACTGGCTTTCACCAAGTGTTTGTCATCACATCCCCTGCTATCCTCCCTCCTCCTTTCCTTCCCCCTCTACAGGCCGTCGGCAAGAGTGTGGTGAGAACAAGATGGTGCTCCCCAAGGGCTTTGCTCCTGGTAAAAGCCTGCACAGTAGAATAAGAAAATTTACTGCATTTTGCAAACACCTGGGCATTTGTGTTTCCTCCCCTTTCAGTCCGCTTCATTTCAGTGTTTCCCATTTAACCTGTCTCATCTTAAGTAGCATGGCTGCTTCCGTCCTGAAAATGCTTTTATGATGGCACTTTTTCATGCTTGAATCACTAATACGGTGTAGTAAAATTGTAGACCTTTTGTTTGTACCTCCTTGAAACTGCGTTAACATTATTACCAAGTTTTTTCTTGGTCCTTATTTCATTGCTTCTTGCCATGGGTGAAAACTAACAAAGCTTTGAGTTGGATTAATGTCTATGTAGAAGTTACAGTAGTAATACACAGCTGTACAGTACAAAATCTACATACATAACAACCTAACAAAATATTTCTTTGGCATATGGTCCAGTTACTTGTAGCCCAATAACTAAGGAAGTTTTATCCAGTGCTGTACTCTTGATTAAAGTTGCTCTGAACCACCCAGACCTGGTTGCTGACCTGCTGAAAGAGCTGTCCAATCACAACGAGCGAGTGGAGGAGAGGAAGGGGGCACTAGTGGAGCTCCTGAAGATCACACGGGAAGACAGCATGGCTGTGTGGGATGAACACTTTAAAACCATCCTGCTATTGCTGCTTGAGACACTTGGAGACAAAGATGTGAGTTTTACCCTTCCCACTGATGCCTCTGTGAATTCATTTCACTATTTCAAGCACTTTTTATGCTGTGAGTCAAATGCAGGGACTACAGTATGTTATAGATATTTAGGAACCACTGACCTGTGACGCAGTCTGGGGCAACACATTGCATTATGGTTAAATTGGTCATTTGCATTATGTTCTCTGTTACAGCACACCATCCGGGCTCTGGCACTGCGTGTTCTAAAGGAGATCTTAAGGAGTCAGCCGGCCCGCTTTAAAAACTATGCAGAACTCACAATCATGAAGACACTAGAAGCTCACAAAGACTCTCATAAGGAGGTTAGAAATGTTTTCCTTTCATGTTCTTTTTACTCTTAACTTTGACATTGCCAGTAAGCATTAAGCTTGGTCTGTTTAGCAATTATTAGTTTTCCATCATTACCACTTTTTTCAAATCACACCATTGACAAAAGCAGCTAGTCAGTTGGTCTCTTTCACTCCACTCAAAGAAACATCTGCAACTGTGGAAACATTGCACTTTGGTTACAGCTTATCCCTATTCATTCTACCCCTTGCACAGATGTATGATTCAATGAATAAATGATACACAGGACACCCATGTCTCTTTTATTGTCCTACCCACTGCATATGTAACACAGAGTGTCTGTCCTTCGGTTATCAGTAATGATTTTGGGTTAAAATTACTGGAGGTCAAATAAGTTTGTAGATTAGATGCAGCAAAGTTGTTACACGTCTGTTTGTCAGACTCCAGTGTGGTTACGAAGATACAGAAGTATGTGATCCACTTTCCTTTTCCCAACTGAACATTTTGTCATGTACTATGCTAGAGATATTAAAATGTCCTATGCTATAAATATGTAAAACAGTTTACACACAGTCTTCACTTATAGGGAAGAAAAAAAAATGAAAGAAAGGCTTTGATTTTATAGTGATCATTAACATAAATTGCTTGCGTTTTTTTCCTTCTACTTTACACACAGGTTGTGAGGGCTGCTGAAGAGTCTGCCTCCACCCTGGCTGGTTCCATCCATCCAGAGCAGTGTATCAAGGTCCTGTGTCCCATCGTGCAGACCGCAGACTATCCAATCAACTTGGCAGCTATCAAAATGCAAACTAAAGTCATTGAACGCATAGCCAAGGAAGCCCTACATCAGCTGCTACCAGACATCATTCCTGGACTCTTACAAGTGGGTTTCTCATGCTTCTGTATAGGTAGTCTGATATTTTTACCTGTGAAAATGGAGGTGAAAGTGAAAGATAGATAGATATATATACACTCAACAAAAATATAAACGCAACACTTTTGTTTTTGCTCCCATTTTTCATGAGATGGACTTAAAGA
>JBBPCZ010000002.1:10297744-10323679 GCA_037974445.1 Brycinus macrolepidotus | reverse complement strand
GCCTTCTCGTCCAGCATCAGTGCCTGACCTCATAAATGCTCTACAGAATGAATGGGCACAAATTCTCACAGAAACTCTCTAAAATCTTGTGAAAAGCCTTCTAAGAAGAGTGGAAGCTGTTATAGCTGCAAAGGCAGAATAAGTCTATGTATTTGAATGTAGTGTCATGTTGGTGTGATGGTCAGGCATCCCAATGCTTTTGTCCATGTAGTGTACTGTGGTTGAAGGGCAACATCACAGCAGTTTTATAAGATGGGCTGTAATATGTGTTTTACTAGTTGTTGTGGTTCATCCCACCTCATATTGTCCTCAGGTGTATACAGCCACGCCTCACCATGTATGTGTCCCAGCAGAAGAACAAAAATCAGCCACACAGCAAGCCAGGGGCCGATGAGGGTAAAGAAAAGTTTTTGGGAAAAAAAAGCTTCTGAAGATTATACGTAACATCTCAGGTGTCGTCTCTTAATTGTCGGTTCTGATTTTATTTATCCGAAGTGTACCATGCCCTCTACCTGGAGGACTTAACTCTACTTGAGCTCACTGAGAAGATAGCCAGTCTGTATAGTGTTCCTGCCCGGCAAATCTGCCGTGTCTACAGGCAAGGACCAACAGGGATACACGTCCTGGTTTCAGATGAGGTGAGGCAAAGAGAGGAACTCGACTGGTCAGGGCCTCCTTCAAGCCAGACTAAAACCGTTATCTGTTTGACATTTTGTCAGAGGCAAGACACATTCTACCTTTAGTTCATGAATTAACATGCTGGGGTGGATAATAAAAGGTTCAGGGGGCAAATCAATATTAATAATTGATATGAATAATCCACTCCAAAGACAAATGCTCTAAAACATCCGTACGTCTTCAGTGTCTGCTACTTTTTATCTCTAACACGAGAGTTTGAGATTTGCAGCTACCCAGCACTGTTTGCCTGTGTGGCCCATATCAAGGTATACTAATGACTCAGAGCAAAGGTCAGTGCTAAGGCAAGAAGAGGCAGCTATTTTCAAGGAGGTCATCACTGAATTTGGTTACTGATTATCAGGCTGACCTACAGACCCCTGAGTACCCTGCTCTAATCCAGGAATACAATGTTAGCAATAATTTCCAGGATCAATACCTGAAAATGGCACATTTGTTGCTTTTGTTTATATTTTGCAAAACTATTTGACTCTTACCTTTTTCAGATGGTGCAGCATTTTACTGAGGAGACCAGCTTCATAATCAGCACTTTAAAAGGTAATGAATGCACGACTTTGATCATGATCAGTATTAACGAAGCCAGATTGTGGTGTAAACACTGATATGACAGTACAAGAACGAGGCTGCAAGAGCCCAAACACACTAGTTAATCTTTTCTTGTAATAGTTGCAGGAAAAAGTTTGGGTGTCTTTGGTCAAATTACACATTTTGTTAATTTTCTAAGTGAAAAGTAAAACATCCTCTACAGAGACAACACCCTTCTGCACATTTTAATGCACAGTTACTGTTTTTTTGCTGGATATTAAGAAAATAATAAAAACAAAAATGTAGCCCTGTGCAAATGTTTATTTTGTGTTGTATTTTGGAAAATCAACAAAACATTTTTTGACTTTTCACACTGTTGCATAAGACTGAACAACAGGCTTAGTAGACATAATTGTAATTCGTTTTATTAATAAATAAATACAGGTTTGAATTTTGATTTGGCTCATGATCTGTTATTAATGTTTGTTCCTCAGTGGCGGCAGACGAAAATAGCGAGGGGTACCACGTAGTACTGAAGTGAAGTCTCAGCTACAGGAGCGTTTCAGCTAATTTATTTTTGATGTCTGAAGTTTAATAAATGTATTTGTGCATGTACTGTTGTGGATAACATTTACATACTTAAGGTTCAATGAGGAAAGACTTCCAATTCAATTGTGAAATTGAAATCTTGAATATACCGTATCAGACCCTCAGCAGTGACATTATCTCTTTAATGCAGGTGCTATATTACTATTCTATTAATTTTATTCTGAGGTGTTTTGTACAATACATAATATGATCCAGTTCTACAACTGAAAATGGGGTCATAAGGCCAAAAGCTGCTATAGCATATTGTTGCTTTCCAAAAAAACAAGTATCTACAAAGTCGTCTCCAAAAAAAACTGCAGGAGAAGGCAAAATGCCCCCCTCCCAACATTTGTTTCTCAGACAGCAGGTTTTTTTTTTTTTGCTTTTGTAGTAGCTTCTAGGTTTTTTTTTATGTTTTATGTGACATTACTTTTAGAAATGTGAAGTTTGCACTTCCTGTATATCTGTACAATATGCTTTAAAACAAACTGTAATCATCTGAAATGGTTTATTGTCATCATCAAGACTGGTGTGCCAAAAAAATCCCATAATACTGTACTTTCCATAATACTGTAAAGAAAAAATCCCATAATACAGAACTTTCCATAATACTGTGAAGAAAAAATCCCATGATACTGAACTTTCCATAATACTGTGAAGTGTTGAGTATGGAGAAAATGAGCGTTACCAGTACGACTGCAGTCCATTTGTAGTTTTATTCAGTGATCAGGTCACCGTGCAGACTGTTATTCCAGTGTTGTAGAAACCTGATTAATCTCTGCAGTGCAGCATCATGTGACTGATGAGAAGCAGTGCTTCTTATTTCTGCTTTAGACTTTGTATTTCATGTTTTTATAACCCATTTTTCATTCACATCATTTACCATATTGGACAGAAAATAATATGCACTTTGACATGCTGTCTTCATTTAAAATGATCTTTTATGACTTACTTTCTTTATTTGCTTTTCTTTTACAGCAAATAACCCCACAATAAGTGAACAATAAATCACCTGTGTGCCAAGATTGCGCAGTTTCAGGCTGTGAATTCTGAGATGTATTAAATAGAAATGTTTGACAGGACATAAGAGAAGAAAGTCATTTTTCTGATGTTGGTCTTAAAGAAAACACTGAAAGGTTCTGGTGTGATTTTAAAACAGTGTTTGTTGAGAAGCAATTTATATCCAGATTCTGAGCTCGTTATTTTTATTGATGTTAATTTTGTTTTTGATATTACAGACTGTATATCTGAGGCATGGCGGTTGATGGTTGTTGTGCTACTTTGGCCACTGTGACTTTGTTGGTTTAAAATAAAGCATTTTGTGCAGTTTCTTATTCGGAATATTAAGTCAATTTCAAGCCAGGTGTTATGCCATATTATTGCATGATCTGATGCTTAGGTTACATAGACACATTACATTAATTAAGCATTACTATTTACTGATTGATTGATTGATTGACTGTTCCTTTACCCATACTGTATTACAGGTATGATGGTTAAAATCATACAGTGTTTTATACAGTCACTACAGATCACTTACGATACCCCATACAAACATTTTCCCTTATAAGCATATAATAATTCTCTAGACTTGCCAGGACTGGAGACTGACATGTGGCAGCCTACAGAAACCTTGCATGTGGTAAAATATTGACTATTTGGCTTAAGATCTCCATCAGAAACCACAGACATTTTAAAGTTGGCCACCTTTGAAAAAGCAAACCTGACAAAATCACGTTTAGAGATTCCTCTGCATTCTGCCTGAAATGTGCGCCAAAAAAGTTGGCATGGGGGGGAACTTAAAACTGTTGTGAAATATTTAACAGCATTTTAAATCAGTGATGCAGTCACGCTTGGATATTGGAGTGTCCAAGAAAAACTGAGTCCCTGATGAGCAAGGAAGGGTTGAACAGTGAATAATCCATGACTGGATGAGCAGCACCTGCATGGCTCAAATTACTATAACCTTCTTAGTAATACTGGGTTGCTATGGTTGTTGGTACACTTCAACTTAAAATAAACAGACCTCTGTTTTTTCTAAATATTTGCTTTCTGATTTCTTTATCACAAAATGTTTGATTTTTATTCAGAGCTTAATTTATCCTTTAATTCAGGTATTTTTGTGCACACAGTCCTCTTGACTTAGTAGTGTCTGGTCCACAAAACTGGAGTCAAGTGCTTCCCACCAAGAACTATTTTTGCTGTAGTAGTGTAATAGTATAGCCATTACACTACTGTCTCTGCATTAATGAGTCATGTAATTAATCATCAGTTTTCTTGTATTCCTGCCAGTGCCTAAATTCAGAATATGTATTGATTCACTTGAGGACCAAAGAATTGCTGAGTTGTTTGTTCTCCGATGTTGCAAATTAAGTAAATGAGTTTGGTTAATTAATTTGGTTAATAATTTGCTTAAACTGGCCATTCATGTTAAAGGGTGTGATATGAACAATGCATGCCCTCAAAACTGCATTTTAATAGGACAGGATGGAGCTTGAAGTCAGGAAAATAGCAATATGCTAAGATTATAACACTAAACTGGACTTACTCCTGAACAAAAATGCTACACTGAGCTTAATCACCAGAGGCCACAGTACAAAAACGCTAACAGATTTGCTTCTGTTTGTTGTTTTAGGACCCTCATGAAAAAAGCGGCATGGAAAGCTGGCATGTGACGCTCACAGCCAGCAAAACGGCTTCCAAGGACACCTAGAATGCACCGGTTTTAAAGCATCAGGCCTTATGGATGAAGCTTCAAACCATATTCTGCTCACAGTTCTTCCAACATCATGAGGTAAGTCAGTCCTGTTGAATGCGTATGATGGACAGAGTGGTGTATGTGCATGTGTGTGTGATTTTAACCCATTTTTCCACCTAATTGCTTTGTATCCATGAGGTCAGACGCAGTCACTTAGAGGTGAGTACCCTGGTGAGTTCCAAGGTTTCAGCGCACTTTAGATTTTAGTTTTTCGGTTGTCATGAAGTCAGTGTATGCACATGTGCGTGCATGCATGCATGCTTGTGTGTGTGTGTGTGTGTGTGTATGAGAGTCAGTGAGGTTGAGCACACTCATAAGGAGGAAACTACCATGGTTCAGTAAGTGCAGGGTCTAATAATGCCTCCTTAATCTCAGTCCCTGTGATCACTGATCAAGCATTTTCACTGACATACACAAAACCCTGCTCCAGCTCCACACATCCATACTTAGACAATAGACTGTTGCTTCTTGTTGTGTGATTTCTTACCGGGTTAAATAACTATCATTATCTGAATGACTATGTGCTTTATTTTGCTATGATGTGCAACAGTCTACCATGCGCAATATTGTGCAATGTTCTTATGAGGTGCTAAACATTATCATAATGTGCAATACCTTAATATGTGCAGTAGTCTTACATGCGCAATATCACTACTTATGTCAGTGTTACTTATATACTACTGATCTCTACTAAGTGCGATAACGTACTCCTAATCACCATCTGTGTCGTTAGATTTCTCTTAACTGTGAGTGACTTGTGTATGGTATTTATACACTGCATTTGTGTATAGATTATAGCGTATTTTCATATTGAGGTTTTTACTAAGATTTTTATTTAGACTTTATATTTTATTTTGTTCTTGTCTCTGTGTCTCTGTGTGTCTTCGCAGTCATAACATAAGCAATTTCCTCCGGAATCAATAAAGTTTTCTGATTCTGATTTTGACATACTACATTACTGAATGCATTTCTAATGCTTGTGCAGTATTTTACACACTACTAAGTGTTTTAGTGTGCAGCTTGGGACGGGGCCAGTGTCTTCTGTCTCATTGCCTCTGTTGAGCAAAGTGCGACCTCTGCTGGACAGAACGGAGAATGAAAGAATGATAATGACAGAAGGACAAACAGCTCGCATCTTATCTGCAGAAGTTTTCTTCTTTTCTGCCTTTTGGGGGTAACATGAGAGACAGAATGTGTCTAAGCTAAAATACTTACTAAACTCTGTTTTTTCCCAGTCTTAAAACAGGGGTCATGTTAACCTGAGGATAGGTGTGTGGAGTTAGAGGTGCAATCAGTGTGTTAATTTGACGTTACTGAACATGAGTTTAACAGCTGGACGCCCACGTCCTGGGTTAAGAAATAATAATAATAATAATAATAATAATAATAATAAAGGCAATAATAATGATGATCATGATAATAATAATGATGATGATGATGATGATTATTATGTTGATAATAGTTAATAATAATAATAATAATAATAATAATAATAATAAGAAGAAGAAGAAGAAGAAGAAGAAGAAGAATTCATTTGCATTTTCAATTATACGCATTTTAAAGGTCCTGGAGATTTTTATAAAGTCTATAGTTCCTCTGCACCCCCAGACTGCTGTCCTGGACGTCTTCAGGAAGTCTCGGGTGTTTCGTTTCAGCAGAATCGAAACCTGACCGCCGCCTCCTGCTCTCGGACTCTGTGTTCTCTGATTTGTTTAATCTGCCTCTTCTCCTGCATCGCTCCCTCACTGAACTACGACCAGAGAAGTTTTTCTGCTATAAGCCCTGTTTTCGTCTGCGTTATCATTAGTGGAGAAAAGGGAAGGAGAACTGCTCTTATTCTTTACAGATGATCCTCAGACACGTTAAAACCTGGCTCTTCGGATGGATGGATGGATGGATGGATGGATGGGGCTGTAGAGAGATAAGAGGCCTGCAGCTCGGCCTGTCCAGACTGTCTTAATCCAACTTACTTCTGGTCCTGAACAAAATCCTGACAGATGTATCCTGACTTTTAGCGTTTTAACACGTTAAAGACGGCAACATACGCATAGCCTATATACAAATAGTGTTTGTTTATTTAAATAAATAAACGATTTGTACATATGTGAGAGTATGTGTAAGTCAAGTATGTGAGATAAGATAAAATAACCCTTTTCTAGTCCCACGGGTGGAAAAATTGCATTGTTGCAGCAAAGTGCAAAGTGGACACTACAAGAGAAAAAAAGTAGAAGGCGCATAACCTATAGAAATAAAAACTATACGATGTAACAATATGATACAAAAAGAACTGTACGCCATCCTTCCATCCATTATCTGCTTATCTGGGTCTGGGTCGTGGGGGTAGGAACCTCAGCAGAATTGCCCGACCTCCCTATCCACAGCCACTTCCACCAACTCTTCCGGGGGGACACCGAGGTGTTTCCAGGCCAACTGAGAAATATAATCCCTCCAGCGTATCCTGGGTCTGCCCCGGGCCTCCTCCCAGTGGGGCATGCCTGGAATACCTGCCCCGGGAGGTGTCGCATCCTCATGGTGCCCGAAACACCTCAACTGGCTCCTTTAGACATGGAGGAGCTGCGGCTCTACTCTGAGTCCTTCCCGAATGTCCGAGCTTCTCACCCTGTCTCTAAGGTCCGACTATCGACCGGACTCTCCAGCACCTTGGCATAGACTTTCCCAGGGAGGCTGAGAAGCGTGATCCCCTGTAGTTGGAGCACACTTTTTTGAACAAGGGGACCACCACCCCGGTCTGTCAGTCCAGCGGCACTGTCCCTGACCTCCACGCAATGTTGAACAGGTGTGTCAGCAAGGACAGCCCAACAAAATCCAGAGCTTTCAGGTACTCAGGGCAAATCTCATCCACCCCCTGGGCGGCCGCCAAGGATCTGTTTAACCACCTCAGCAACCTCAGCCAAACAAGTCCACCCTAGAATGATAATGACAATAATAACAAAATAACAACAACAACAATAATAATGAAGAAGAGGAAGAAGAAGAATTAATTTGCATTTTCATTTATATGCATTTTTAAAGGCCCTGGAGCTTTTATAGATTTTAGTTCCTCTGCACCCCCAGACTGCTGTCCTGGACGTCTTCAGGAAGTCTCGGGTGTTTCGTTTAAACCTGGCTCTTCGGGTGGATGGATGGGGCTGTAGAGATAAGAGGCCTGCAGCTCAGACTGTCTTAATCCATTTTACTTCTGGTTTTGTACAAAATCCTGACAGATGTGTCCTGACTTTTAGCGTTTTAACACGTTACAGACGACAACATACGCAGAGCCTATATACAAATAGTATTTGTTTATTTAAATAAATAAACGATTTGTATATATGTGTATGTCACATATATACGAAACATGAATTAGGTTTCGAAGTGTAATATCTCTTGTATAGATTGCTTTGTGGACGGGGTCGTGGTCAGGTGGGCGTCCGAGACGTTTATGACTGATTTCCAGAAGATTAGAAATCTGGGTATAAATGCCTGAGGATTTACACACTGCCTTCACTCTGAAAAAGAGTTTTAGCTGTTATTTCTTTGGTGTGAATGCAGTGGGTCATTTACAGCCAACAGTTAACATCATTGTGTAAACCTTCACATTTTCTACATGTTTTAATGCTTGCAGTCACGCATCTGAGGAAGGACAATACTTGATTTTGATGTGAAGCATAAGTACAGAGGACACAAAGCACAGAGGACACAAATAAACACTTCCTTGTATGCCTCCATACTTCATAAATAACCACTTCCTCATGATGTTCCACCGTCATACTCGCCTACAGCTCTGGGCGTTACGGGGAAACATACTAATTTGCTGGAATGTTATTTTTTGTTTGCAGTTTATGAGGTTCCAGTGCTCTTCATGCCCCACAGCAAGCACGTTTCATTCCTGCCAGTGACATGGTGAGATGGAAGGCATTCAAATTTGGACGTCTCCCCTGAACCACTGGCCTTTCAGGCTTGTCTCAAGCTGACAAAGACAATAATACTTCACTCAAAACAGTGAGTAAATCCCTCATCATCTTCTGCTGATTTGTTAAAGAAATGCATTTGTTGTTGTAATAATCTTTTTGTTTTCCACAGAGGAGGGAAAGCACCACACTGCTAATTTCCAGGATGGCTGACGGAGCGCGTATGGAGGTAATGAACATTATACATGGATATTCATGTTTCACAGATCAGTCAAGTATGTGAGATAAGATAAAATAACCCTTTTCTAGTCCCACGGGTGGGAAATTTGCATTGTTACAGCCAAGTGGACAGTATAAGAGAAGAAAGTAGAAGCCGCATAACCTATAGAAATAAAAAACTATACGATATAACAATATAATACAAAAAGAACTGTACACCATCCATCCATCCATTATCCGCTTATCTGGGTCTGGGTCGTGGGGGTAGCAACCTCAGCAGAGATGCCCAGACCTCCCTATCCACAGCCACTTCCACCAACTCTTCCGGGGGGACACCGAGGTGTTTCCAGGCCAGCTGAGAAATATAATCTCTCCACTCTGAGTTCTTCCCGAATGTCCAAGCTTCTCACCCTATCTCCAAGGGAGAGCCCGGCCACCCTGCTTGCAAGCGCAATCTCATTCTTTCGATCACTACCCACATCTTGGGACCATAGGTGAGGATGGGGATGGACCAGTAAATCGAGAGCTTTGCTTTTTGGCTCAGCTCTCTCTTTACCACAGCACCGCAGTCCTTAGCACTGCAGACGCCGCCCCAGTCCGTCTGTCCGACTCCCGATCCCCACTACCCTCACTTATGAACAAGACCCCGAGATAGTTGAACTCCTCCATTTGGGGCAGAAACTCCCCCCTGACCTGAAGTGGGCAATCCACCTCAATCCAGCAGACTTCTGCTCCGTTCATACAGGGACCAAATGTACCTCAATAGAGGACCCTGAACCCCATACTTCTGAAGCACCCCCCACAGAGCACCGCAAGGGACACGGTCGTAAGCTTTCTCCAGGTCCACAAAACACATGTAGACCGGTTGGGCAAACTCCTGTGCACCCTCCAGCACCCTTGCGAGGGTAAAGAGCTGGTCCAGTGTTCTGTGATCAGAACGAAAAACGCATTGTTCCTCCTGAATCTGAGGTCCGACTATCGACCGGACTCTCCAGCACCTTGGCATAGACTTTCCCAGGGAGACTGAGAAGTAGAAAATGGACAGGAACGTTGTAATTGACTATTCGGACACAGACATGGTGGGCATAGCAAACATTGTGTAATACACTTGAGAGCACAACAGCATACTCGCTGTTTGCTGTGCAGGGCTGTTGAACAAATCTTATTATTTTGTGTAACTTGATACTAGACAGGCATCAAAGCAATAGCATACAAAGGACATTGTCAAGCTGAAGTTTTCTTTGTTACTCTAAACCATCCTTATCGACTGTTTATCTTCTCATTTAATTATTTATAACTACTAGCAAAACAAGTATAAAATACAATGCAAAGTGACCAATTATTGTAACATTTGTGTGAAACACTGATGCACAAACAAAAGAATATATGCAATATAACTGTTAAAATATTATTAATATTTTGACAGAAAAATCAGAATGATCAGGTAAAAACACAAAAACTGTTAAAAAAAGAAAAACAAGTTTTGCATATTATGCAAATTGAACCTAATGGTTCTTATGACATGTTTGTTTGGTTTGAGGCAGGGAATAACATGCAACAAAAACTATGGATTTAGATTTCAAGGTTCAGGAGCTGCAGGCCAAAAGACAAAATGCTGCGCTGTAGCTCCTCCTTTAGGCTGACTGCTGCCCAGATTTATTAACTGGGAAACAGCCCATATTAGGACGTGGTATTCAGATTTAAAAGCAACTGGCCAATGCTGAGCTTGAATGCAGAGTGCTGATTGGCTGATTGGGGGCCTGTGTTTTTTTTAATTCTAAAGTTTCAATTTCATGTCCACTTCCAGACCAGTTCACAAACTTTGATTCACTAAGAACAATTTGCTTCTTAAGATACAGTTGCACCAAAGATTTTTTTTTGCTCTATCAAGATCAAGATCAAGATTCAAGATTCTTTATTTGTCACATGCATAGTTATACAAGTACAAGACGCAGTGAAATGTATCCTGAACTGCTCCTTTTTACGACTGTGCAAAAAATGATAAAATAAGTACAATTTAACATTTAAAATTTAAATTTAAAAACACAGATCTAAAATAAAAAGTAGAACAACTTAAACAGGGAACACAAGTTAAAGGTAAAATATGTAAGCTGAATTAGAGGATTTTTTTTTGTAAGGTTTTTTTTAAGTGTAGCAGCAGTTCTGTCAGAGCCCATGTACAATGTGCAAAGTGGGATGTTAAAGTGCATTGTGCCATGTTAGCGCAGCAATGTAAGCAGAGTAATGTAAACAGTGATGTAAACAAAGTAATGTGAACATAGTAATGTAGCAGCATGTAATGTTGTAATGATAAATAATGAAGACACATATGAAAATATGACAATGAATATGATATGACATATAACAGTGAATATGGTGAGGTGCTGTATCAGTCCCTTAAGGTAATGCTATGAGGGGAGGGGGGCGTGTTCTGATTCAGGACTCGAATGGCCTGAGGATAGAAGCTCCTCTTGAGTCTCTCTGTTTTGGCCAAGATGGTACAGATGCCTGATTGCAGAAGTTGAAACAGTCCGTTACTGGGGTGGGACGAGTCCTTTATGAATGTAGTGTACATATCTATGAAGTTTTGTAACAATTGGTCATAGTGTTTCTAGTGGAAAAAAAAGGCTAAATATCTGAAAATCAAGTAGATGGACTTACATGACTCTTATACAGTGCTGGAAATAAGGCCCAAAACACGTATTGCTTGGCTGTAGCACCACGTTGAGGCCAATCAGCCTGATTTTGTGCACCTGAATAGTTTGAGGGACTTTCATATTTGTTTGACTTACAGCTCTGACCGATTTGTTTTATGGCAAAGAAAGAATAATAATAAGACAAATTCTAACAAAAACTTTAATAGGATACTTTGACCCTTAAATATACATATTTACAAACTGGTATGTGGACGAGTCATATGTAAGAACTGCAAGAAAAGAAAGAAAAAAAAGTAATTGTCGATGATACTAAAGAGTTAGTCAGCTCTAATAACAGTGTGTACAGCTGATTTTGCAAGAAAAGAGCTCAGAATGCAAAGTGTGAAACCCACCCCTTGTTCCTTTACATTATAGTTTATGCATGTAAAATTGAACCAAGTCATTGAACTGATGATTTATGTGACAATATTTCCATTTCCATTCTGTGTATGTTAAATATAACATTTTTTGGTATTTTTTTAGGATAATGGAAGCAACACATCATATTCTTCTGAACGTCCTGCAGAGATTAAGGACTGGGATAAAAATCATGTGAGAGACTGGATTCTCAGGTTAGCAGATGTGGATGATGAATGTGCAGAGACTTTGTACGATCAGAAAATTAATGGATCGAGCCTTTTAATACTGGATAAGTCTGACCTTACAGGTGTTGGCATTAAGCTGGGACCAGCAAAACTGATCATTCACAGAAGAGATGAACTTATTAAACTAAAAGTTCAACAGTCATTGAGCCCTGAAAGTCAGTCTGCTAAATCATGTAAGCCCTACCCTTTCAGTCAGTATCATGCTGCCTACAGATATAAGGAGAACAGCATACTTGATGTAACAGAAACAGGTGCCATAAATTTCATAGAACCATGCCATGAGTTCAAAGCATTTATCGATTTTGAAAATGTGACAATAGAGGTACAGCTGAATAAGTTTACAAGTGACGCTTTCATATTTGCCGCTGCGTGCATGAACAGCCGCACTAATGGTACTATTCATTTTGGAGTTGGGGATTTACCAGGTTTCCGTCACGGGGAAATTTTGGGTGCTAGTGTTGAAAACAAAGAAAAATTTGTTAACAGACTAGCAGATGACATTGAGGGTAAGTTTGAGCATAAGCACATTGATGTGGTAAAACAATGTGTTAAACCTCCCAGATTTGTTGAGGTTCTAAAAGCTGATATGACATTCTCAGGAAAATATGTCATAGAGGTGGACATCGAACCATCTTTCTCGCTTTGTAAGGACAATTTTTTTCATGTTTATGGTCTTGACAAAAGGAAATCTAAAAAGCAATCTAAAAGACAGGATTTGAAACCTGATGAACAGAACTTTGAAAAGTCATTCTACATTCGAGACGGCAGCAGCAGTAGGATTCTTCTCACTCAAGGCTCATCCAAGTCCTCGGAGTACAGCAAATATATTGCTAATATAGGCCACTTGTCCCAGTTGAGGAAAGAAGCGGAGGAAAAGCACCTCACTGGGGTGAAAAACAGTGTGCAGGGTTCTAGGCTCTGTGAGATGATCACAGGAGGCACGGGATCTCTGAACAAGTCTCACTTTGAGCGATATGTATTGGTCACCAACAAATCACATCCAGTTCAGAGAGAATACCTGAATTTCCTTCTAGACATGAACCAGACAGCTGTTTTGGACTTTGATCCAGAATCTGCCAAGAATGGCTTGAGTAAGCTCTTTGAAGAGAAAACCAATATTAATGTTCATTTGCCAGTGCAGTATAAAATCACGGAGGCAGTGGAGGAAATTGCAAGTAAACTAAAGTTGACTAGAGCCACAAGCTGGGTTTTCTGTAATGGAGGAATAAAGGATGAAAATCCCTCTGATGTGAACAACTGGCTAAGAGAGAAAGGTTCCTCCATTCGTGACGTAGTGTCCTTTCTTTGCCGAAAGGATGTTTTGCCTCACAAGAAGTTCCTCATCATATTTATGCTGTTAAGTGATGTTACAGAGAACCATGATCCCATGCTTGAGACCTTCAGCATGTTTTTGCAGGAGCTGAATGGTACAGAGCAAATCCTATGCATCTGTGAGAATCAGAGATCTTACACTTACTGGAAGGACCTCATTGAGACACGATGTAACACTGACATTTCCAGAAGATCCATCTGTGAGCTGGGTTTTTCTGAGGTTAATGGTACAGTCCTCAGTCTGTGGTCAGAAAATCGTAAATCAAGCAGATTCCTGCCAGGTGGTGGTGGTAAAGTTCTGTTACCAAAGAAAGTAGAAGGCAGTTTGGACAAACTGAGCATTCTTTGTGTAAACGAGTGTGAGGGAGGAAGTGAAGACAAGAAGGAAAAAGAGGAAAGTTTTTATAAGGGGGGTAAAGTGTCCTGGTGGAACTTCTACTTCTCAGAACAGCCAGGATCAACACCCTTTATCAAACGAGACAAGTTTGACTACATCATTGATACCATTATTCCAGACCTTTGCACCCTTAGACAAGCTTGCGTTTGCTTTAACATTCTCCATCTTCCTGGCTGTGGTGGAACTACTCTAGCCAAGCATGTCTTGTGGACACTGAAAGAGAAATTCCGTTGTGCCGTACTGAAGGACAAAGGAGATGATTACAGTGAAGTGGCGCGGCAGGTTGTTACATTGCTGACATGCGAGACAACTGAACAGCAAATTCGGCTTCCTGCTTTACTTATGGTTGATGACTTTGAAGACATTGATGCTGTAAGTGATCTCCAGCAGCACATTGAAAAGGAATGTCTGAAGAAAAACGGTTCCTTCAAGTCTCCACAAGTTTTCCTTCTGAACTGCATGAGGGCTGAATCGTGGGCACAGACCGAAGCAACAGTTGACACTGTTTTTATTGGTAACAAACTATCCGAGATGGAACAAAAATTATTTGAGAAAAAGCTTGAAGAGATCGAAAAGATCTATGAGAACGCTGAAACGTTCTATGGTTTCATGATCCTGAAGAAAGACTTTTCACCAGAATACGTACAGGGCGTTGTGAAAAATACCCTGAAAGGCTTCAATTTTAACAAACACAAACATGCTCAGCTCTTTGCAGTCCTTGTGCTCTTGGAGTGCTACTGCAAGAGTGCAAAGCTCTCAGTCTCTGTATGTGAAGAATTTCTTGGTCTGGCGACAAGGCCAGATTTTAAATCATGCAAAGCAGAAGATGGATTTGGAAAGTTTTCCACACTTTTGACTCGGTGCACAGTAGAATCCAGTGTAGTCTATGAAGCTGTACGAGTAATCCACTCAAGCATGGCAAAGCATTGTCTGGAAGAGCTTACAACTACTTTTAACGTGTCCAAAGCACAGATCACTGACTTCCTTCTGACGACAGATTTGTTTTATGATTGCATTCAGGGAAAGAACAAACTCATGCAGGATGTTCACAGTATGCTTGTGAAGAGGAATTCCTCGGCTGAGACTCTTCCAGCAGAATGCCAGTTTTCACCTCTTATCCAAGCAGTTACAAAGGAGACCCCTGGGTTTGAGGAAAACGTCTTGCTCAATGCTGCAAAGCGCTTTGAAAAGGATGCGGTAATATCCCAGCTTCTTTCTAGGTACCATTATCTGAGGAAGAAAGACTTTAGAGAGGCAAAGGACTGGGCGAAGAAGGCAAGAGAACTGCAGAATAACTCTTACAATTGTGATACATCAGCACAGGTCATTAAGCATCAGCTGAAAGATGCTATAAGCAGTGACAAAGATGATCTCATAACACCCAGCAAATTGAAAGAATATCTCAAAATGGCTGTCTCTGCAACAGAGGGTTTCAGGGAAACCCAAGATATTGCCAGAAAAGAAGCTATTGTTTGCCGTCTAGGAAAAAAAGACTTTAGCCCCTACAATATTGCGGGTTGCCTCGGTGAGCTTCAGACTGCAGTGATAGTCATTGGCATTCTAGAGAAGATTCCAGTTTTTTCCTTAGATGAGCTTCGACACATTCTCTCTGGTAAGAAGAAAATACAAGATGTGGCAACAAATGATTGCAAGAAACAAAAGCATGCATCATATTACCATTTTCTGCAGGAATATGGAGACCTTCTTTACAATCTTAAAGACAACATGAAGAAGCAGTTTGATTTTCTTGATTGTTATTTTGTCAACTTGGGCCCATTTTTTTTCCACAAAAAAAATCGAGGGTTGACGTTACGGCCAAAGGTGAACAAGTGCTTCCAACAGTACGCAAACCTGTTTTGCAAGTTGGATTCAAAAGAACAGGGGAAAAACAAGATGTTGACGAACTTCCTCAAAATTGAAAAAGCACGGCAATATCTGGAGAAAAACAGGGCTGATTCTTACAGTGGACTGTTGGAATGTCTGTCCAATGAAGCCTCTGCCAAGAACATTGAACAAATTGTCGATCAGTATGCTTTTATTTTAAAAAACACTGGGCCACAAGAGCATGGACACTTCAAGGACACGGTCAACTTCATTTATGCGAATATTGTTCTCAGTCTGGTTCGACCTGGATCTCGGTGCCTCTTGGCCTACAGGACGCTTCTTCAGCGTCTCTGTGAAACACTTAGGGGTACCACTCCCCTCAGTGAAAGTCTGCCACTGCATTTCATCTCAGTTGTGATGCTGTGGCCTGAGGCTGTTTCAGAGAATTTGAGTGATAAGTTGGGAAGTTATATATCACAGATGCGAAATTCTTTTTCAAATGAGATGAAGCCAGTGTCCAGTGGCAAAAGAGCAGCTGTTCATTTGTACTTGGGGAAGAAGGCAGGTTACGAACGCCTGATCACACAGAAAGTCATTGCTGAATGTGTGGGATCGGAGAACAGCATGACTCTCTTGCAAAATGGAAAGATATGGAAGCATGAAAAAGTCAGAAATGTCCTCTGCAGAGTTACTGGAAAAATTGGTAAAAATTGCATTATGGCAGACACATCAAGAGCAAATTTAAAAATTCCAGTTTTTCCAGCGTTCAAATGTCAGCTGTGTGAGGGATTAGAGGCTAAAGTGTCATTTTTTGTTGGATTCACCATGAATGGGCCAGTTGCACTTGACATACAGCGTGAGGCATAGTTTTTCTGTTCACAGACTATAATTCTGGATTTTTTGAAACAGCCTTTTGATGGTTTACCCAAACAATATATGGCACTGAATCTGTGGACCAAAAGTTGAAGCTGTATGCTTTGAACATCTTTTTTTTCTGATATGTAAACAGAGTTTGTTTTTGTGTCAATTGCTGGGGTTCACTGGTAACCCTAAATCATCTTATTTTTTTCAGTACTCAAGTAGCTTTTTGTTTGAGACTTTTTTGACGTGAACATTATAAATCATTGTGCTTTTAGCCAAATAATTACTGTGTTTAGACAAATTATTTCTATATACATTTGTACTTTTTCCTATTTTTTTTGCTCATCACTTTCTCAGACTGTGATATAAGTTGCAACTAAAAGTGTAATTATGTGATGTAGACTCATTATATTTTGTTTGACACAGTCATTCAGTATATTGTTGATTTTGTTTTAAGGACTGTTTTATATTAGGGTACTTGCAGATTTTCAGTTGACTATGGAATGTTTCAACAATGAAATTTTAAATGCAGTATTTCACAACTAGGTTTTATTTTTCTGGGGTTTTAAGTATAATTATGTGATGTAGATTCATTATATTTTGGTTGACACAATCATTCTGTATATTGTTGATGTTATTTTAAAGCCTGTTTTGATTGAAGGTGCTTGCAGAGATTTCCAGTTGACTTAAGAATATTTCTGCAGTGACATTTTAAATGCAATGTTTCAAAACTAGGCTTTATTTTTCTGGGATTTGTATGCACCTGCTTGCTACCTACTGTGTTAAAAATACTTAAAATGAATTACTTGGTGCACAGAGATTCTTTATTATTCCTCAATTATTCATTATTCCTCTAAGCCATATAGAGTTTCATGTTATAATATGAAGCCCAAGTTAGATTTCCAGCATCTAGATGACCACTGAACATGTACAGATTTTCAGAGAAAATTTTTGGCATTTTGACATCGTGTCTAGGCACATATTGCGCAATCAGCTACTTCAAGGAGCACCAGTTTCTGACCCAGGTTCAGTTGAGCACGCACACACAAACACACACAAAACACACACAGCTTGTGTAGTCTTCATGGAAGAGCATTACCAGTAGAATTAATTGAATTAATTGAAAACTCCCTATTAATGCCCTTGATTTTGATAGACAAGTTGGGTGAGCAGTTTTCTACAAACATTTGGACATATGATGTATATCATAGAAAATTAGCCAAGTTGAGCAAAACATGAGGAAATTGTTCATCTGTATTTCTGTCACTTAACATTTGAGGAAATCTTAAAAAAAATGGATTTAAAAAAATGAATCTTAATAATACAAAATTATTGGGAACCAATTAAGCTAATCAACTGTTTCAGTCAATGCTGGAAATTTGGATTAGTGTGTGCATTCCTGAAATCCACCACTAGAGTGTGATCAAGATCTTTCTTGAATTCTGTCATCATTACCCAAAAGTGTGTACGTCAAAGTGAACTGTTTGGCCTATTTACAGTCTTAACCTTGCCAGTGAAATATAAGGGTAGGCAGCTTTGCCTGTACTTGAGACTTCCACCCACCATGTCAGTTTATTAAACGTTTTTTATTTTTGTTTGTTTGTCTTTTTGTCTTCAGAGGAAAGGTACCGCCTCCACATAATTTCATTATTAATCATTTTTAATCTGACTGATTTAAATAAACACATTTGCTTGTTATGTACAAGTCTTTTCTTTATCTTACAGTATCTAAGTAATCGGAACCCTTTGCAATAATCATGCTGACCTGGCACAGATTGGTAAGCTGTTTGGTAAGACAATGAAAAGATGCACTATGTACACATGAAATCCTCAAACATAAAAGAGTGCCTTGTTGAACCCCCTCCTCTTCCTGTCTTTCAAACCATTTTATGAATTCTAACCTTTGTCTATGGGCTGGCATACAATGTGCAGACTGTGATTGTGTTTTAATTGAAATGGGGAAAATAAAGGATGGTTTCCTCTGAGTGAGTGAGATTTATGGAGCCTGTCTTGCCCACTGGCCCCATGGTCTCTCTGATCTGCTTTTACTTCCTCACCACTGTGACCCCTGGGGTCATTAGAGACCCCGAAATGGCCAGATTGGCGAGCAGCCGATCCAATGCTGCTTTGTTTTTCAATGAAATTACTATATTTAACACAAGCAGAAGCAGGCCAAGTCCAGTACGCATCTGCATGAAATTGTTGTTTCCTGTTATGTTATTTTAAAGGGTTGTCTTCCCATCCAGCTTGATATTTCTGTTGTGTGTGTATCTTTTTGTAAAATTATAATGGGACATTTTGAAGAGGATCCAGTATTATGATATGAATGTTACAAAGGAAAGCAGTAAAAAAAAAGGATATGTGTGTAAAAATAGTGAGTAACAGTGAGTAAAAGTACAGATTAAAAATACTGTATTCATAGTATTTCCTAGCATTCATAGCATTCATCCTATATTCATAGTGTTTTATAAAACCATAAGGCTTTATATTGCATGCATAATACCTGGCGTGAACCTGTATGATTGCACATGAATGACTGTGGTTAATAAAACAAGAGCTTATGAGTGTAATATCAGGTTTCATATCACATTATCATAAGACCACCACAGTAATGTTGTTACGCTCTTTAACACATTTAAACAACGTACTGGTATATTTGTTGTATAACAACAAATCAATGAGTACATCCATCCTGTATGATGAGTATAATCATTCTCACAACAAACGGCTATGGAGTGAGTGACCATAATAAAACAATCTTAACTTCTATGCATTCTGTAGTGTTGAGCAGTCTTTTGGGCTACTTTCAAAATATGGATACTCAAAATTGTGATAAGAAACTGTAGAAAATAAAATTGAGTCATCTCACGTGTACAAAAATCCTAGTGTAGAGGAGTGGGTATTATCAGCCTGTTACCATAATGACAGAACAGCAGGTACAGCAGTCTACAGGTGAGAGAAACAAGAGAGCAAGTGAGTGGGGCATTTTATATTGTGTCATTCGTAACTATAACTGAACTTCACTGTTGTCTTTAACTTTGCTAAAATGAATCAGCTCTCTGTAACACACACAGCAGCATTTTCCCAATATGCATGTTTTGAAAAAAGCCTACACACTTCTTTTATATGTAGTGCGAGTTTGATCTAAAGCTGTCCTTCTGTGTCTAATCCTGTTTGTGTAATCTCTGTAACCTTAAGTCTAATGTTAACGTGTTAGATCAAAGATCAGTGCTAAAGTAACATCATGCAAAGCAAAGGGTGAAGGAGGTTTAACACATAAAATCAGAAAACTGGCACATCTGTCTAACAGTAGGTAATGGCGTGGTGGTGGCCTAGTGGGTAGGATACTTACCTCTGGACCAAGAGGTCATGGGTTCAAATCCTACCTTCGACATACTCCCACTGGGTTCCTAAGCAAGACCCTTAACCCCAAGTTGCTCCAGGGAGACTGTCTCCTGTAGTTAGGGAATGGAAGTCTGCTAAATGCTGTATGAACATACAAGCAAATGTATTTAACAGCTAGTAAATACAGTCAAACTGAAGTGCATGTGATGATACTTTATTGCTGAGGCTGGTGAACAGTTTCATGTATAAACTACTGTTAATTAAGTTCTTAAAGGAGTTGCAACAGTCAACTTTATGTACTGTAATTGTGAATGGATCATTGAGATCGACAGTTCAGCATGCTTGTTTAAATATATATGATGTATAAATGTACGATTTCAAAAATCATTTCATCATTTGAGGCTAATAATTAGTACAAAACACTTCATATGGTGGGTCTAGGTCAATGATGAGCGGGTTGGTGGATGGAGGGGCACGGCAAACACTGTAATGTTAAAAACACATAAACAAAAATAGAAAAAGATCATTGCTTCAGGATGCATGTGTGTGTACAGACACACTCTCCCTACGATTCCTAAGTTACCCCTTTCTTTAAAAGACTGAAGCAAAATGTGTTGGTCTAGTACATTTGAATGGCAAATGACAATAGAAAAGGCAAATTTCTTATTGATTTGTTTGTGTACATAGTTTGGACCGTTGTGGAGAAGCTGAGTCTGTCCTCAGACACTTGTTTAGCCACTGTGAAGCTGAGGGAGTCACAGACAGCAGCCTAACATTAGCTATTCAGTTTAGATGTAAAAAATGAAAGGATGGTAGCCTGTGTGAATTCAGTATAAAACAACTGAAGTAACTTTCTTAGTCATCAATCCTGAAGAAGTTTTATGGTTGCCTGTCGAACTTGCCTATGAACTGAATTTGAATTTGATACTTTAGCAATGGAATTGGAACTATCCATCAAGTAAATCAGCTAAACCGATGATGAAAACACACGAATAAACACAGATTTTAAGCTATTTGCATCTTGAAAATACTGCATCATCGCTGCTGTCTAGGTAAGCAGAATCGACCAGACTCCAAATAAAACGACATATCCCTAAAACTGTCTTGTAACTGGATGTATAACTGCAAAATCATTTGTTACAAATATAAAACTTGAATATTTTGATTAAATAGCAAAATATCTATTTAAATATAATTTGTGATGAAGGTCGCTGGAGCTCTGTTTGCTGTTAGAGTTCACCTAAGTCAATTACAGTGAAATGCAGAGCAGCCAGCACAGGCCGCTTTGGGGTCTAGTGGGTTATAAATGCATTTAGAATGCATTATGAATACCAGATTTCTTCAGACATGATCTAAACAGTTCAAATGGGCAGTGTCAGAGATTCATCTGGCATAGAACTATACAAAAAGTAATATCTTTACACATATAAGAGTAGGTCATGTGTCATTTTTCATCATACAGAATTTATGTTTTAGCTCTGACTATTCATTATAACTCCAAATCAAACACTGAGTATATACAGTGTTTTGATTACAAATAGTACATAAACGTAAGGAATGTAAATAATGTATTGCATAACCCCACCCTGACTTTATGTTGTTTAGTTTATCATCTTTCATGTACACGCAGCACATTTTGTTAAATGATACATCCACCAGGAGAAGCTGGAGGAATATGTTCATTTTCTTTTTCGACCTAGACATTCCTCACATTCTTGTGCTGCTCTGCTGGATCACGTTTAAAGGGAGATTCCCATTACATCCAACCTGCTTTTTTTCAAAGCCTTCTCTTCTCTTTGGTGCCTCAACTTTAGAGAATATCGAGCCCTCTTGAGACTTTGTTCAAACACTGTGCTTCATAAAGACAACCCCAGAAAACTGTTTCCATGATCCCAGCCCTCTAATGAACGGACTTCCCCCGTCAGCACATGGATTAGGCCCATTGTGAGTAGAGAGGAAGAGGTTAGCTTTGAGATAATGGAAATCAGATGGATCAAGTTGTTCTAGTCAGAAAATGAGAGAAAATTTTCACTGCACCAATTCTATTTTAGATAGTATCTCAAAGGTCTTCTCCCAGATGTAGGTGGTGTTGAACTTAATGCATGTTGCCCATGTTGGGAATTCAGAGCTCGAATGGCTGGGGTGAACTCTGAAATTCCTCAGACATCACCGGAAAGTGAACATCATCAATCACTTTAACTTTTATTTGCACATGCATAGCCAAAGTAAACTCGTTGGGATCAGAACCTAAATCCCAAAACTGCATGTCTAATCCTTGCCTCCCACTTTGCATGCTGGCAGTGATTTTCCCACAGACAAGTGGATCCTGTGGAAGAAGTAGAAGTGAGACTGTTCAGGCCACTTGTTTCCATGCCCTGGTTTTCTCTAGAGACACTGTGGATTATGAAGGGCATCATGAAAGAGCTTCACTGACTGAAATGAAGTGATCTGGCACGTGTGGATGCTAAAAGCTAATGTAGCTGTGTGAGTTTGCATGCCTACTGAAGATGATGAAGGTGACAGAGGCATACATAAGGTTGGTCTTTTTTTCCCTGTTTTTTGATCCCACCATAAGAACCACCTTAAGATGGTTTACGTGTGATTTTCAGGTCACGATGATTTGTAAACAAGGAGCACTGTATAGAATGGTTTAATAAAGCGTTGGAGAAGGTCTCTAAAGCAGATGGTGGAAGCAGATGTTGCTTTGCATAGGATCAGATCATGAATATTTACTTTTTGATTATTCTATGATACTCGTACTTTCATAGTCAGGGGACAGAACGTCCCCAGTCGAAATGTGCTTTTTTTCCATAAAGAGCCTCTCCTTTTATATTATGTGTTATGCAGTCAAAAAAAGACCAAATCTATTCCTATATTCTAGCAGAATATATCCACTTAACATGATCGCATGGTTAGGTCATGATTGGGTTATATGATTTATTTATAAAGGTGTGAGGTTGACCAGGAACTCAACCACAAGAAAGTCAGATGTTTGTCTCTGTAGGTCTTATGCGGCCCTCATTTTTCGTGCAGTAGTTAATCTGGTAAATAGCTTGATTACAGAAGTGGAGGCTAAGGTTAGTATGAAAGAGCCTTTTAGCTTTCTCCGTGGCTGCTCAGCATCTGCGCATTTAGGTTATTGACGTAAATATAACAGCTCCAAGACACCTCAGGCTATGAGAATCAAAAATGCCTTTAGAATGTAACCTCAGGGAGATGCCTACATTTAAAACAAGCAGGCTGGATTTCAGAGGCTAGTTAATTTTTAAACATATTATAGATTCTCCCTCTGAGCTCACGTCTCTTGGGAAGACCATATTTTGGATTTTAGAGGAGGCAGATGTAATTATACTTGAGCTACAAACAAAGAAATTCGCAACTTTTGCTGATAACGTATGAAAACCTTGAGATTTCAGTGTTAGGATTTTTATCAACTCATTTTCAAAGGAACTCATGAATTACACAGGTCTGTTACAAATATACAGTCATGACAAATCTGTTTCTCTGTTCAGATTGTAGCATTTGGCTTCTGCACTAGTTAACGTGAAGTATGCAGAGGCAAACATAGGCAGTTTTGTTCAAACTCTCAATAAAGAACCTCTTCTTATTTCATCTCCGCAGGGTATCGTATGCTTCATCTGGGAAGCCAGTAAGTACCTTTCAACTAAAAGTTAAGTTTTTCTTCATATTTATTTATTTATTTATTTAATATAAGCTTCTTATAGATTTTCAGAATATCCCACCACTTTCTAAGCTTAACTGTGTACGTTTTTATTTTCTGGCAATACCCTTGCCCGATACGTGAAATATGTAATTAAATGGGAGAAAAAATGTTGAAAATAGAATATTCAGGGTGTTTCAAGAGCAACCGCCATGTGTAATTACCAGTAATGGGCAGTTCAGGGAGGCAAAAGTTCATGGTAAAGTGGACCTAGAAACACTCAGAATATCAAAAAAAAATGCTTGCAGAGAACTAGATGAAAAGGCGACTGAACCAAGTTTGGTGAAATAGTACCTGCTCAAACTGGGCACAAGCTATTTTGCTATTTGCACAAAAATCAGTCAGTAAAACAACTCAGTTGAAACGGGATTGTGGATAATTGCCACTAATGTCCTAGCTATTAGCACAGCCTCCCTCTACACACAAATAGATGACTTGTTGGGCTGTTTCTATGTCTTTATTACTCAATCACAGTCAGGCTTTCAGGTGCGATCAAAGTAATTACACTACAGCATACTTATTTCATACTTTCTTTAATATTGAAATACTCAAATGCCAGTGAAGTCCATGGCTGCGTTCATCCCTACTACAATGCCACCTTTCATGCTGGAATGTCCCATTGAACTAAAACATCATACTTTGCCCAAAGCGTTGCTGAATGTGCCTCCGATTGTGACCTAGGTCAAATCCCTCTGATCCCAGTGCCCTGTGCTCTGTGCGAGTCCCCTTTGATGCAGAGTCTTAACTTAGACCAGGAGGAAAGACAGAGGAAGGCCTGGTCAACTGAATCGCCTTATTATGATGACCTGCCCTTATATGTCATAGGTCATAGAGAGACTATTTAAAGCCTTGAAATAGTCCTTAAAACCCTCAGATGGTCGTATTTCCTGGTGAAAAGAGTACTTGCTTTACTAGCCGTCAGATAATGAATAAGGTTTCCAATAAAAACATCATAATGTCT
Organism: Brycinus macrolepidotus; assembly: GCA_037974445.1. NCBI lineage: Eukaryota > Metazoa > Chordata > Actinopteri > Characiformes > Alestidae > Brycinus > Brycinus macrolepidotus. Next base: position 10,299,243 of record JBBPCZ010000002.1, on the reverse strand, counting down.
TAAATATCAATGTTGTTTTTTTTGGTAATGTAAGGTGTTTTTCTGGTAACGTAAGGTGTTTTTGCAGAAAACTACTAAAAAGAGGGTCTTTAATGGCTAATGTGGCTAACAAATAATGGAAGTGTATACTCCCACAATGAGTGCTGCATAAACTGCATGTCTAAATCATCACAAACACTACATCAGAAATGCTTGTGTGTGTGTTTTTTTTTTTGCACTCTATGATATTGTCTGTAAATACTGACAAATGAATGTGGCAAAGCTGAAGACAGTAGCGGACATCTTAATGCTGGAATCTCTTTCTCAACTTATAGCTGAGTACCACTCTGGTTTCAAGCATAAGACTCAGATAGTGAAGCTATAGAGAAGCTATCTTTTAAGCTTCACTGCAGGGTAAACCTCATCCATGCAAAGTATGAATGTCCATTTCAGTTCTTCCTACTGTGATCAAGACATAATGGACTGTGGCTCCTTCCTTAAGGAACACTGCTCAAAAGTTTGACATATGCTTTTCAGATTTCAAATCTGGCAGTCCATTATTAAACATGAACCACATGAATTTATATATATTTTATATATTAATTTGCAGTTAGTCAAAAATAATCACTAACTTCATACCTTTCAAGTTTGTTTATAATGGCCACTATATAATGAAAGGGTTACTGTTGGATTAAATCCAGTGACTTGACTCAGTTTGACCAAGAGCCTCTCGTTATTACTGAGAGCAAGCTTTCAGCACTTCTTTAAACAGTGTATGACTATGGTTGCATACATTCTTACCGTTCTGTAGTGTAATTTTGGGGTGTGGCCTCTCTAATTTCACTTAACTGGAATTATTTTTTCTCCCTCCTCCACAGTCTGTAAAGTGTCACTCTGCATCATGTTTAATGGCCATTATGGTGCATTTTTTTTCTCCTTTTTTGGTGGCATGAGTAACTAACAAAGACTTCTTTAAAAGGATTTAGACTGGGGTTTTTTGGAGCTCCTCGTTGATCATCTGAGACGTTCTGATGATTTATTCGAAAACAATGATCCATTGTTCAGCTCCAGCTGGATTCTGCAGACTACTTTAGGCTTAAGATTCTAAGTAGGGGTGTAACAATACACCTATTTTCTGGTTTGATATATTTTTTATATTCTGAGGTCAAGATTGGACTCAGTTTTTGATATTGTAAGTGTTAAAATGTCTATTCTAGAGAGCTGTTATTATATACTACACAAACCTGTTCAACTCACATAAGGAAAGCCCTCGAACAAAATGACCCCTCCAAAATCTCAACCCCTAGTATTCCTTATGTGACTTATATATAGAAGAAACAGCAATGTCTATTACATTAATTAATGTGTGATACCGAATACTGTTGCTGCATCAATTATATATATAATATTTTTTGTGTGTATATACATACATATATAGCTCCGGGAAAAAATAAGAGACCACTGCAAAAATGTTCAGTTTCTCAGGTTTTATCTTTTATAGGTGCAAGTATTGAACTGAA
>JBBPCZ010000002.1:10250746-10286061 GCA_037974445.1 Brycinus macrolepidotus | reverse complement strand
GGATGGAACGGGGGGATGTTCGTTTTAGAAGGGGGATGATTTTGACTGTTTTTATTTCAGGGGGGATGACATCCCTCTTCATCCCCCCTCAACTCGAGTACTGGCTGTAAGGAGAGAAGAGTCTCTGTCACGCTGTAGTGTAAGCACTCAGGATCCCATGATCCCAACATGAGAAGTCATCCCATCCGTCAAAGGGACATGCGACTTTCCATCCATCACATTCAAACAATAAGCTCGGACGGTGACCGCACATTTTAGACCCGCATTAGAGAGATGCAATCTCTTTTGATAGCAGACACGGTTGTGAAGGCTGTTCCGCACACCTGAGGGGCTAGAAATCCCCCTTCTCTGATCACAAACTCTATCAGTATCTATTACCAAAACCTGACATGATTCAGCTGATCTAATACACAACAAAGTAATATTTCATGTCAGTTGGATATCTCAAGCTAAAGCCTGTAGTAAAGCTACTGTGTGCCTCTGTAATGTATTCTCTTTGACTTAAAAATGAAAGGGCTCAAGTAAACCGAAGTTGAATTCCACTGATTCTTTCCACTGTGAATGATTTGTGTGATAAAAGTGAACTACAGGAGGATACAAGGATACTGACACTACATCTTTTCCCACAGTTGGGATGTGATTTTCCTCTGGTTCTTTTAAAGAGAACAGTGTGCGTGTGGCTAGGAATGCACTTCCAATTTCAGCCTTACGCTCCTCATACCGAGCTGAAACCATAATTTAGAGCTATGGGGAACGATCACTTAGAACAAATAAAACCAAAGCCCATGCCATTATTTTGCTTTCTCAAGGTGTGTAATTTAGTTTGCATGGAAACAGAACAGATTGAAGCCTTAGGACTAGGAGGAGGCGTGTACGGAGGAGGTGGAGGCCTTGTTGCTCTGGTCTTTAAACACAATATTTCCACAACTCCTTCTGCACCCCCCCTACCCCCAATGCCAATAATTATACCCTTACCACTTTCTCTCCCTTTCGTTAACCATTCAATCCACTTTCTCAGAAATCAAATTATTGCAGGACAACAGCCCATGTCATTCCAAACAACAGCTCATCTGCAACCACTTGAGACGCAATGTGTTTGTACTTCTGGCAGTATAATTGCCCACATGAATTGTTTAGAAACCCAATGCCTCATATTACTGACAGAATAAGGATCTTTTTAGAGAAGCGCACACATGTAGAAACTTATACTAGTTCAGACTTCTTCAGTTTTGGCAGCCTGGATTGGGAACAGGACCAGAGGCAACTTCTTTTGACCCTTAAAGCCCTTCTGAGTTCTTTCTGAGAAGTGGGCAGGGCTTTGAGCCCTCAGCCTTGGTCAGAGAGTCTGACTGACTCTGAGTGTGTGTCATGGTGTGGAGAACAAGCTGTTAATCACAGAGGGCTGTTCAGAGGTGCTACGGCAAGGGGAGAGCCACAGCAGAACTGCTGGTATGATGACGGATTTACTGCTGGGCCTCAGGCAAGGCCAAAGGCCAAAGGGGGCATGCAGAGACAGAGGCCACGAGTATGTGTGAGAGTTTGTGTGTGCAGGAGTGTGTGTCTATGTGAGATGAGAAGGCTCCAGCACAACTGGTTGCACCTCTGTGGAAATGGACGTGCTCATTAACCCCACACGTGTCACCAACAGGAAGCGATCAGTTACAGCGCTGCCTGAATTAGTCTCTAACAAACGGGCCTTAATGAGGGAAGGCTTTAGTTTTTAGTTTAAGATCTATAAAGTGTTCCTAATTATTTACTGTTGTTCCTACTAGTATTTCTTTGAATTTTGCCACTAGGACTGCTCATATTAGATTAGTGTAACCCTTAGAAGCCATAGTTATCACCACTTTTAATGGCTTCTTTTCTCAACAATTACAGTGTGAAAAAAAATCAAACAATCTCCAGAATACAAATTGAATCTACATGTAATCCATTCAGTTCAACTAGGTATGTATTTAAATTTGTAATCACATAATTTTAATAATGTAGCAAAAGGAACGTAATAGTGATTTTAAAGGGTAAATTCTCACTTTATGACTCATACAAGACTGAACTTTCACAAAAGCCTGTGTGTACTGCAGTATGACTTACGTGCACTAACTGCTCCTGTGTGTCATACTCTTTAGAGCAGCCCTCCCAGTGGCAGTTGGTCTCGTACACAGCCTCTGGCTCCTGCTTGCATTCATCCTTATCCACCTCCTCTCTTAGCTCCACATGGTCCTGTGGAAAGGGCCAAATCTCCAGTCAGCCTCTTGGACAGTAAAAGTTCTGCTGTGCCTTATACACGTGTTTATAAAAAAAAACATTTATTTGTAGTTCTACACTCCGATTAGCTGAGCCATGTTTGAAGTCACTGTAAAATATCTGAAATACATATAACCACATACATCAGCTGAATTCTGCATTATTGCGATCTGTTCAAAACTACTGTACTTTTTGTGGAATAATCTTTGACCATTGTGTTTTTGGCAGGTCCTGTGTTATGAAGTGTACGTGTTATTTTTATCATGATTAAAATTCAGAGCTGGGAAACTCATTTTATACTACCACCTGCTGAACGAAAACCTGCTTCGTAACCTATAACCTGATTACTAAAGTTAGAGCAGGGGGCCACAGGGAGCTCACTTTTTTGCATAAGCACTACTGCAGATGTTCATTAAGTGCTATATGAATCTCTACCCTGATTCCAGAGCTGTTTAGTTACCCGTTTTTCTGCTGGGGTCTGGGAACGTTCAGAATGCTTTTGAGCTCTAATGATTCCTGCATTAAACTTAAATGGCCCAAACCTTCTCTAATGTGGTGAAGGAATGGAATGCTTTGCGGCCACATCCAATATCCCCCTCCACACGCTCAATCTGTTTGATAGTGATTCAAAAAAGGAACGGGTTTGTTTAGCAGCTAGTGGCAGAAGTACACGGCCCTAAAGAAGTGATGAAACACTCTCAAGTTGGACTGAGGGTGTGATATCCCCCTTAATGCTGATGCCAGCAAATTTCTATCTGCCCCGCTACACACACGTCTTCGCCAGTTCCCAACGGCCCCGCAATCGCACTCAGCACATGTCGCCATGCATCATAGCGCCACACTGTCAGTGGGCAAGAGAGGAGCTGCAAATTCATCAAAAAAACAACAGAATAAGGGGGAAAGAGTGAGAGATGTGGGAGCAGGGGTGAGCAGAAAGAGGGGCTGAGAGTTATGAGTAGCACAGTAGAGAAAGACTGTGAAAGAGAGAGAGAAAGAGAGAGAGAGAGAGAGAGAGAGAGGAAGAAAGCCTCCTAAGACCATAGTAATGTTTAGCTGATTTGTTACTATGACACCACTGCCTGGCATAGTTTACATCCCAGACTTGAGAACGGAAATGGACGGCCTGTGACTTGTCACAGGTGGAAGTTTTTCTTCCTCTGAATATTGCGGGATCAAACAAAGGTGCATGGGGCTCTTGAAGGATGGTGATGAGTGTTGCAGCCAAGTTAGATCTAAACACCTACCTTAAAGTGATATAAGCTTAACAAAATACTTTTTCAACTTAATCTTTATCTGTTACATCTGTAGCATACAGTCACTTACAATGGACAATACCCAAAACAGACTTCTAATGAATTATAAAATAAAGTGACATTTTTCTGTTCTCAGGGAATAACATCAAAATTATACTCTTTGGTAGCCTTATGCGACTGAGATGGCAGCCTGAAATTAGGAAGTAGGTAACACTGTTGTGTTCTTTTAACTCAGTTTACTTTGTTATATTGTCCAGGTTAAATAAATGCAGAGGGACTTGAACCTACAAACTCATGGATTTTAATTACCTGAGAGCAAGGGGAGATGGGGCGTGTCACATCCACCTCTGTCTTCACTTTTGACCTCTTGGTGATCATAGGATTGACTGTACTGGTGACAGCTGAGTCACCGCCGGCGTTCTGAAAAAGGTGAAAGATGAGAAGGTGGAGAAGGAGTGGGAAAGAAGAAAGAGAGAGAACCACAATGTAAAACAGAGACTCATCCTCGTAGGCACGGCGTCGGCACCGCGGCCCCTGGCAGCAGTGCTGGGTTTTCAAAGCTGCAGAGGCACCATGCTCCAGATCCCATCTTTCACAAAGTGACCCGCCGTGGAGACTAAACAGTTTAGACTGCCCTATTTGCATCCGTCAGATGGAAATATGAAAAGGGGGAAATTATTGCCCACAGAGTGCGGCTGCAGACTTTGATCCTTAGATGAATTCTTAACACAACACACAGAGGCTCTCGGAGCGAAAAGTCCCTCCATGGAGACACAAGAAAAGAAGAGTTTGAGGAGGGGGGTACCTTCCAAATCCCACCCAACCACTAGAGTACAGTGGAGGGCAGTGTTTTCAATAACTCAATAACTCTGACATGGTCTTGTTGAAAAGCGAGGGAAATGTGTTTCTCATCACTACTGAAGTGTGTGTGTGTGTTTTGTGGTTGTGAAATAGAAATGGAATGAAAATGGATCTAGTGGGTGTCTGGATATGATGAGAGTGGGTCAGAGAGCTGGAGGAAGTTTACATTCTGGGCGGCCATAATGTTTACATGGGGGTGATAGAGGAGGTGGAAGCAACACTTAGAATCTTGGACGATGAGCGTAACACATCGCAGGAGGAGGATGCCTGAGCCTTCAGATACTTTATTGAAAAAGTATGTATGAATAAGCAGTTCCCAAATTAGTGCATGTCCAACACATACTGTCGCTGTCATAAGAAAATCCTGTACATTTTTGTTGTAATCCATCTGACAACACCAGCTGCCTTTTACATCGCATGATGATGAGTAGACCAACAGATATTCTGAAAAGCCATCCTTTCAAGTTCTTTTAAGGTTACGATGCCAGATGTTAAGAATATTTCTCTTTTTTCTTGTTCTTACAAGAGCAATAATCTGACTATATCACAAGAAAAGACAGTGTTTGAATCTTGGCACGCTGCCCTTGTGTTTTCTGGTGCTTTCAGAAGTTGTAATAGCTCTTCTCTCATGGCTGGCTCACCTGGTTGGCCTCTGTGTTGGGGTTACTGCTGGTGCTGTGGGCTGCGGCGCCTCCCAGGGGCTGCTGGCGGCTGCTGAAGGGGGTCGAGGGCTGCAGGAGGGGAGGAGTGTGGCCGAATGCACTCAGCCCTCTCTGCTGGGACAGCAGCTGCTGGTAAGCCACAGGCGTGATGGGGTGCGGGAAGGTGAAAGACGGACTGTTAAGAAAATGAAATTTTGGATTTAGAGAGTAGAAGGACACTGCACCGTTTACATAAGATTTTACACTATACCCTTAAAAAAGTTCTAAAAAAGGTATTTTTAGAAAAGGCAATATTTATGTATGGAACGGTGACAAGACAAAGAGAATTTTAAATACATAACTGGTGTTTCATTTTTGGAATACTTGTTGGAACAAACCTTTGTATCTCCAGCATGAGAGCTTTATAGGAGAAACAAAAACTCTTCTTAACTAGTAAGTAATGTAAAATGGGTTCTTTATAGTCCTACTTATGTTTGTGGTTTTATTCCTTAAAATTAATCATGCTGTTTTTGTTACTGTGCCTTTATGACTGAAATATTTAAATGACAGCTGCTCTGACTGACTGCCTGTCTGGGCTAAAAAATGTAATAACTTTATCTTGAAGGGTGACAGATGGATATGGAGAAACTGATTTTTGAAATTTTACCAGATGTTTACATACCCCACCTTCCAAAAAAGCAGGGAAAATAAAGTTTTCTGTGATAAGGGGCCTATTAATTGCTTATATATTCAGCTACATTTCTTAAATCTCTTTTTAATCCTGCACAGAACTATTGTTTTAAATTCATCTTGTACTAACTAAACTTATGGACAGTAGTGTATGAATGAACCACTTTTCAGATATAAATTATTTATGCCAAACAAAATTGGGTATTGGGCTTTCCTGTACCTGATGCCCCCAACGGAGAGGTGCCCGTAAGAGCTGCTGGCATTGGAGCTGGAGCGGGAGTTATTGATGTAGGCCACCAGAGAGTTCGGAGAGGTGCGGATCATAGTCTGCAAGTCGATGCTGGCGTCCGACATGGGTGAGATGGAGAGCGCCCGCTTCCGGCTCAGCCGGGGCGTCAGTCTGGGGCTGGGGAAACGGGACACTGGATGGCACACACAAAACACACACATGAACTCTTGGAAGTTTCTTTTCTTTGTTTGCACTCTTTTACTCTCCCACCCTCAGTACTTTCAGTATAAAGCTATGCACAGGAGAAGAGGGAGGTTTGCTTCACCTCCTTTATCTTCACCATCGCTCCCACACTGCTACAAGTTCACAATCCACTATGAATAATTAATCAGGCCAATCGTTTACAGAAATTACGCTGATACCAATCTCAACAAGCCCATGGCACTGCAGCATGCTAAATAGAGGCAATTTAACATTTTTCACGATTAAAGAGTAAAAGCACTGAACGGTCACATGTTACCCCTTCTTGGTAGGCCTGGCTTGTTTAAGAGAAGAAAACAGATCAGAAAGCTGATTTGGTATATTTTCCACATGGCCTTTTTGGAGGTATTATTAATAGCAATATCTTGAGTGTTTTCTTTTCCTTCTCCATCAGACCTCCACTTCTTGTCTGTTTCTAAAGGGAGAAGGACGTATTATTAGTTGCAGCTGCTTCTCAATGCACTTATTCGGCCTTTTACAGAAACATAACTGATGTAGCCAGGTTGACAATTTCTCTGTATTTTGCTTATGGTGCTCTTCGATTGTTTAACTGGAGTTTTTAGCTTATTAGGCCACTGATTTGTGTGTGTGTGTTGGCCCAGCTGCTCTTTGCCCAACAGGTGCTGTGCATTAGCCCAGGAGTGAGTGGACACAGAGCAGGAGGCCATTACGCACTTCAGGGGGCATCACCAAAGGTGCTGGCTGCAGGAAGCTCATAATGACTCCACACAAACACATGCACGTCACTCACACCAAAAAACACATCCAGTGACATTTCAAACAGAGGCCTTTCAAACTCCTGCCTCTGACTGCTTAATTACTGCTCTCCAGCTGCTATCAAGATACTCAGCCTTTTAATGCATATTACAAAACAGGCGCCCTTTTTCTTTATTTCTAATAAATATGGTTCAAATGTAACATGTAAGGCACATAAGACAGCAGGGTAGAAAAATCCAAGCTATCCAACTATAGAGAATTGTGAGCAGTATTTATGAAAGAGTTGGCAAAGACAACAAACTGATCCCCATAATGCTCCTCAGCGATTCTTATAAATAAACCTGTCACGTATCATTAGCTTTGTGTAAAAATTCTGGTGTTGTGTGGAACAAAGTGGACTGCAAGAAAACACTCATGCCAAGTGGAATCTACGTGATCAGAAATTTGTCTTTAAACAAATAGAGGGAAGAGTTCAATATGGTCCAAATTACGGCATCCTTAAACTCACATTTTTCCATCCCAGTTTTATGCCATGTTCATATGTTTGGAGTGTGACTGTGCTGAGCTGCTGGGGGCAGAGCCGCGTCTCGCCTGCCCGAGGTCATAGGGGCCCACACGCTCTGGGATGGGCTGTTTTTATAGGCGATGTGGCTCTAATTTAGGGGTGTGCAGGTCCCTGCGTGAGTGCTTAAGCAGATGTGCGCTGCTGTGCGGCTTTTGGGTGGCTGGCGTGAGCTCAGGGAACCCCACGGCCCCAGTGGGAGTGTAGGGGGGGAGGGGGTGGGGGGGGGTGTCTCTAATTGGGGAGCTGGCCTGATATATGGCTTTAAAATTACAGGCACTCTCGGCACGTTTATAAAAGAGGAGGCAATTATTGTAGGCATCTGCTACGCTGTTTTAATTGGAATGCCTTTTGTGGAGGTCCAGAATATTGTAATTGGTGGGTGTTAATCTTCTGATCGCCCCTCGGCTTCCAGCAGTTACTCTGTGCACTGCTGGCCTCCTGGGGCTGAGCTGCCACTGGTACAGGCCAAGTAGGGCTTAACGGGCACCCACATCCCTGTACCTTTTGTCCATTACAACAGACTTTTGGAGGTCTCCTTTGCACACTGTAGCCAAGAGCTGTGAGCTGTGCTCGGTCTCCTAGGGACAGAGATAGAGGCAGGAAAGGCTTGTAGCCACAGTGGTGATTGCTAATGCTAGTTTATGTATTTGGACCTTGTAGCTCTGGCAACTACAGCTAGACTGGCCTCCGACTTCCAGCACTTGACCCTGAACCAAGGTGAAATAGACTTTTCCAAAAGCGGCGGAGGCATCCTGGCACGAGAGCAGATCTCAGCGCTGCACTGCCCAAGCTTTTTGCCAAAAAGGCGAACATAGCACTTACTGGAGTGGGCGAGGATTTATTTTTTCTGGTAAATCTGACTAATGCCATGACTGCAAATTTTATTAGAGAGGCAATGCCCTGCAGGTCTCAGTATCTCACCACAACCTATATGTGTCCACGTGTTAGTGCACACTGCTGGTGCAGAAAATGAGTATGCACGTGAACAAAAATGGGTCTTTGAAATTATATGACTCACATGCATTGCACACAAATATAATCTTAAGCAACAGTTTACTTCAGTTTTCGTCCTTGGGAAATAATTTTGTTGGTGTGACACATTTTACCCAATCTAAATATAAAAAAAACAAAAAAACAATCAAAGCACCATTTTTGTATGTGCAAGTGTACCACATTGATGACAAGCACCCCCCTCAAAATCTCTGTCCTTCAACACCATGTTTCTGCTTGCAGCCGGACACCAGACGTTTGCTTTGGCAGCTGCTATTGTTATGGGAGCTCAAACAGTTCCCTGGTGGCTCTGCTGCACAAATGAATTCACCATCAGCCCCACTTTTTTCCTTTCAACCTCTCAATCTCTTCAGAGTGTTCCACTGAAAGCATCTCAATTAGAGACACCATTCAAGAGACACTGCTCAGCCTTGTTTACGCTTACTTAAGGCAGGAGGAGGACGGAGCAGCAACAGCAAAGGCATCTGGTCAATGTATTAGCACAGTCTCTCCCGTATCAGCCAGTGTCTGGCTGTGATCCGTGGTCTTGAAGCTAGCAACTGGGCCTGCTTTATTTATTTATCCATTCAGCCATCCACAAGCTTTAAGGTCAGCATTTCCAGTCTCAGCCATTCAAAGGCAGTGAGTGAGACGATTCGTAACACTGCACGGGCAATAGATTCACTGTAGGTACACACAAAAGGTCTAAGGAACGTGGCTGTTGTGTGGAAATCCCTCTGTCCGGGAAGGAAAATAGTTGCTTTTAGCAGAGCTTGTGCTTTTACTCCGCGTGTCGTTCTGTCAAACGCAGGGTCATAATTAACATGTTAAGTACACACCATTGGCATGGACACGCACTTGGCACTGCACTGGAGCGTTTAAGCAAAGGCACACACTTACGCTGATGCCGACTCCTTTCATTGTTTACTGCTGCTTGTTTTTTTTTTTCCAAAGCCTGTTGGGGCAAATACCCCTGTCGCTCACATCATGGTGGAAAGGCAGCAGTCAAAGGAAAGACCTACCTAAACTGAGTAACAAATGAAAGATGTAGTCATACGTAGTAGGAAACATTTTACTTTTAAAACACTGTACTTAACATTAACTTCTTTCCTCACATGTACATTCAGAGACTTTGGCAATAACCCCTTTAAACCCTTAAGGATTAATGCATGCCTATGTAACTTCCACAGTGTTTTTCAATGTTTTTTGTCACTATATGTGAAGACATACTGCCTTTAGTTTCTGAGTATGCTCACATATTCAGAATAGAGGACACTCTTAGTACTGATTTGTTTTATAACACAAAGTTTGTGACAGGAAAATAAAATTCATTGAATTTTCAGCTTTGTTAGATCATGTCCTTTACAGCGATGATGGCATTGAGAAATCTCATAATTAAAGGCCAGGAGTAGATTAAAGGTAAGAAATAGCAGCTTTTCCCCTGCAATAAATTGGTAATGGGCAGTTTGTACATCCTGTACATTGTGTGAGAGAAAAGGCGATATTACCTAGGTTTCGTCTTGAGCTTGGCCTGACAGCCCAAATCTTGTGAAATTTTGATCTTATTGCGTGGAGTTCTTAAAAAATTATATCTTAACTACACATACACTACATGTCCAAAAATCTGTAGACCGGTGTTCATGTGATATTTCTTCTGAAATCAAGGGTATTAAAAGAGAATTTGCACCCCTTTGCTGCAGTAACAGCCTCTATTCTGCTGGGAGAGCTCTTCTGTAGGATTTGATTGTATTCAGCCACAAGAGCATTAGTGAGGTCAGGTACAGATGTTGAAAGGATAGTTCTGGATCACAAACACCAGTTCAACTAATGCCAAATCTAACTAATGGAGCTCCATCATTCCAACGGACACAGTTCCACTGCTCCACGGCCCAATGCTGGGGTCTTTATACCCCTCTTGCGAACTGGCATTCTGTTGGTAACGTAGATTATATAAACTGTGTGTGCACAACTGAACACCTGTGTCAGTAATGAGTGCACATTTAAGCAGCTGAATTCACTAATTACAAGGAGTGTCTGGATACTTTTGGAAATGTTGTATCTGCTCTGATGTCTTACTGATATAAGAAATATTACTATAACAACAATATTACATGGTAAAAAAAAAACATTGGTTTGAAAGGAAAATCTGAACCATTTTGTCTAATTTACACTGAGGTCTACTTCTAATCCAGTCAGTGTCTCAGTGCACCAGTTAATGTCAAACTTTAACCCACTGCTGCATTTAAAATGGCAGACTGTCCAAGAAATTTACACTGCTGTGCATGTTGGCTCTAATGACGGTGCACAGAATTTTCCATGCGCACATTTCTCATTTTTACAACAGTGATCACCATTTACAGGAAAACCCCAAACTAAATCCTCTCCTTCTGTCGGGTAATAGTCAAATGGGAATCATTAGGGAAAACAAGAGATGTACTCTGAGTTCACTGAGGACTCACTCTTGTGGTAGGTCCACTGAATTTATTAGTACATAAATTGATTTTTAAATATGCGTATGAATTTTATCAGCCCTCCGTTCCAAGACAAACGGCGGGCTGCGCAATGCATATTTATCAGCCCCTCGCTTTGCTGAACGGGCTTCTTTATGCGGTGGTCCGGCCGCCGAGCCATTAGCTGGCACTCTGTTTCAATGAGGGCCCTGTGTCTGTGGGCCAGCGCGGAGAGGCCTGGACCCGCGAGTGCCCAGAGTGAGACCACATCAATCCACGCAATGGAGAAGGCCAGTGACATGGGCCGAGCAGGAGAAAGCCCTGTGCTGTGTTGGTGTTTGTGGGCGTTTGAGCAAACAGGTTTTGCTAGACCAACTATGGCTTGGTGGAGGCCTGGACTCGCGGCCGCAGGCGCAAGGCGCTCCCATGACCATCTCATTAAGGCCTGCGGAGAACATGCCATGGCGTGTTTGATTAGCAAATGGAGAAGTAATTGCAAAATGAAATGTGAGAACGGTGGTGTGCGCATTTTCCTACAAGAGCGTGGGGATCCATGCAGGGCAGGCACAGAACTAGCAAGGCGTAATGTAAAAAGGAAACTGATTCCTGTGGGTGGCTGTGTTGGATCAAAGCACAGCATATACACAAGTGGCAGTGCCAGCAAAAGTGGTTGATTATTTACAATAATAAATTTGCCCTTAAAGCTGACTTTCACAGATTTTCCCCGCAGTTCATCTCTTTGCACACTATTTGCCATTCATAAGGCAGCACTTCTTTGGAACCATTCAGGTAGAACCTCTGGTCTGGATCAGAGCCAGTGTCCTATACAGTACCCCAGCTCACCCAAGGACCCCATCTACAGCCTGGTGCACCCTTATGTATAACATTATTACTGGTGAACGCAACATTGTTCTGAGGTCAGTGCCTCTGGGCATCTTCTTAACAATGCAGCATCTTAAAAGACCAGGCATCCTCACAGCTACAGAACATGACTAATTGGATCACATTACAAAGTGCCAGGAGAGCACTACATACCTGCCATAACACTGCTTCAGAAACAAAGAGCAGGGATGAAAGCTCTGCCATAGCCTACAGTACCCTCTCCGTAAAAATCTGTCTCTCTTCGAGGCGCTCCATTTAAGGCTATGGTAGATGTGTTATAAGGATGTCACTTATAATAACAAAGCACACCTGTTGTACAGGCTGAATTAAAGGCCCCAGAAGGAACATCTCATAAATTGCTGAGTAGGCTCGTGTTTACAGACAGTTTTCACTATGAGTCATGCTTTATATACACGTAACAAAACATCCTCCTCCATTTGAAGTGGGAACCTTCTGGTGCATCCTGTAACTCACAACCACAACTCAAATTACTGGACTGCTCCATTTGTAGTAAGTTTCCATCCTTGTATCACAGCACAGGGTGTGAGTATTTTGACATTAGCACTATCCCATCCATAGCTCTTTCATTAACCTCTAGCATCCAAATGCCCACTGTCATTATTACTCGGAACTAGATTTTTTTAAAATTACTGAACTGAATTTGAACTAACACAGGGTTTAAATTTGGACGTAAAGAATTCAAATTCAACGGTCCAAACTGTTTAGAGATGAAAATGAAAAAAGTTTAGGAATTCTTTAAACAATACATGAGGAAATTTTTAAGCCTCATTTGGTAAAATCCATGAGAATCTGGCAACATATAATCCTAGACCTGATGTGATAGCAGGCAATTAAATACCATTTACATAACTACAATCAACAATGTAACTGTATTTATATTCAACTATGAAATTCTAAGCCCAAAAGAGGTCAAAGTTGCTTTGCTTCCTAACTGCAGGTTCTTAGTAGCTCCCAAATAATGACTGACAGCTTGATCTCAAAGAAACAAACATTACTAACCATCTCAACATGTTACAGCACCAGTTGCTGTTTTTGTAAGGCCCGTGATGTGTTTCAGTAAATGTGTATTCTACTTTCTTATTTCATGCTTTCTTTTTTCATATGTCTTTCATAGGATGATGAAGACGCACATAATTCACATTCTGTTTGTTGTGACGTAAGCATATGTTTGTAGAGGCTAACATGGGGAAAATAATTGTGGTCAGCTTACACAATTGTGGTCAGCTCAAATAATGGTGAAAAGTATACTAACTGTGACAGGCCCACATATGCAATATGACAGTACATCAAAACATGCTGACATGAGGTGATATAAATGGTGTCGTTAGGAGGAGATTTACTCACTGTCCACTGGGCTAATGTAGTCAGGTGGATGTGCAGCGGTGGCGGCTGCAGCTGCTGCCCCTGTCTGCATGAGGAGCTCTCCGTAGGGGCTGCGGTGGCTGGCCATCAGGTGATAGTATTCGGCTGGGTTGGTGCCAGGTGGGGGAGGAGGAAGGCCAAAAAGACTCCGCTCCTTCAGGTGCTCATGTGTCACTGTCCAGAATGAGGCAAGAGAGGACACGGGAATGTCAGTGTACTTCATAACCGAAGACACTCTAACAGCTCAAATAGCACAGGCAGCTTGTACAAAGAGCCGACTGAGATATATCATATCCTCAATGTTATCATTTTCATTTTTTTTTCATTTAAAACGTTCAATACCCTTTATTTTATTTGAACATTTCATGATGAACGGACCAACATTTTTAAGTTTGTTTAAGTTGCACAACCACATATTGACGTGAGAATGTTTTTTCTTCCTCCCATGAAGTGACCTTGTTGAAAATACGAACAGCGACCATACCTTCATCTCTGCACAAATATCCCCATAAATTCAGACCCTCCCCCAGCACACACACGTAAGGGGACCCCCTTAAGCACCTGTGTAACACTGAAGGAAATGTGTTAACACCTGCACCTAGTAAACCGCAGTCTAAAGGTGTCAGGGGCAATCTGCATAAGAGATGAATTTGTTTTGCTTTCTGCCTGGCTTGGAGAACCATTAGTGCCTCCTCCCCCCGTTCCCTCTCCCTCATCCAGCATACTGGAGATGCAGGCTGTTCCGAGTCCATGCTGGCCATTCAACAGGAGGGAGCTCTGGCTCATTCCTCTTCCCTTCGCCTGCTGGGCCTTTCATGCCACATCTGATCTATCAGGGACAATTAGGGCGTGGCTTGGTAAAAGAGAACAGACACGTGTTTGTGCTGGATTCATGGCAGAACAAGGCCGTTTATTTTCTCCACACTCGCCAGATTGTGGAGTGCTGTTTCTGGAGGGGTTCAGTGTTGAGAGTGGTGAGTTCGCCCTAGCCTGGCCTGCTGAAGCTCACAGACACTGCAGCAATGCAGCCTAGACTAGAAGAACTTCTCCACAGTCTGACCCACACATTGTAAATTGTTGTTTGACTACACTCACAAAAAAAATAAAGGTTCCTAAATGGTTCTTGAATGGACATACAGCTCCTGGAAAAAAGCCTTTCACTGGTACAAAATCTTTACATTACATGGAGTTTTTTTTTTTAAATTTTACATGGCTCATACCAAACCTTTTTCTTACATTTTATTTTTCCTTGAGGTCCACTTATGATGTTTATGTAGTTTTATGTACCAAAAACAATCATATTTAATGGTTGCATGACCATTTTCCAGTGTCTCTATATCCAACAGAATTAAACAGGATGTTTTTGTTACTGTGGCTTACACACTGATACATGAAAGTGAACTCTATTGTAACTGGCTGCTCTGTTTTCTAATGGGATGAAACATTCATAAAAACTTTAGCTTGAATGGCCATGGCTAAAGTGAACAGGTATATATGTAAGTGTTAACAAATTCACAAATTGTGAATTTAAAATAGGTTGTTCTTACAACTTATTTTCCATACATAAACTATATGGGCTGGTGCAAACATCAAATTATAAAGTTCAAACCATCCACTATAAAGTTCTTAATGGAACCTAAAGTGGTTCTTTAGGGCAATGCTACAAGAGTGTACCACTGTACCTTTTATGGCCATAGAAATGTGTTAAATGTGCTGAAAAGAAATTACGAAGCAAGCCTATTTTAATGTCGGCTTGTCACAAATTACATTTGAAGAAGCTTTTGTGCACTTTTTGATATGAATGAAGGTGAGAGGGACTCCGGTCTTTTTTATTTGTGCTCAGTCAAGCCTAATTCCCTCCATTTTCTTTGCTTTCTAGCCATGTAATCAGTGACGCGATCTTTTCCGCATTGCTTATTTAACTGTAAAAGTACAGAGCCATTATTGTCAACAGACTGTAGACTGTGATTTATCTTTGATTTAGGCCTGCTCGTCCTAACCTGTTATTCTAAGATGGCTGGTGAGACGAGAGCTGTCAGCATGGGAGTTAAATTTGTGGAAATTCTCTTTTGGCACTGTTTTCTTTAGCTATTTCCATAGTTTTCTACTCTTTCCCACATGCTATATAAGAGCAGGTCCCCAGAATGTTTTAAGTTTCAAAGGATATTTGACAAAGGATTAATGACCACAACAGGAGAGATAAGCCCTTATGTAAACCTACACATGGCAGAGTGGTGCGACAGTCTCTGTAGTGTCTTTGAGTTTGTGAAGGAGTGGAACCATTAGCTCTTCTTCCTTCTTAACCACCGCCTCCTGCTTTCATTTCATCCCCTTAATGTACGGCTTTGTACTGTAAACTCAAACGCCATTAACACTTCTGCTTTAGGGCCAAAGCATTCTAACCTCAGTATGAAAGAGACATGAATTTATAGTGCTAGCCATTTATAAACCATCTGCATTCCATTGAGAAGATGGTAGGCAGACCTAGATGCTCTCTATTTGAATGTTTACAAAGATATTGTTGTCAGTTTGCTGTACGTTAGATCTACATTTCTTAATTATTTAATGCAATTACACAATCTTTAATTGTGCAGTTATGAACTTCACTGGATGTACATTACTTACAAACAGGAGTCTGACTTTTTTTTTATTTGGTGCCAACAAATGACAGTTACAAGGTTTTTCTCTTTCAGCAAAATGAGACTGTATGTACAATCAGTCAAGACTTTTCAACCTGCCACATAACATGCCATACGCATTTCATGGCAGATGTCATGTGCTGCCATAATTTGTCATGAACGATTATGTCCACTAATATAACAGCATCATAGCACCTTTCCCAGTATCCGTCATGACAGATAATATTATGTGCTGACTTTAAATTAGCATGTGCCATAAACTGTCATGACATCAAATATTCCAACTACTGGAATGATAATGTGATCTTATGTTAATAGACATTATCTGCCATGGCAGATGACATCTGCCATAAAATGTTTATGGCACGGTTATGCCAGTGTTATGTAGCAGGGTCCAAAGTAAAGTGTTACCAATCTCCACTTCTACTTAGAAACAATAATGTTACAATGACTGAAAATGTGCACCTTTGATGGAACTTCTCTGCGTGTGTTAATTTCTAAAAAATGGCTTATCAAGACATGTACATCATTTCTTATGGTGGAAATTAAAAGGACTGAATGAATGTGTGCCCCTCTGCAAACAGGCATTTTTCTGCAAACAGACTCACCTTCAGCTGGGCTGAGGCCTCGTGCGGCAGAGAGGACCGACAGCGTGGGGCTGCTGTGAACTGATCGCAGGTAGTGCTCCATGTGGGGGTTAATATATGGGTGCGGCAGGCTGAATGGAGACTCTCCTGTGGCTGCAGCGTGAGGGGACAGCTGGATCAGAGAGATATCAGAGATGACTGGACTTCCAGCTAATCCAGCAGGGCTACAGGAAAGACAGATAGAGAGAGAAAGATTATTTATTGCCTTTGCATACTCAGCAAATAAACAGTAATTAGTACATTAAAATATGTAAAAATGTGTTCTCTGTACAATAATGTATTTTTTAATCACATGTCATTTGACTGGGACACAAACTTTTGCATGTGATTGTTTCATGTACATTTGAGGTAGGTGGGTAAAAGTGCCAGTGTGAACTCTATGACAGGAAGGAGATACGGGCTGGATCTTTATTTAGGATGAGTAAGGCACAGTTTGTGAAGGCAAGAGCCTTTGTCAGTGCACATGCTTGATAAATAACCTGAGCCATGTTAACATAACCGAAGGCCATTGTCCCTGTCCTTAGGATTTGCACCTCCAAGTAAATCCATCCATTGACATTGACTCAACAGCTAGGCACTTCAGCTTCCTCTCAATCAACTGCTATTATACATCTTAAGTACAATAACAAAAGACTTTTCATCAGCTAAGTCCAGATGCAATAAGATCTGTGCGCTTCTCTAAGATGAATCAGTACTAGCTGTGAAACAATTTATTTTTTTTTGCTACACCCACGCTACCTATTATATTCTAACCCAGCTACCTCCTTTTCTTTACGCCTTGGGCAGTGAGCAAGTTGAGACTAAGTGTGTAATACATAAGCGTGTAAGCTGTGATGTCTGGGTGGGATAGCTCCAGAGGCGAGATGAGATATTTAAAAATGTCCAGCCTCTCACTATCGCCCTTAGACTGAACTGACTTCTAGAACACGATGCCAGAATGGAAGTTCAGAGATAGCCCAAAGGTCAAGGTGGGGTTATATATGTGTCATCTCTTGGCAGGTAACTGGGCCCTTTGCCCACTCATGGAAGCCCAGCCAGGATGTAGACTGCAATTGTAATACTTCTTGAAGGTAGATCACTGCCTCTGTCTGAGCTCTGCCTGAAAAGGCCTTCTGAAGAGATGCATGTATGGATCTGTAGTGACTCTGCTTATCTAATTCTGCTTACTCTTTCATGATAGTGTGCCTGTAGGCTGAAGGGCACCAAATACACTCCCTAGAGGTGAGGAGCAGTCAGCATGTTTCTATAATGCAGGTGTGATACTGTGCTAACTTATTTATAGTAATAAACTCCTTTATAGGTTTTAAATTGGTCTGTCACATTAATTTGCTTCTTTAGTGGAGCTATGAGGCCAATGTAGTAAAAAATTATTAAGTTTATAGCCACTGATTAGCATTGAGCACACTCATCACAAACCATTTGCCACAAGCCCTGTTAAGTTAAGTGACCTCAAATGGACACACGATTATCTATTAAAATAGACAGGTGAGCAATTAGCATACCTCGCGGGCCGATAATAAATAGTTCAATAACAAAGGCTTTTGAATAACAGCAACGCCCGCTATCATATAAAACAGGTGTTTACTGTCTTTTCTCATAGTAAACTCAGCACTCCTCACAGGGTGGCCGCAACGTTCCTGCAGGTGCTGATTGGAGTTTAACAAAGTAGAAATGTCAGACAGCATTAAACAAAGCTTGCCAGCCTGTGTACTCACACTTCATTTGTTTCCCGTCACTTTCCACACAGAAAGGAAATGATCACATTAGTGAATCAGAGACTGAGTTCTCTAAGGGTGGGTTCAGTGTTTAGCCTGGGAGCTGGTGGGATGGGATGCACTGCTGCTATAGAGTTTAAGACCTGACAGTTTTTAGGCCGTAAATGTAGTCACTGGTTCCTTCTTCTTTAAGAAAATGAGGATGAGAGTGCCTTTTATTAATGGTGAAGGAAATACTTTCACACTGAGTAACTTACAGAGAGAGTCCAAACTATTGGTATTCCCTGCTTATATGTATAGATTTTAGTCTAGGAGCATCTTGCAAAAAAGAAGATTATAGTTTACTTAACGGATCTTCATCTGTTCAAATATATTTGGTTGTGTTTAGTTTAACCAGTCCAAATGTTTCACTCCATAATTCTCCTCTGATATGGGTTTATGTTGATTCAGGGGCTAATCTTGGATTTCTTAAGCATTTCTAAGGTCTTAGAGAGGCCCTAGCCAGGCCTACAGCTTGACTGATCTGAAAGGTGCGTCTCAGATGCATTATGCTTGGCACAAGCTGGCTTCATCTCAGTCCCTCACTTATACCTCTTCTGTGTGGAAGCCAACTTGCACGCAGCCTGAGCCCAGCTCAGTTTCCAGTAAACGCCTGCAGACTACCAGGCTTGTGCAGTGGCCAACTTTCTGCCATCAGCCCCCTTGAAAGGATAGCCATAAAGACGGCTCTGTTCTGGGGGGAGCTGAGAGAAAACAGATGCCCCATACACAAAACAGCCAGCCCTCCCCTCCATTCAGCAGCTGGTGGGGGGGGATTGGGTGGCTGAGAGGTGGGCAGTTCTTAACATTAACGTTCAGCTCAAAAAACGCTGTGATTTTACAAACTGGCAGTACTGCACACAGCAGTTGGGCGTTTGCCCCCTTTGGACACAGTTTTAATCACTGAACCACAGTGTTCTGACCACTGAAACTGTAGCGGTGCAAGTGGTGGCCTGCAGGAGAATTAGTGTTTCAGGTGAAGTTTGGTCTGCTTTCAGTGTCACAAATCAATCAGCTGTTCACTGTAAAAAAAAACTGCTTTCCATTGGAATCTACACACTTTCACTTTTACCTACATAAAAATATAAACAGTGCTTGGTAATGCATAACTAATAGTTTTCACTTGACCTTGAATAACACAATCTGAACTTAGGTCACATAGTTAGCCCGGTAGATTCAATAATAAGTAGATCAACATAAATAAAAAATTTGTCACGTATGACAAACAGCTCTGAATGTGAAACAAATCATACAAAAACAGAACGGCTGCAACCTTATGAAGGTCTGGGCTCTGATCCTATATTTTCAATTATTTGCTAGACTGCCAAAAATGACACCATGACCTGTTAACACACAAATAAATAAGCACAACTACAGAGTGCCTGTTTGAGTCCTGGGTAAAAGGCCATAATTTAAAGCTTTGCCCATTGGGGACAAGAAATAGGAGGCCTTTCTGACAGGTAAAATTACTGAAATCATGTTGCTCCACCCTTTTTCTGACAAGATGTTACTTGACCGGCTTAAAGAGACCTTAGTCATGGGACAGACGCTGCCATGGAGTATTCTGAGAGCTGGCGCTTAAAGATCCTAGAAGGCTTTCATCATAACGCCATGGGTGGTTCCTGTCCATGTAACACCAGCTGAATGGCAGTTTTGTTTTACAATCACATAATCTGTACTTTGGGAAGAGTTCTTCTGCACTGACACCATTGCTTTGAGCATCACTGAATTATGGTAGGCAATTGTTCTGGCAGGCGTATACTATATTTACTGGCTTAAGGCCTTAGCAGTTTCCCGTTCTAGTGTATCTATATGAACAAAGTCAGAGCTGTTAAAGCTTATACAATACACATTATGTAAACTAGAAAACAGTCATTCATGTAAAACTGAGAAATACTTTGACTTCGGTTTGACTGGCCTGCTTCTACTGATTGTTAATTATTCTAAAATCCTTGCCCTCAAACTTTGTTCTGCTCACTGCTATCTGGTTGACCTGCCCTCTGGCACTTTCCCTACTGGCTGGGGAAATGAATTACACCCTGACACAGTCTCATCAGAGCTCCTGGTCAGGTGCTTTGAGTTAGATAAATCACTCCAGAGTCGGTCAATTCCCTGCATAGCTTTCTAGACGCTCTACCACAGTTGATGCTTGCTCTCAATTTCAGCACCCTGTCCCTTTTACAGTATATGCAGTGCTGTTTCATGCCAAACCAAACCAACAACATGGTGACCTGGAAACCAGCGGAATTAGTGCCAAACTTAAGGCATTAGTTACTCTTATGACTGTACATGCAGTATATAGTTATACTTCTGTGGTTTGCTGTGGACATAGACCAGGGTCAGTGGAGAAATAATGGCCTTGGCTGTGGTTTATTTACAAGGGAGCATGATGGATGCCTTCTTCTCTCCATGCAGTCATCAGTCATGCTGTTCCTATGCCCCATTAACAACCAAAGAAGTACAGCCTCTAAACCAGCAACATGTACCACAAACAAAACCAACTGTGTCAATAATAACTGGTATATTAACAACAAAATAAAAGTCAAGTGTAAAAGAAGGAAAAACAACATCAGCCCTAAATGGAATATACAGAGTGCAACGCTGAGGCTCTTCTGTTAGAGTGCAGGGCTACTGTGGCCTTCAACTCCACCACATGCAAACCTCCAGACTCCAGTGTAGAACTTCCCCCCCCCCCCCCCTTCCAAAAAGGCAGTGACTGAGTGGGAGGGAAGGAGGATGTGTTTTTCTCATTCACTGTTGTTGTTGAGGTTCTGGGAACGGAAAGCTACATTTTAGATACTAATTACCACGTTTACATATTGGCATGCATAACTCGCAATTTGTTAGGCCTGCACTAACACAGTGCTCCCTGCTTTTGCAATGTCTGTGGTGGTACACAAAAACTCTGTCAACATTTTTCCTTTCAGAGGATGCTCACATGGTTTGTAGCACTCTAAATGAACTTCATAGTACATACAGTTTTAATATAGTCCATAAGCCAAGACATGTTTCTGAAAAAAAATACATCACCAAAACGTCTCTCAACTTGCTCAAATTGCATCCATTGCTTTTTTAAGGTGGTGCAGACGGTATGACTTATAGTAAGCTATAAAAGATGCCAAAACTTTACTGCAATGGAAAGCCATTACAGACAACATCAGGGTTGGTGAGGATTGATCTTGGATCAGATTGCTACATATTTATGATGCTTGTGGACACAAAAATTGATTCCAGATCAGATGAACTACTTCTTTAAGAAATCTATTACCAGTTTATTTGGTTATAATGTATTAGCAGTTCACATGAACTAATAATTTAGATGAATATTTTCAATTTACTGATGGAATTCCGCAGCTGCTCAATGTTTTATTGTAAGTGTGTTTTGAGTTTTGAGCTCTTTTCTAAGCACAGGGAAGCAGGTCAAAATTATTGTTGTAATAATATTATTAACTATTGGGAACTGACTTTATGCTACAAATGTGAAAGACGGAAATATGGTAGAACATTCTTGTGCAAACAGGGATTGCAGTCCAGGGATGCAGGGATGAATTGAATCAGTGTGGTGAATGGGGGGTACTACATTATGGGACCTCTAATGAGGAGTGCTACAGATGTTGACGATCTGTCAGGCTTTAGTAACACTGTACGAATATTACAGCATAGCTCATTCCTCATACAGGGCTGAGTCCCTCTGCGGCCTCTTTGGGTGACGGCTTTGACAAAATGACCCGACTCTCATTACGTTACATGCAAACAATGATGAACAAGAAGTATACGCAGCAGTCATGTTCAGCAATCAAGGCCAAGACCCCTGACACTCCAGTCTGAGTGGATAACAAAGCACTGGGCCCGCCGACCAATGACACTGCACTTAATTTGCTGTGCAACATACATCGTAATTAGATGAATTTGGCACAGGCAGAAAAAAAAGACAGCTACATCAAGGCCTTGATGAATTAGGGGGGCTCTGTCAAGACCAAGTCACATTAATCAGGGCAGCCAGTATAGGACTCTTCTCCTCTCTTAGCTTTTCCACGCTCTGTGATAAATAGCTCTGCTGTTGCAAGGCACATGCTGCATATCACCATCAAATCTGTGGATGTAAATGTGTAAGCCCAGTTCTATTGGCTGCCACTACACCTTTCGTGCTAAAGCAAAAAGATAAAGTAGGGTGGGTGAAGTACAACAGATGAATATTTAAAGCAGATGGAGTACTGGCCATGGTCTTTTAATGGTCTAACCAAGAAAAAAAGTAAAGGCAAAAACATTCCTTTGTATTTCATAGTCCCTTCAGGTACTATGATGCATTTTACAGTTTACAGTCAATAATAGTTTCATCACTTTGTATATATTTGCATCATTTTCATCAACTTGTATTCATTTGTATCAGTTAAACTTGAATCAACATGGGCGGTGAAGTATAAAACTTCATTGAAAACACAAGACAGTGAATAAAACCATGTGTTTGTGTGTGTGCAGAGAGTGATGAGAGAGAGAGAGAGAGAGCAAATTTATAGGCATAAAAATATTAGATGAAAAAAGAAAAAATCAGGCAATAACACTCTCCTGTCAGTCCTCATGAGTCTGCAGGTCAAGAGTCTACCATGAGCTCAACCCAGCATGAGAACAAATTTTACAATTTTTAAAAATGTATTTATTTTTTAAAGAATTTTAACAAATTAGTAATCCAGTTCATAGTTCTCTTTGAAGTTATACAAGAAGGATTTTGGCAGGGGTCAGTCTTGTGACCTCACTACTCTCACATGAGTGTTTCACTGTATCAGGTGGAGTTTGGTGCAGAATATGTGTGCGCGTGTGTGTGTGTGTGTGTGTGTGTGTGTGTGTGTGTGTGTGTGTGTGTGTATGAGCAACACATCTCCCTCACATAACGCCCCACAAATGGAAATAGGATGTCAATTGGCAGAGTTTTCCTTGATTCAGTGAATGCCAAGATCACAAAGCTGTCCAGCACAATGAAATATTAGTGGGGGAGAGACAGAGGATGGGTGGAAATGTTAACATTCTGTCAACTTTGTACTAAACAGGCTTTTCTCCATCGGTTTTCACTTAATCTTTATCTGCCTTTTGCAGTGTTTCTCTGTGTACAAGCTATCCCTTCAGGTTTTGGTGCTGCTCTAGAGGGGAGCTGCAAGATCTCCCAGGCTAAAGATATACTGCTGTGCTGGATCGCCATCTGCTTGCGGCTTGTTCTGTACTATCTGCATTGTGGGGCTCGGCTTAGCTTAATTGAGCAGCTTTATTCTCTTTTTTTATTCTCTGGTGTTTGTGACATTTAACAGTCATACAGAGACATGTAGAGCTCAGCATTAGGGGTGGGCAATGATACTGTCGTCATGGTACGTTACATCACAATGCGCATCACAACTGTGCATATCGTCAGTACTTCCAGTACTGAACAATTTCAATTACGTGTAAAGCAGGTTTAGATTTATTACAGAGAGCCTAACTCTGCCATCAACCCATTATACCACTGTCTTTTTTAATACATGTATTTATTACCAATTATTTGATGTTTCTTCTTAAATAGTAGAACATTTAAGTAATTGTACAAAGACGTTTTTTTAATTTGTTGTTACATTCTGCATTCTGATCCACTTTGTTCGTGAACCTCAGAAACTCGAACTATTATGTGAATTATAAAAATGTCTGTATGGTGATGTTATAATTTTGCCATCAATAAAATTACCCATCCTAACACAGTATCCAAGGACCTAACAGACTTACCCATGCATTGCATGAAGCGGGTGTGGCTCGTAATGGTATCTACCCTCATGGTGGCGCATGTCGATCGGTATCGGTGTGTGGAAGGTTGTGAATAGAGGAGGAGCTGTGGAATCAAGGACAGTGAGAGAGAGAGAGGGAGAGAGAAAGAGAGAGAGAGAGAGAGAGAGAGAGAGAGAGAGAGAGAGAGAGAGAGAGAGGGTGAAAGAGAGGGAGGAGAGAAAAAGAGACTTCAAATAAGTGTCAGGCTTTCAGATGAAATATTTTCAAAGGGTCTACAATGCTGCTCACAAGAATTTCAGAGGCAGTTTTGTGCGAGATATTGGCAGTATCACACAGGAGAAGTGGGATAAATAAATAATCAAAGTCAGAGAAATCCGACATCTTCACCATGAGACAGACTGAAAGTGGGCTTCTGACAAAGACCTGCAGCAAGGCCCTCTTTGAACCGAGGGCCAAGGACAGTCGAAGAGAAGATGCTGCTCGAACACAAACCGACCTGACTGCAATGAGGAAAAACATAAAAGCACCTTCTGGCTCCTCATCTATTTCCAGGACATAGGCATACATGTTATTGGCTTCGGAGGCAACAAGTCATAGAGGGTAAACTCTCAGGCAACTGCACTTAATCTCAGCAGAGGCAAGTGACTAAATCCATTCTGGGACATAGATCCAGAACATACCAACTCCCTTTCAGACAGGAATGTATACGCCTGGGCATCTTCTTCCTAAAATAACTGAAACCTTACAAAAGTGTGGCGCCTCTCTACCTCTTAAAAATATGCAAAGAGTGGATTGCAGCTTCTCGCGATGACGTTTTAGTTGTCAGACAGAGCCAACAATCCTCTACCTGTCATAAAAGGATGCACTGAATTAAGGAGGCCCATTAAAGATCAGAACTTTCTTCAGAACACTGGCTGCTCAGGCTTGAGTAAGCACATCGGAGCACACTATCTGCATCTTACACTGGCGAATATTAAGCCTATTTTTAGCTTAATTATTTCGTTAGCCAATTCCGCAGCTATGGTAGGCATTGCGCATTTTTCTCTCATGTGTCCTAATGCGTAGGTGTCTGTCAGTGCCATGGCTAGAGAGGAGGCAGTGTCCTCAGGCCCGCTCCTGGCTTGCATTAAAATTCTTAAGGTGTCACGTGCGTGAGTGAGTCAGGCATGACCTGAGAGCAGAGAGCACGGAGGGAAAAGCTACGATCATTATCTGTACCTGAGAGGACCCGGGGGTAGAGCCGAGAGGAGGGCTGAAGGCCTCTAACAGGAGGCCACTCAAGGAGGAGGCCAGTATGAGTCAGCATTCCAAGCCCATCACTCTCACTCCACTTATGAGAATAACTCTGAAGCACGCATGACTTCTTTACTCCCGCTCTGTTAAAAGCCAAGAGGTCATCCTTACAAAGGTCTCAAACCCTTTGTGTGATCTGTTCTGCTTCTTGAACGCATGGGAGCATCCTGGTGTACTGGCAGTGAAAACATAACCTTTACAACTCTGAGCCAGTGCGTAAAAGTGTTTTTCTCGTAGCCCAGAACAAGGGATTTGTTCTCAAGTAATGTTAATCAACTGTTAGCATGACTACCTGCATTACAGTAAACACTCATCTTCCCACTATCTTTTAAAGCCTAGACATTTAACAGACAGGGATTAAGCCCAGTCCTGGATTCTCTGATGAAAGGGAACTGTAGTCCAGGAGTAGGCTGTCTGTGCAAACGACCCACAGTTATTGCAATAACAAAAGCATGATATAACTAGGTATAACTATTTCTCAAAATAGGTGAAGAAATTCAGTTGAAAGTTCCAATGTTTGTATTCCTAAATAGCAGATTAGATATTAAGGGCGGGTAATATGATGCCATTAATCGTTATTCTGATAAATCTGATAAATTGTCAGAATACATTACATAACTGCATGCTTACTTTAAGTAACAGCAGACCTTTAGAGGTTAAAAGTGGGTCTTTGTGGAACAGCCTGCAGTTTAGCGGTATAGACTTTGTGTGTTGCAATTAACTGATCCGCATGTAGGCATTTGCAGTCTGTGTGAAATCTGTCCTGGAGAAGTGATCAGTGTCTGTTTTCCTGCAGCACTAATGGAAAAAACAACTGACGGGACAGCAAAATAACAGTCATTACACGGCATCTGCAGAATATATGAGGGCGCTGTCTTCAAAATCTCCCTCATAAAGCCCGGTAGACCTTCAGGAAAAACTGACCACATACTTTCAGGTTCTGGGCGGCTGTTATTATTTTTTTTTCTCTGCCACTGAGCTAGGCTGCTTGTCTTTGGTGAGTTTGGAGAGAGACATTGCTTATGCGTGATGTAGGCCCAGAATAATGAACCTCTCTATGAGGGCAGTTGAGAGAAGGAACATGTGCATGCATAACATCTTCATTCACGCTCCGGCCAAGTCCATGTGCAGCACGTCAGTGCGTGAGTTAGACACATGCAGCAGGGGGAGGTGGACTTCTGGGATGTCTGTGTCATTAAGAATGATGGGAACTGGTACAGGAGAACGTGAGGGAACATATCTGCACCACACTGCAGCCCAAACTCTTCAGTCTTTTACTCTCATAAGCTTAATTCATAGATTTTTTAAAATATTTTTTTTATGGTTGGATTTTTCTTACGTGTTTTGCATGAATCTTTCATTAAATAAACTGCTAAAGATACCCATTAAACCACTTCAGACTTCAGGATCAGCCATGCAATTTCCAAAGGGAGTATGAGGGTTTGGCTCACTGCTACAAATACCCTGAAGTCATGACAACGACAGTGACAACCATTTGTTAGCTCACAGCACAATACAACAAACATCACTTTATGGGGAGACAGTTATGCACACTAACGCCTACGAGAGCCCACCGGGAAAAGAAGGCTTATTTGGAGGAGCTACAGCACAGGGATGGGCTGAGTAGGCTTTTACTCTATCACTCAGACAGCTCTATTGTTCTCAGGCCAAAGGAAAAACCAAAGGCCAATGCCCTAGAGAGTCCACAGGTGTGATCACCTGGTTTATGCAGTCCTGTTCCCGAAGGAGTTCAGTCGAACATCCTTACGTATTCTGTTCTCTTCTGTCCATTAGTAGCTCTCTACACTCTTAAAAATAAAGGTGCCAAAAAAGGTTCTTAGGAGCAATGTTACACTTTTGGTTCCCTTAAGCCAGTACTCAGCCCTGCCAAAGCAGTCTACATTTTTGTTCAGTCTTAACTCTGGAACAGAGTACACTGGAACAGAGCAAACATTTTGACTATTTGGGGGGCATTTTTGAGACAAGAAAAGTAAAAATGATGAAGTAAAAAAAGAAAAGTAAATGATATAAAGATTCCATATCTTTTGTGGGATTTTCCTAATACAGTATGTATAAGCCAAGAACAAGTGCTACAAAATATTCCAACCGTCTTCTCAACAGAGGATTTTAGGTTGAGAATTTCAAGTTGCCTTAACAAGAGCACAATGTATTCTTTCATCTCCTAGGTATGTTTTATGATCATTTCCTTACTGGGTGCAGACTACTTTTATTAACACTACGGTGTATGCTCATTTTCCTTCAGATGATGTTTAAGCTATGAAGAAATATTATTTTTTCAGACACTCATATTAATGTCTGAAATGTGCAAAACATCCTGGATTGGTGTGAGCCAGTCCCTTCTTTTTGTAGCAGGAATAAGTTAGGATTTGGACCTGCTTTAAAGACACTGCCAGGTGATAGACGTTAACAACGGGCACTTTGGGTCTCAAAGCGCAGGAAAAAAAATTCACTTTTCATGCCCAAACGAAGCCAAAAGCAGGGTGGCTTTGTAGTGTGAAGAGCTCATCCTCAGAGGAAGCACTCAAGAACAATAATAATATCCTGAGAGGCCAGGCCACGGCAGTGTAATTAAAAAAGCTTTTCTGTCTTGCTCCAGGAAAAAAGGAGGGAGTGAGCAGGAGGGAGTCAACTCTGACAGGAAATTCCAAACAGAGAAAACTGGCAAGGGGCCTAACTGCACAGCACCATGCCAACCGCTACACACCAGGTCCCCGAGCCGCCTTGAACCTGGGGAAGCCGCAGGCCAAGCGGTAGCCTCCAATAGCTTCATTCGCTCAGTAGCATGCAATTTGTTTACCCCCTCGTTTCAACATCATAGGCCTTTTTTTTCTCACCAACTGATACTCATCTACTTGCAGGAGACTACAATTTGTAAGAAGACAAAAGGGTCTTGTTTTTTTCTAGCTATCCCACACCTGGGAGAAGCGCACACTGTATAACATGTCTGTTTAGTCTGCATTGATGGTTTTTCCCCAAGGCGTTCGCAGTGGCGGCAGAAGGATTAAGGGTTTAGGGGGTTGCATGAAAACTGCTTCCAGCAATGAAAGGAAGTATTAAGTGAATGACTTTTCATTTAACACCCCCAGACCTTTGTAAAATGATACACTTCATAGTGTGTAGTAGTGTGTTAGGTGCTCAAGTTGTTATTTAAATGTGCTATTGCAAAAACTGAACATTGCTCACAATCCTCGTCACCTTTCGTTAGAAGTACCTCGGAGAAAAAAAATACAGGAAACATTCAGAAATTTACCAAACCAACATGCTTAGGTTGTTGACAGAGAAATACCTATGGTAAGTCGTTGGATACCGAATAGCTCTGTACCATTCATTTGGCATCTCCAAAGCATTTACGGTACCTTGTCCTAAATACAGTAGCCCCAGATGTGGAGGATCCTCAGCAGACCCTATGACTCTTTCCTGTTAATATTTACAAAGTTGGGCCCTGCTGGCTTCTCTCTGGCAAGCTGAAGCCATGTCAAACAACTGGCCGGATTCATCCGATCACTTGCATCATTTCCAGCAAGCTCCTGGCCCTCATAAGGTAGTGGAGATCTGACTGAGATTTATTAAGCCTGTCTGAGCTCCTAGTCTACTGGAAAACCTCAGCCAGGAAACAAAAGCTATCAGTGATGGGCAGTTGTGGCCTAGGGTCACTTGCTAATAAGCTCA
This sequence comes from Brycinus macrolepidotus, assembly GCA_037974445.1. Lineage (NCBI taxonomy): Eukaryota > Metazoa > Chordata > Actinopteri > Characiformes > Alestidae > Brycinus > Brycinus macrolepidotus. The sequence continues at coordinate 10,257,127 of JBBPCZ010000002.1, read as the reverse complement.
ATGTATCACTGCAAACAAGCACGCCATGCAAAGCTGTGGCAGCACCTGAGACCTAAATGTGATGCTAGTGTATATTTTACTGCAGTTAGCATGCTACTGGTGCGCTTGTGGTGCTAACAAGATGATAAGGGTTTTCCCTTGGGCTAATTACACAAAATGCTAATCACACACCTGACTGTGCCCTAATTTATCACTGGAATGCTTAAAAGCCCTGGAACTCTTAAAAAGCACTTTTATTCATGTTTCTAAAATGCCTTGTAAAATGAAGATTAAGTAATTACATTTGCAGAAATAAGCCCATTATCAACAGAACTGCAGATATGATAACAGTTTTTGTTTTAAAATTGAATTCAATGAGCATGGTTTTGCGAGAAGAAGATTATAATGAAGTTAATTAAAACTTTACCAGAAGTATTTAACATACTTTTTGTAAATCATTGGTTTTTGGCAAGTTATTATTCTATGATTCAACATAATAAATAAACCCCACAAAAAGCATAAGTGATCATGGGTTCTCAACATGGGGCAAGCACAAAGCTGGGTTTGCCATTCAATAAAAGTCCATTAAGTTGAAATGCGAGTATATTTTCACATCATCATCGGATCACTGGATTTTGCAGTGTCCTGCCCTTTTAGCCTTATGCCACTGCTGACATAAAAAGACATCCACGGACACAATGGATGTCAAAACATCCTTGCGTCCATGCATTGCAGTGCTGCCTCAGCATTATTAGTGCACTAAAAGGCAGGAAAGAGTGGCTGTGGAGGAAGCGCCCTCTAAGACAGACAAAACAGGCGTGCAGGATCCATGCCGATTCATCTGAGGAAATCTCAGTTGAAGCACACCTTGTGTCCAGAGTCTTTTGAGGGGGGGAAGCAAGCAGGAGTGTGAAAGCAAAGGGCTCTGTTCAGTGATAAGATATGGTTAGGTCAATGGGCCATTTACATAAAACAGGCACCTAACCATCCAGTCTAATCTTGGCTCTGAGTTTTGAAGGAAGAATTTGCTGTAAGAGCACAAACTAAAAACAGCTGCGGAGGCACACAGTAATTTGCCTCATGGGTGTCATTCCTGGGGGTAAGAATTCAGACAGGCTGAATGTTAAAGGTCCCCATCTTTTGTCCTCCACAGGGGTCTCTCTTTTTTGTGTGTGTGTTACTTCAGATCCCTCCAGACATGTACTCTGAGAAGTTATGTCTTCTTCATAAAACCAGAGCTTTTTATACTTTCCTTATGTCTTTTTTTTTTACTGTTCTACTATGCATGGTTGTAGTCTTTTTAGAGCCCAGAGACAAAGTAGTCCTCTATGTGTGATGTCTTTTATGCTGAGTTCCAGGTCAGTAAGGCCTAGTCTCAATGCCATTGACAACAGGACCCCTCATTAAAATGCTTTTCTATTGTTACCGCGTTGCTCCCCATGGATGCAACTTCCCTTTACACCAATATTCTTTTGGTTTATGGTACTGATCCAGCGCATGCTGCCTTACTCATATGCACCCTGCATATTTCAAAGAAGTTGTAATTTCATTTACACGACAACAGAAATTCTTTTCTTTAAGCAACAGCGTCTTGACTTGAATTTACTGTCTCAGACAGATGTGCTCCGACAAAATTAGATGATTTGCTGTGATTTCTCATTTTTTTGGCATTTATAACCCTATGTGGTGCTGCCAGCCTCAGCACCACCGGACATGTAGATAATGAAGTACTTTAAGAAAACGCTGCCTCTCAGCTCTTGTTTTTCCAAAGGAAGAGAAGATTAGGCTCTTAATTAGTGCTTCCAAAGAGAAGGCTCAATTTACGGGATAGCAACAGAGCGAAGGGGGGAGGGAGCAGGAGAATGTCCAACAGTCTGGTATGGGGGGGCCCCCTATTACTGAAGGGGAAAGGGGGATGGGAGGCTGAGAGGACCTTTCTTTCCAACAATAGGGGTGCATTCCGCCTCTACGGCCATTCACAGGGCACTGGAGGAGGGCCTATAACGGGCTCCGGCTCTCAAACCCAGGATGACCCATGAGTAAGGGGTCATAGAGGTAATGACTACATCAAATGGATCCTGTCCCCACACAACTGTGTTGGTGCTATTGAAAAAAAGATAAACAGCCTCAGTCAGCAGTATGGAGAGGGGGAGAGCAGTTAGAACTAAGGGCTGAAGAGGGAAGGGGAATGGGGCAGAGTCAACAATGGCATGAATTAAACTGCAAACTCCAGGACCTGGCAAGCAAACAAGCAGTGAGACTGTGTTTTTCTTCTCTGGAGTGGAGTATGATAGCAACAGTGCCAGTCCTTCAGCAGAGGGTCTTAGAACAAGAGATGGTGTTCTTCCATGTGCCATTCAAATAACTCACTAAAGATTCATGAGTGAAACATGAGACAGATCAGCCTCTTAGAGACCTTGAAGATCTTGAGATTCTAAAGGAACTATTTATTGGCATTGCCAACTGCCAAAAGTAACCAAGTAACAAACTTTGTGACCATACACTGTCAAAATAAGAAACTTCTCATGGCAGATGTCACCTGCTGACTCAGGACCCTGTATTGTTTTGTAGGCTCATAGTAAGCCTTGAGGAACACTTGTCAGGTCTCCATGCTTTGCAATAAATCATGACGGAGGTTTTATCCTCCCCAATTCCTCTGTTTCTGTGGGAAAACTATTTTGCTAAGTCATGCTTTTCCCGCCACTGTTCCTATTTCAGGAATCCACCTGTTTACTGTGTTAGGCCAAGAGTGTTGGTGTAAGACTACATCCTGCTAAGATCCCTTTCAGTTAGGCTTCACCTCTGACCTGCCTTTCAGAGACCTTTTGTTCTCCAAAGACCAAAATGTCTTTCAACTGATAAACATTTTTCCTTAGTGGCTGACCATAAACATTATTGGTACCAATCCAAAACACAAAGAACCCTTATTTTTTGTTGTTAATTTTGCTTTTGCTTTAATTAAAATGTTTTAGTCTATCAAATGTTTGCCAAACTTTATTCCATTGTATCCAGGCTACTGAGGTGAATCCAAGTAATGGGATTTTCAGCAGTGCGCAGCAGCGCAGGGGACTCAGCACTGAGAGAAAGCTGTACTCCCCTATGCCTCTGAAACCACACTCTGTTTGGGGACTTTCAGACAGTATGCAATCTCACTGTTTACTTGGCTGTGATGCAAGTATGAAAATAAATAAAAACGCAGCTATGAGTAACACATGTAGCTTTCTTCAGCTTTGCAGTGGAGAAGAGCCAAGTGAGTCTACATGCTTTTCTTCATTAAAGTCTTCATGGTTGAGGGTCAACAGAGCATCAAAATGACTTAATGTCAAAGTTGGAACCAAATCTTACAACTGGTGGTAACATTGCAGGACATGTAAGAATGTGCTTTTAATCCAAGTGAATGTAAAAATATTTTATTCCAAGCCGGCCTCAACCATTTCTATTGGTGCATTTGTCATGCAACTTTTGAATAATAACCGAAAACAATGGGGTTACAAGGTTTTCATATGACACTGGTATCATGCACTGCTATATTGTGAGTGACTGAGCATTAGATTTGTTCAAGCTCAGACATGCTGCACATGTGAATGTCGACTACACAACACTGCCTGTTTTTTCTAGACACCTCGATGACTAAGGGACAGTGCACTTTTAACACAACTATTTTCAAAAATGTTTACACAGTAAACTAATTATGGTGCTTATATAAGCTAATGATTACACTGCTTGTATTTAGACCCAAACTAAGAAAGTAAAAGTAAAGTCCACTACGTTTTTGTTCACAGACCTGTTTAAGTCCTCTTGGTGTGCTTGTAAATATTGTCCAAAGAGCAGAGGCATGCTTCTGTCCGGCCCTCAGAGTGCACTCTGCATAGGGCAATATTTATTTTAGCACAGTCTTCCAGAGGAGGCAAGGAAACGAGAACAAGGGGGCTAGGTAAACACTTCAGAGGGGTCTGAGACAGCCCTCTAACACTTTACAGAAAAGTGCCAGTGACTGACCTCTGATTCAACAGCATCGCACTAACTGGAGATCAGACAAAAGCAGGCAAACACACCATTGTTAGACAACAGAGGCACAAGCACTAAGTAACAGAGTGCAGGCCAAGCGGAAACTGCTGCTTATTGAGGGCAATATTAATGTTAGTAAATATTTCAGAGCCTATTATCATAGTATACTTACAGTGAAGCAGTACATAAGTCAGTTTGGTATAATTCCTAAATTAACTTTTTAAGATCAATGCACATAAGCAACTAATTCTGAGGTTTAATTTACTGTAATGTATGGTTAATCTCCTTTAATAACATCTCAGTTCCGTTATAGTATGTAATTTGATATATAAAGAACACGATCTAATAAAGACGAAAATGTAAAAGCACACAAACAAAAGATGTACTTCATCTATCAGTTGCCTATTATTGCTGCTCTTAAAAAACAAACCAATAATAACCCCTTTAAACAAACCAACAGTAAACTTCTTGTAATATTAATTGGGTGCATACTCATCCATTCATTTTTTTATATAGCAATATATAAACCAGAAACTCACAGAAAGGTTCCATATGTTGATCAATTTTACTATGCTGAATGTGGTCAGGAATGTGCCGTAACTACTCTAGTGGCATACTTTAATGTGTTAAAAGGGACAAAGACAGAGCTTCTGAAAGTATCTCCAGTAAGACATTGGGTTGATTAGCTTGATAAGGTTAAAAATAGGGATGCATCAATCATTAATTTTTAATGGCTGGTTCCAATTTCTAATTTCTTTTCACCATAAAATTAAAGGCTGGTTTTTATTAGCCTTTTTTTCACTTGAAGCTCACATTGTGAGGGATAAATGAGCACATGAAACACGTGAGCACATTTTCAGTACTATCTGTTTGCCAGAGGTGCAGTACATATCATTACTTTCTCTTTAATGGGCCAAAGTGGCATTTTAAAATCTTAACGTAACAGAAAATTCAGCAGTCTTTTTGCAGCTGTAAAAATAGAGACCTTAGGTGCCTCATGTTATTTACATTTCAAAAATCACCACACAGATCTGCCAAAATCAGAATAATATATTGTCTGATTGCTGATTCGACGGACCCCTTCTGATCATGCACTCTTAGTTAAAAAGTATATTTGCAAGTGTCAGAGTCATTTACATTTATATAGAGCAAATCAAACTGTATATGAGCAATCTGTCTTCTGTCCTATTACTTACACTCAGCGGGAAATGACTAATAAGGAAGAACTCTGAAAAACTGTAATTTTAATGTCTTCATGGCGAACCTCCTTTAAGCTGTCAAAATGCACAATCCACTCAAGAGTGTCCACCTGTCAGACAGTTAGTTCTCATCCTATGTGCCGAGTGCAATGACAATGAAACAAAATTAGGATTGAAAATTGTCAGCAATTATATGAAGGCCATGAGAATGAGTCTGAGAAACGTAAAAGCTGTGCACTGTGAACATGTGAAACAGGTGGAGACTAAGAAGCCCTCCAGCTGAATGCCTGCAGGCTGACAGTGAGGCAGAGTTCCACAATGAGCTCTGTCTCAGCTAAGAGAAGGGTCATTAACACAAATAATAGAGAGAGGCATCAATTTGGACATCTTAATTTGGTAATTAGCCATTAATGACAGGAAAACGTACTCGTTAGAGGAATGACTGCAAAAGAAAACTTTGCAGTGTGTGCCCTTAGCTTTCAAAATGGGTGGCATGTCTCAGGCTGCCCACGTCCACTGCAGCATTTGAATAAAAAAAAAGTCTGGTGGTCAGTGCCTTAAGCCCTGGAACCATTGTTGAAAAGCCTGTAGATCTGGGTTTAACCTCTGTCTAGTAAAATGTCAGACTACTGTGTTTGTGGGGGAAAAAAACAAACAAACAAACAAAACAAAAACAACCAACCAAAAAAAACCGTTACAGACTAAAGTGAGACACTACAGATCAATAGAGTATTTTTTTTAAATGTGTTAAAATTACATTTAGATATGCAAATTAGTTGTTATCAACTCAACAAATTAACAAATGAGATGTTACTGAATAGGCATACATTTGCATATTAAAAGAAAGTCTCACCTTTGGCTCAGGTTAGAATTTAAATGTGAGAAGACACACATTTAACACAGCAGGTTATGGGTCGTGTTAGGAAATCCTTCTGTAAAATCATTCAGAATGTAGATAGGAATGAACATGGTTCTTGAATGCAGGTATTCTAGATTTTTAGTTCTGAGCGCAGAGGAAAAAACATAGCCCTCAGCACTGCACTACCCAGTGAGATATCAGAGAATATGCACCGCTTGAATGAAAGTGAAAGTGACTATTCGGTCATATGTGAACACACCACAGCACACAGTGTGAACAGCTCAAAATTCTTCCTCTGTATTTAACCCATTCACCAAGTGAAGCAGCGGGCAGCCA
>JBBPCZ010000002.1:10222327-10243169 GCA_037974445.1 Brycinus macrolepidotus | reverse complement strand
AACAACGTCGCCTCAACTTTCTGACTGCGAATGATTTTGTTAGACTTAGATTCCTGCTCCAATTTTCTCCACGACACTTCTTCCTCAAATTAACTTTTAAAAGTGATAAATATGGCAAAGCTTTTATGCTGTCAAGGGGGGTGGAGACCTAGCAATCGAGCAAAACCCCTTTAGACCCTCTAACCAGTGTAATTCCATTTTGGTAAAACACCCAAAGCCTGAATACTTTGAGGTTGGTCTGAAAGTCAGTCATTACCAGTAAACTAGCAGCCACAAACACGTGCTATTTCCGAGATCTGCAGAGACATGCTGCTTCAACACGTCCCAATTAGCGACGCTGAAAATCACATCACCAAACATTTCACATCTAAACTGCAGACACTCTAACAGAGCAATTACAGAATGGCAGCTTTTCCATCTGACGCAATGGAACAGGACACGCCCTTATGACTCTGATGCTGCTCTTTTGCTTCTCTCTTTGACTCCATGGTCGTGGTTGCCCACATAGCCCGAGCCCAGCTGTGTTCTCCTCTCACCTGTGAGCGACTGCCAGACAAAGCCATCTGCATCGTGGCATGGTCAAACGCCCTTGGCTGGACTGCCTACGGCTCTACACAGCCTGATCCTGGGTTGAGATGGTCTGTAGAGTTTTCACTGGGCCTGAAGTTTTAAAGGGAACTTGAATATATCGCTGAATATATACCTAAAATGTCCAGTCCCACCTGAAATAACCAATGCACTGATGTACGTCGCTCTGGATAAGAGCGTCTGCTAAATGTCGTAAATGTAAACTTAAATACTTCTTCCGTTTAATAATAATTATGGATAATGCATTTCATTTACAGGCGCCTTTCGAGGCACTCAAGGACACCTTACAATACACAGCTAAATCGGATATACAATAGTCTGCAACAATGTAACAAGACATCAATAATCAAACATGAAATGCAGTGTAACGTGTTGAAATAATATAATAATAACAATAGAACAGTATAAGCCATTAACGCTAGAGACAGAATAAGAAAGTTTAAAGAGGTATGCTCTAAGATGGAATTTAAAGATTGGAAGAGAGTCAGTATTACGGATGTCTTGTGGAATAGCAATCCAAAGGCGATGGGCAACACGGCTGAAGGCTCTGAACCCCATGGTAGCCAAACGGGCAGGAGGTATAGTGAGACTGATGGAAGAGGATGGATTGATGGAAGTTTGGCACTGGATCTACTTGGCCAATGTTGCTAACAAACTCTAGGAATCAGTGATCACACAAACCTTTCCTGTAAATGTATCCTCAAACACTTCTCTCGACCAACTCAAACCACATTCAGCTTCTCATTAAGGTAGAGCAGCCTCACTGAAGTGATTTATGACCTACTGCGAGCTTTAAAAATGAACAAAACCTCCCAGCTCCAGGCAGCCATTTCAGACAATACCTGGTACACCTGAACTTGGATCAAATTCCTCCACTGTATTACTCACACCAAGCCAAATCTATGCTTTGGAATAACATCTCAGTCCGTCTACTATGCTAGATAATACTCTGTTCGGAGCCAACATCACATGTGACTGTGTTTTGGCAGGCTAAAATTGTTTTTAAGGTAATAAAAGTAGATATGAAGTAAAAAGAGGGGGTGGACTGAAGCATGGGTAAACAATAGGGCTGTCATGATTACTCAATCTATTTAAAAAAATCTGACAAAAAAAAATATATATATATCAATAAAAATGCACATCTCTGATGAACCAGATTAATAATTACCTTTGCAAGTTGATTGAGTATCCACAGGTCATTATTAAGTCACACTCAGCAGCCTGAATATTCTCCACAACAGAGAACTAGTAATGTCTTGGCCTTTTTGAGTGCATCACTAAAAGGGAGGAAACCCACATCAGCAGGATCTTTTAAAGTGATAGTGACAGTGATCATTCGGTCATACGTGAACACACCACGGCACACAGTGTGAACAGCACGAAATTCTTCCTCTGCATTTAACCCATTCACCAAGTGAAGCAGCGGGCAGCCAGGAACACAGCGGTCTTGGGAATCGAACCCACGACTTCCTGATCGCAGGGCGAACGTCCTAACCACTAGGCTACCAGCTGCCCCAATCTAGCACGATGCAGATGGATCTCACTAATACACATCTACTTGTAGTTATAAATTTCACGTATTTAAAGTGAAATAATGGCTGGGACACATACAACAGGAAATCTGAGAGAAAAATGTTTGGGAAATGATGTTCAAACCAAATCCAAGCTCAATGTGTCAGACTCACTTGAGGTCTTTTCCATTTGCACTGCACTGACTCTAAGGACCTGCACCTCAGTCTCTCAGTAATGCTCTACAATTCGTCTGTGCCTGAGAAATCCTGTTCCCAGGTCTGTGGCTCAGGCCTCTAGTGCATTCAGCGGCCAAGGATTAGTGTTAGAGCTTCAGAGGCAAGGCTACATGATGCTCCCAGTGCCAGATTCAGCGGAACAGAGGTAATGAACTCGTGTCAGGACAGGCGTTACCAGGCCAACATCAACACTGAGGAAACATGAGCCACACTCGGGCCTAGCCTTGCTTCGAACTGTAGCGCAGGAGTGGGCGAGAATGGAGACAGAAATGCAACACCACCAACAAAATCATCACAATCTCTCACGCACACACTGAAGGTCCTGGATCTAAAATACAAGGGATGCACGGATAAATCATTTTTATTATGTCTAGAAATATATCAATTGCTAATTATTGTTGTTTTATGCATTTTAAAGTGACAGTCCATGTCACTGTTGAGAGAAAACCCTTTTTTTCTTTTTGAATTTTCTACATCATTTGAACACAGCTGCTGTACCTTCATGATGAATGAACCAATAGAAATGCCCCAAAGTTACTTGGAACAAAAGCTACTTATACTGACTTACATAAACATATTTGTCATCCGTATGTGTGTGTGTGTATGTGACACACATACACATACACACACACACACACACACACACACACATACACACATACACACATACACACATACACACATACACACATACACATACACACATACACACACATACATACATACATACATACATACATACATACATACATACATATATATATATATATATATATATATATAATAAAAATTCCAATCCCAAACCTTAGTATCCAAAAAGAAATGCTTTTGTAAAAAGCAATTTAGAAATTCAGCACTTCGACATGACCCCATTATCTTTTCCAATACCAGTACCAACACTGAAAAGCCGAGTATTGATTCACTGTTTCTTTAAAATCTGCTACACTTTAACTGTTGTTAATTGGAGCAATTTTCTTAGGACAAGCAGCTAAAAGTAGACTATCATTCTCAAACTACTCAAAATGTCTACAAGCCCATTGGAAGAAATTCACCATTAACAACAAGACATCACACAGTGTGTGTGCTATTTCAGATCAGATTTACTTTTCCTTTCCTTCTTTCCATTACTTCCACTCTGACGGCAGACCCAGCATTTTCTGCTGATCTCAACCCAATACCAGTATCTGGTATCAGTTCAGTGCCATCTCTAATCACTATTTTGTTTTGTAGGTTAGCCATATTGTTCTTTGGCTTTGCACAAAATCAGAACATGTTCATCCTAAACATATATAAAAACACACTCACACTCAGATACTCACTTCAGTTTCTTTTACAATCATCTTAACTAGGACATGACAAGCTAAAATGGACTGTGCTATCTACAGTATTGTATATTCAGGGCAAACCACCCAGCCAGTCCAGAGCATTACACTCTGTCAGGAACAATTCATGAGCAAACAAATGTTTTTCTTTCCTTAAACCATGGCAGCCATACTGCTCACTTCCACTAGGCCTGAAATTAGAGGGCGTATGAGGGTAGGAGTTATAAAAGCAGCCGGGCTTCTCTACAGACTAAATGCCAAACTACATCAACTCTCCTCTGTCCAAACAAATCTTCAAAGCGTTTGACCTCATCTCCATGAAAAAACAAGCCTTGATTTGTAACAACCACAGTCCACTACCAAGCACAAGACACCAATCCAGCAAGGTTACTTTACCGCATCGTGAGCTCACGCACTGTAAAGGAAGGCAAGAGTTTGTGCAATCATAGCACTCTTCACTTGCACTCGTTACTTGGCTGAGTGGTTAAGAGGAGCACAACCCCCTCATGCTCCGGGGCGACTGTCTGTCCACCAGCGGTCGGAGGATTCCTCTGTTTGTTATCCCTCGGTTCGCTGCATTTACACAGTCAACCCCTGCTGCTTATTTTGCTGGTCACACAGTTTACTATAGCCTGTCTGGGCCGGGTCCTTGGAGCATGTCCAGTAATGACTGCTGCTGTCCGGCCCTCCCTCTGACTATCTTCAACACAACTGCCATCAAAGCCAAACTATGGGAAAAAAGGGCAGATTCGTGGAAAGTCGCATATTTTGGGAGCTCTGTCCACTCAGAAGTTGTTTCTCTGTACAGTGAATTAAAATTCAGTATAATTGACATGGGGTGCATTCTGTCTCTCTTTAAAAGAGATAAAATTCTGTTTGTACCACAGGCATAACTTCAAATGGAAGCCAGCATGTCTAAACCTACATCCTGTGGCTAAACCTTAAAATTCTTGAATGTTTTTAAAGCACTATTTGACTTGCAAGTGCTGGCAGCTGACTTTGTGGAATGTGGGTCTGTGACTAAGCTGGTTGATAGGTGTGCTAATCACTAATGGCCTATAATGTGAGACATGGAGTGTTATCAGCTCACACTTATATTCATAATTACAAGCAACATACTTTCCAGGGATGAAATTATGATATTTCTAAAAAAAATTCCAATGTTTTAAAACAAAACAAGGCAAAACAAAATAAAAATGCCTGATATAACTGATATAATGTCCTTGTAATGGACACACTTTTAAAATATTTTATCAGTAGCATTTTTTTCCCAAAACATACAAACAAACAAACAAAGTATATATTAGGTTCTAACTGCTTAGCCTATACCATATCCTCTGAATTCTAGGATTTTTAAAGAGTCAGACTACAAATAACGTAGTGCTTAAAGTATATAGGCACTGAAATGATATCACATAAAGTAAGGTCACTTTTATACTTTAACATTATAACACCAGTTACTCAAACTGCTACTGCTAGTGCGTAACCACCACGTTTGACACAACTTGCTGGTTTGCGGGACTTTTTTGGTGAGGTTGCCAGCTTGAAGACGTCAATACAATGTACTTGTAACAATATCCGTTCTGTAGCTGCTTAATACACTCGTAGTTTAGAGTTTGGAAAAGGCCATTCATTCGTTCCATGAGCATGTCGCTGAATGCATAATGAAGATACCTTTAAAAATAAAAACAACTTCAGAGGTCCATGACAGTTGGTCTGAGTTTAGAAACCAACTAGACGACTAAATGTCATGTAGACGGTTTATAATTACTAAGTGTGGCTTTAAGCAGATGCAGGTTCTCAACAAACTCACGTAACCTAAGCTCTGTTTGTGTTCTAGATGCTATGGCTGATATATTGCTCTGCAGTGTATATTATGCTTTTCTATCCTCTTTGGATGCCTGGATGGCTTCAGACATGTTCTTCCTGTCACGCTTTACTGGTCTGCTGGCCTGGCTCAGGGCTAAGATGTGGGTAGTGGTTGACACCCTGTTTTCATTACAGCGAGCGCAGATGTGTCTGAACTTTGGACACGCCACATCTCACCATGTCTCGCCTGCACCCTAAGCCAGGGGAGCAGCCTGCTGACACAAGTTCATGCTTACAGTTCTCACACGTTCTTCTCTTTTAGACCCTTCAGTTGTTTATTGTTCCCCACTCCCACGCTAAGTATAGACAGCGATGCTAGTGCAGAAGTGATTCAACATGGAATGACTGATCGGCCAACAGCTATAGACAGCTATAGGGCAGAGATGGAGAAAAGGGAGTCAGGACACCTGGGAGGAGATCGTTCCAGGGGCCGGTGAATCCACATCAGGAAAGGAAAACAGGAAGGAAGTCTCTTGGAGTCTGATGCCAGGATTAAACCGTGCATGCTGGTGATGGCATGCTTTTAAAAGGGAGCGGAAGAAGAAAAAAGAGGGAAACGAAGAGGGAATGAGCAGCGGAGCCGACTAATCCCCTAAAGCATCCATATATTGCTCCCGACTCCTCTCCCACCGCTTGTAAATGGCTTGGAATGTAACATGTTGTCTTTGGACCCCATGTGTGTAGACTCCTCCAGTAAGGAGAGATTTATGTGTGCAGACATTGCCTAAAGCTGCCTCTTTTTTGACTTTTAACTAGAGGCTTTGAAGCAGGAGCAGAGCCTTCTGGCATTAAAGCAATATCACAGAGATGTACTTTCATTTCAGAGTAATTTATGTATTGTATCTTCTTGGGAGTTGGACTGTATCTCTGTCAGAGCTCAAATGTGTGATATTACGTCTGAATTTTATTACAATGCGGTTTAAACAGCGTCAAAACGGATCTTCCCCGTAATCACAAACTTCTTTCTCAAATACTTCTTTTTAGTAGTCTTTCTAAAAGCCCTACAATATTTTTCGGAACTTACAAGTTAACAGTATAAACATATTTTATTCATTATTTTCACTCATCTTAATCTCAGAAATATGCCAGACATTTTAAGTGCCAACATCAAAATGTTGAAGGAGAAAAAAAACCCTAAAACCCATGTGGTTTAATTCAAGCTAACTCTGAGGGAAAATGTGCTGGACTTCGTCTAGCCAGCCTCATTCTGTATCTAGGACATGACTTCTCTGACTTTAACTTTCTTGAACTGCTAAAGAAAACCAGTTCAACTTTTCTAGTCTTTTGCTGAAATTGTTAAGGCTTCGAAGACACATGGGAAAAAAAAAAAAAAAAAAAAAAAAAAAAAAATCAAGACATCCCCCTGCTTTCACTTACCATATCTAATCTTTAAATCCCCTTTAGGGCTGGCCAGTCCCCCAAGTGAAATTTAAGATGGAGGGGAGGGATGAGGTGGGGGGTTAGGGGGTCTTGGAAAGCCATCATGTTAACTGTTTATAAAAGCCACATGAATAAATCTCTTCATAAATCCCCTTAGCCCAGTTATTCACTGGGCCGCCGCTGGTGAAAGAAGTAGTTTCCACATGGATATAACTGATTCAAAGTTAGAATGCATAGAGAGTTCAGGGCACAAGTACTACTCTGGGCACTTTTACAACACAAGTTCATCTTCGCAACACCATGCGATTAGTTTGATGGCTACCACAAAGTTTTTACTGCAAACATGGGTCTAGTGCCTTTTTTAAAAATCTGTAAATAAATGATACATATTCCTGGGTCATTTTACATTTTATCAGACACATACAGCCCTTAAATAAGAACATTTCCCACTCTGAAAATATATCAGTGTCTTTTTTAAAGAAAGAAGTCAGTTCCAGATAGCTGTGCTGTTAACAGGAAGAGAAAACTGGACTGAGTCAATAGGCCTTCCTGTAATCTGCCTCCCTGAGACCTCTCAGGTATCGGCCACTGGGAGATGCGGTGTCGATACACACTAGTAACTGTATTTAGTTTGTTTTCTGGCCCTTAAAAGCCAATACCAAGAGAAAACAACAGTTACGTGTTTTGTCTTTCTCAGGACAGCGGGATTGCATTCAAACACTATTCATTTTATTGACACAAAATCAAGTTTCAATTGGGACGAATAAGGGCACTTGACTACCAAGTAGTTCTAGTGTCTTATCTTATTGGTTTTTAAAAGTCTGATGTGAGCTTCAAAACAGTTCGTTTTAATCAAGGAGGAGGAGCTGATATGGATTTAGGCCGCCGAGGCTTACCTGTGAAAGATCCCCATTCTCTGATTGCTTTTCACAGGGGCCAAGAAACCACAGCGGCGGAAGGGCCTCATTTAGAGAAAGAAAGAGGGAAGAGGGGAAAAAAACAGAACATAAATCCCTTTCTCAGGAAGATTAGTGGCTGTCCCTTTAGAGTGGGCTATGGACGGAGCAGCTTTTTTAAGCCACATTTTTCTCTGCCAGTGGCTTGACCCCTAGCGCACCCCCCTCCGACTCCCCAGGGCCGCCTGCTGCATGGCTGAGCAGAACACCCCCCCCGCCCCATCCCTGCCTTCTCCCTCCGACATTCAACGTCTCCACAGAGACCTACCCAGAAGAGATAAAGAAAGTGTCCTTACTACTCACTCAAAGTGCTGGAGCAGAACAAGCCCCATGACCAAAACACCTCGTCCATCTACTACACGCTTGCTCTGTCTTGGTCAAACATTTTTTTTCCTATTGCTGTTATAAATCAGTCACATTCTCCATCTCACCACTCTTCATCAAAACATTTTCTTCATCCAAAAAAATGACCATACAAAGGAACATTACACTGAGGGCTCATTGCTCAGTAAGGCTTGAGCTGCTGTCAAGGCATGTGGTTCAATAAAAAAAATCCTTCATAGAAATTCCTCTGAAACGGATACCATTTACTAAACCTTGTAACTTTGTACTTTGTACCTGCTTCAAGCACATGTTGGCTTAAGCTGAGAACAGCAACTGGTCAAAGAGCCTTATAAATCCAGCAGATGGACACTCGTCCCACTACAAGCATGTGTAAGGCTGCGCAGCTGTGGATTGCCAGTAGAAATATAGACGCTCATTTGAATTCATTAACAAGGCACGTGGCCCAACACTTAACCATCTAACCAGCAGCATTCAGTCCAAGGTAAAGCTCTGCTCAGTGTGAAAAGGTGTGAAGATTCGGTCTGAGCCAAACATAATAATGTAAAAGTAAACAGTAGGAAAGATTTCATCATGGAATACTTCGGGTAGGCATAAAAAGCCTATTTCACATGTCCACGCTGCATAACAGAACAGCTGGTCCATATGTTGATTAGTAGGCATACTGTTAAAGCGTGATTAGGTAAAACTGAGAGAACACTGCACAGTTTCCCCCTTCACCCTTAAATCAAGTGCTAAGAAAGTCACATAAACTGGCCTACTGCAATAAATGTCTGCATTTAATTCATTTAACCTAAATAAGAACATTAATTTCTCTGTAATAATCCACAGTTGTAGTCCCATTTTGTCCCTTTTTAAATGTTTATACATTGGCTTTTGTCTTGGCATTAGTAGAAATGTGCATGAAAAATATTGGATACCCAAAATATCCATACATAAAAAACACATAAAAAAAATTTCTGTACATCCCAAAAAAATAACGTTATTGATATTACACTCATGCTATTCTGATTTTGCATACTTTGTGAAACAAACACTGTTCTAAACTTCCATTCTGTAAAAAAATATTTTATTAATTTCAGTGTTTTGTTTATAGCCTTACAATTCATTACTCAACCACTAAAAAATGCATGACAACAAAGTAACAAAAGAATATGTATGACCATGTGTGTCCCATTTTTACAAAGTTATCAATCATTTTATTTAGATCCTCTGGCAGGTCATCAACCTCATCCATTAAATAGTAATATGCTGCAATATTACTCTTTAACCATATCTGTGTTCACTCTCTGCGGAGCGAGATCGGCAAAGAAAGTTTGCAGCCTCCGATGGTCATGTTAAGTGATGCAACATTTATACTTTGGATCCTTTAACCTTACAGTGTTTCCAAAAAAAAAAAAAAAAAAAGAAACGTGTGCATCTCTCTTTAATCACTTTAATCATCTTAAATTAGTACTTTTGTTCCAAATATTTCTTGAGCTGTTTTATTTGTTTAAGGTCATGCTAATTAAAATGTTGTCCAGATTGAACAGAAAGCAGACTGAATAAGCTCCAGAAAATATTCATATTTGTCTTTGTTGACTTTCGAGAGTGTGCAAACCAATGCCCTATTTTCACCAGCTTCTTTAAACAATTAATGATCATTGCCTTCTTATGGCAGGCCACCAAGCCCTTCATTAAACAGTAAAATGCCACAATATCAAAAGACTATTAGCATTTCAAAGGTCTTTCACCATCCTCATGTTTGTCAGAGGACTCTGACGGACAGCGCGGACCACTGCTCCACCAGCCGCTTTAAGTAATTCATAACATTTATACTCTGGAGGTAAGAACAAGGTCTTTCAACCTCGTTAGTCTGGGTTTTCATCACGCATTCACTGACATCTTTTAAACATGTGCTGCCTTCCGTGCCTTTGCTTTATTCTCTCTTCGCACCATCAAGTCAACAAGTGCTAAATGAACGAACCTTTCGGAACGTCTGTCAACACGAATCTGCATCCTCCCGACTTCTAAATTAAAACGGGTTCCTCCACTGTACAACTGTTAAAAATTCCATGAAAGCCTTCCACTGTCCTTTTTATGAGATTTATGGGCTGTTTTACATATAAGCTCTGTAGGGCTGGTTGCATTAAAATTCATCGCTGTCCTTGAGGTCACCTCCAAAGCATTTGATCATCTCCTCTTTAGTATTTCATGTGAGGGACTCACTCACCTGAAGGTGAACATCATCCTAGGCATATGATTTAGGACAGGCCCCTCACTTAATATTGATAGAGACTAGTTAAGGGTTTCTGGCGAAGGTGATGGTTTTTTAAAATAAGTTTTCACACACCTCGGGTCACTGTGCTTGGTGAGGGCTTCTTGGGCAGGTCAGAGAAGCTGCTAACATCCAGGCCTGAGCCCTTGCACTCCTTCTTCTCACGGGCCGCTGGGGTTGTGGTCTCCATGACAGGATATGTCGAGAGTCTAAGGATGAGAGGAAAGTTAACAATGTCAATGTCTACATGCAAAAAGAGTTTATATACTCACGACAAGAGGTTATTTCAAAGGCAGAAGAAAACCGAAAGGAATGACAACCACTGTACATGCTTTAGTAAAGTGGGATTCACCACCATACCCCTCCTTTTCTCCCCCTCGTACTGCCTACAGGTTTAGAAGGTATAAGGAATCTTGTGTAAATGAAGGTAAAGCCCAAAAGCTGTGGATGTGGTGTGGCGCTCGCAAAAGGGATAATACAAAGAGCTTCCTCTCCGTACACTCAAACGCTGCACTGAGAGCAGATGATTTGGCAGCGTGCCGCTTGTTTAACTTCGTGGAACATACAAGATTATCCTTGGTGCAGTGCAAACAAGTGCCGGTCAGGGGCTGAAAAGAAGTCCCTCTTTGGGGCCTTTCAGGCACTGATTGAGGCCATCCACAATGTTTGCTTTTTAGCTGATGAACAAGATCGCTGAGAGTGGCTGAAGAACAGATGTTGCCAGTGGTTTAATTAGCAAAACTCCCCTCACACTAATGCAATCAATCTGGCCTTATAATTGCATAAATAAACAAAAACATAATGCACATAACACATGTTCAAAAGCTATTCTAAATTTTATGAGAACTGGATAAAATACAGCCTTAAGTATGCGGTTTTGATCCTCAAGGTTACAAGATGAGAAAAGCAAATGTTAAGTTATATGAAAGCCCAGAAGAGCTGGACGGCTGCCGATAACTGGTGTGCAAGCGAACATGGCTGGGTTTACTGGATGGTGAGGCTAATGTGAAATCACACATAAAAGTGCAAAGACATTACACCTGTTGGCAAGTCCGGGTGCAGAGCAGTCCAAATTGGATGGCACATGAGAGTAGTTGCTCTTATTTATAGGAGAACTTGAACGCACCAGTTTAAATGTGTTTATGCTTAAAGGCAACCAAAAGGGAATTAACACTTACGTTCTTTAAAATAATTTCCAACTGAGTCAGTGTTGTTAGCCATGGAAATGGTTTTCTTTCAACGTACTGAAAAGGGTTTCAGGGTTTCAGGCAGCCTCAATCTGTGGTGATTTTTTTTTTCAAGTTACTTGAAATTGTATTTTGAATGGTTGGTAACAACAAATACAGCATTGCTTCATTCATGATGAGCCTATATCTATAATTGTCACTAGGAATAAGCTTGGAGTCATGTTGAGACCAGCATGTTAGTGGTCTACAAGCAATTTATAAGCATTGCTATTTAACCAAGCCAGATCCAAATATCATTTTCCTTATGGTCAGCATCCTGTAAGACGAACATAGACCATATTCATCACCTCTCAGTGCTGCCAGTGGCAGATTTCACTGCCAAGGTAAGCCGATTAGAGGTGGGCTGTTGGGCTTGGACGGCATCTGTTTCGCTTCTTGTAAGCCAAAAAAGTCCATTTGCCGTCCTGTCTCATTGACACCTCTTTTAGACTTTTCTTTGGAGATGCTACTAAACAACTTTGATTTCAAAAGGCTCCTTTATAACCCCTGACAATGTAGCACTCTTGCTGTGTGTGATTTGTGATCTTTCTGTTGTCACCAAATGACTCGTGGCCAGTTATAACATTATGTACATTTGTAAACCGCCCTCCTAAGGTACTGCCCCCCAAGTAACCTGGGCCCTCACTGTGCAAGGTTGTTCTTGTTCCATGTCATTAGCAAAATCATTAGGCAAGACACAGATTAATCTTTGAAGACAGTGTCCAAATTCCACCATGCTAAAACTGGCACCAGAAAGAAGGAACGATTGCAATACAGCCTGCTTTGGAAGAGAAACACTACAAACATGTCAAACAAAACAAGGAATTAGTACTTCTCCCACTCGGTTCTAGATGTCTACAACACATGCACCCTTCTCCATCATGGTCCGGAGCACCAGGCAGAGACTGACCCTTTGACAGGGCTACTGAGAGCTGATGGGACAGTACAGGTGTCAGGAACCGAGTGGACAGGTGGCGGTGAGGGCGAAAAAACGACAAGAGAGCGCCTCTTTCATTCTAGATGGTTGCTCTGACAAGTCCAGCGTGTGAAAAGGATCAGAACCCCAAGTCCACGTGACTGGGGTCTATGAGACCCTGCAGGGTGGAGGGCTAATCCTCCCTAGAAGCCCCCTGCTCTCATTCTCCTTCTGCTGATGAGCTTGTTCAGCTAGACCACAACTATCTTTCAGGCCAGCTACATTTAATGTCAAGGCTTACAGGTTCCAAATTTTTATTTCAGCATATTAGCAAGAAAATAAAATGAACTAAAAGTAACACAGACACCTTTGATACTTTCCCTCCCTTTTTTTGTTCATGTTGCTGCTAGTTTCACTAAGGAAGGACTGGCAATTTACTCAACAAACGCTTCGTTATCTGCTTGCTTGTTGGTTTCAAAGCATTTCCTTTTTCACTTTAAGTAATGAGAACGACTGTTGATTCCAGTGAAAAAACAGTAATTATGTGGGCTCTCACAGTGTCAACATTTTTTTCTCTTTCAAAGAAGTTCACACTGAATGAGATTTGGGGAAATGAATGCGTGACGGACAGCTTTGACCATTTCCTTTTGTGGCTGTAATCACGTTGAAAGGAAGTAACAGGTGTGCAGGGGACCCTTATACTTACAGGTCTAGTTGAGAATGGCCAAACCCAGAAATACAAAGTGCAACCTCCCTGACCCTGCGGAACAAGCAGTTCAGGCAAGCGCAAGGCTAAAAAAAAGTCCTTACTGAATTCCATCACTCGGAGCAATAGTACTGAAACTATTGGCAATAGTTTGGCAATAGAACTGTTGGCAAGGCAGCGTTTAAATGTATCTGATATGCTTTAATACTAAACGTAGCAGAACAAACTGTAGGCCCTTCACCAGCATGACAGGGATATAAAATAAGAGTCCAAAGGAATTTTTTTGACAAGTCAATTTCAGCAATGGACTGAACATGTATGTTTGCCTTGGAGCCTCATTCCATTTCAGCTGCTCAACTCTTTCACCAGTTCTTTGTGGAATGCAAACACACATCAAAGCAAACAGTTAATTTGAAATGTTCAGTTTCGCAGTGCTTCTTTGTCCCATATCTTTGGAACGGGAGACACTGGAGATAGAGGTCCACTGTCATATTCAGTGACCCTAAAAGCAGGTCAGGGTAAGTGAAGTTTCCTGTCTCTAAGTCATGCTCGGACAAAGACAATTCTTGTTTAGAGTTGGATCATATGGAATGCCCCAATGAGTCAAGGACATACAGTTACTATTGTTTTCAAATTGCTTTGTGTTAGTTACCCGTTCCAAGTGCACAAACACATTTCATTGTACTAAATTTCATTTTCCAGAATTGGTCACTACACAGTAAATTTGCAGTAATATAGACTTTGCGTAGGCGTTATAATTATTTTAATTATTTAAACATTTGCTTTTCTTTTCCCCTGCCCAATAGTCACTCTACAAACACTAGTGAGAAGCATGAGTCCATCTACAAGTGCACAACTCATTTATTCTCTTTGCAAAAAGAAAAAAAGCCAACCAAATTCAGACAAAAACACAGATGTTTTTTTAGGCCAACCCTGACCACTGTGGCTGATCCACCAATGTGGTCTTCCTCTTTTCAGTAAGAGTGCTGTGGAAACCTTTAATTTAATTCACTTTTTACTGACCAGCATTTTCCCTTGAGGTCATGCAGCAGTATAACACCGCCTTGCTCTTATGTCAAAATAATAGTGTAGGGGAACTATATTTCATGGCATTCCAGAACACACACTCAGGCGTCGTCCTCGAGGAGACATACTAAATTTACTGTGGAATCAGAGATTTCAATTTAGCTTTTGTTTTCCATTCCATTTCAGCTTGTTTGGCCAACGGCAATATTAATGTAGTTTCTTTACTTTTGAATCCTTTTGGTGCTTCCATTGGATTCCTGTAAAATGCAAACACTACAAAGCTGCAGGTGCTTTTTCGTGACAGAGATAGCATATTTGCTACCTGAGATTCCAAACCGAGAGAGAAAAAAAATCTTCCCCAAGTGAATCAAACTGGGCCAGACTGAGGTAGACTTGAATGGCTATTGAAGCCAGATGTGCTAAACACTACCAGAACATGCCCAAGTGCCTTCCACACAAGCGTGCTTTGATGAGTTGGCGCTTGGCTTGCGTCAGTAACATCACTGACCTCCAAGAAAAACGTCAAAAAGACAGCCAAAGTATTAGGGATGAGACCTCCCTTCCCCCCATCAAGCCTTCAGTAAATGCAATATCCTGTGCTTGATCTCTTTGTCCACATCCAATCTAAAACAGATGTTGACTTTGCAACCTACACATAAGCATGAGGAGGAATCCCTCTCTGAAGTCAAACACTCTGGCTGCATGAGAAATGGAGCTGCGTGCATTCGAGGTGCTAATGAAATCATTACAAGGTTTGTGTTTACAGTAAAAGGGGTTTCGAAACAAGGTATGGCTTACTTAGACGACACTCTACGAGAGTTCTAAGGCCACAGCTGTTGCTTCTCACATCACAGAGCTCACGAAAGAATTTCTTTCCTCTCAACACCATTTGCTCGGGTCGCTAAAACTGAGCCGTGTTGTTAGCATACTCTCGTCACAGCCTCAGCTGTCAGTCCGCTCACCCTGAACCAACAACAGAGCGATACTTCCTTTATTAAATTGTTAATTACACATTTGAGTAGGCAACCACGGTCATTGTGTAATGTTCTGAATGCATGTGGTGTAGCACAGTAAATTGAATATGGCTCAAAAAGTATGGCAGGAAAGATATTTTATGCTGGGAATCTCGACCACAAACCAACACACAGTCAGGATTATAGTATCAGGGCTAAAGAGGAACGTTAGAACCCAAAAACATGTACAGTAACTATCTTTTTATATGTCTGAAAATGAATTCAATAAATTACCTAAATTTCTTCTTTGGCTTTCTGAGCATGACTCATTGCAGAGATTTTGTGCTAGATCCTGACAACACAATGAGCTCTGGGAAATTTAGACAATGTAGTAGTTAGTCTATCAATTATCATCAAGAGAGAGAGAGTCATTGTGGGAAACACAGAAACCACACATTGTACACAACTGTTTACACTGTCTGAAATGGTGAAGTAATACAGCCTTGTGGGATGAAGTGTATGAGTAAAAAAAACCCAAAAAAACAAGTAGTTTATGAAGTTTCACTGTTTTTGTTAATTTTAATGACATTATTTGAGACAAAGTACATTCGTGACTTCTGTCTCTCAGCAATTAGCCATGTTTAATGTCAGATTCCTGTGTCTGTGGAGTCACTCTGAAGATTTCTCAGCACTATCGCAGTGGGTGAGCATATTTTACCGCTCAGTGTGAGACATCCATCTGTGTCCCGGTTTGTTGTCTGAGCTGTGAGTCAGCAGTGTGTTGGCTGTGGGGAGGAAAAGAGGGGCTGTGCTGTCTGATGCAGAGTGTGTGTGTGTGTGTGTGTCAGGGCGGCAGGGGGAACAATACCAGCTGCTTGACACCCCAACACCTCTGATCTGATCACCTACAAACCAACTGCTCTAGGATGGTGGCTTATTCATTACGCTTCCGCAAGAAGGACAGTTTGTATCTACCTAGCAGACACTCTTCCAGAATGACATTACAATTGTAGGTGAATGTAGCACCAAACAACATGCGGACAGACAAGGCAAGAATTTTTGAGAGCACTAGATTTACAAGCTTGCATATGGGAGACATGTGTGAGGTACAGGTTACGCATCTAGCATACCTGGTGAATTTATGTTATCAATTCTACTGTTGTTATATTAGAAGGTTTAATGAACAAAGGCATTTTGACCTCAATATCTTCCCTTCCATCAAACTGGTCAGGCAGTAAACCACCCCATCTACTATGATTTTTTCTAGTCTGTGTGTAAGTTTGAGTAAGAATCCACTGCTGAAATCACACCAATGGAAGCCAAAAGGTGCAGTAAAAACATATAGAGGGAGCTCATGAACACCAAAACAAGAAATGGGACCCTGTATGACCTTGAGTTCCTCATAGGCACCGGGACTTTAGGAGTCTTGCCCAACGACCCTTATGAGTACAAGCAGTGGTGCTCCTTCTAGGACATGGAATCTACTCTTTGACTTGTCTGCTACACAAGGGTGTAATTTATTATACTATTTTAAGTCATAGTAATATTTTAACTTACAGAAGTATGCTAACTTCTCCTTCTGTTTGAAGCCAGTGCTCTACAAGTGACACTTCTCCTAATCCAGATTGTGACCGCTTTACTTATCCTGAGAAGTGCATTTTTGTAGTCTACGCAGTGCACAGCCATACATCCAAGTCACGCCATGGCTTAGGAAGATGATGACAAGCACGCAGATGATCCTAATCTCTCTGCGCATAATGAGTGAATTCCTCAGTGAGCAGCCTCAGCCTGGCCAGGGCCCAGCACAGCGTTCAGCTAGAGGCCAACAAGCGGGAGTGGACGTGTGTGTCAGAGAGCGGGGCGGGCCGATTGCTAAAGACTACCACATGGCTTCCCCTCGCTCAACATGTCCTCGCTCGTCTTCCAGCCCGGCTGGAGAGGAGTCTGTGGCCTGGCAGGGGTTCAGCTGCTAACCTCCAACGGTCCCGCTCATCCCATGGAGCATAACAGGGAGATCCGTCCACCCAGTCCGTTCCTGGCAAGCCCTGTCTAGAGCTACGGGAGGTCACCCGATAAATCACAGCTCACTTACGTTGGCCTCTGCACTTTCAATAATCCAGTCTTGGAGGCACAAACAGAAGACTCCCCTGATGGAGTCTCCACTGTTCTGCTTACATTTTAGAATCAGCTTCTGCATCAGATTAGCACTGACAACAAACACTTGGAACAGTGTGCCATTGTTTGCGGCGGTGTCAGCAAAGGGTATAAATGGCATGAAGATGACAACATGACCGCTACGATGATACTTTCACTACCGGCTGCTCTCAAGGGGCTGCCCCTGATGTAACAGTGCGTCATCTGGTTACATTTACACTTCAGGTATTAATTAACTGGTATATAAAAGTCTTCAGAGAAGCGCAGCATGTGATACTTTGCAATATTTTGATTCAAAAGCTGGCAAAGTACGACGCTTTTTCACACCACACACATATATCCATGGCACTGAGCATTTGCAGGGCCTGCAGCCATCTCATCGTCTTCTCGATGAGTCAGAAGTTGAGTAGGAGCCATCTTCTCCATGCATTAGCTCATTCTAAAGGTGGTCTAGCAATGATTAATCACAAGGACGACTGTTCTCATGGTCTTACGACGCTCCACTGAGCTACACATCGTAGAACCACCAGCTGTCCCTACATTGGCTCCATTGCTCAAAAAGATGTATAATTTTGGTAACATGTAATGTTTACTCTTGGTCGAGCAATGAAATAAATTTGAGTCCATCCTCCGCACGCTCTGCCTGGTGGCTTCGATGAATCACAGGTGGATGTGCGGTTTGGGAAATGCTAACAGTGCTCTGTGGATGCAGTCAATGCCCAGTTCCTACAAATCATATAGAAGTTTGTATAAACAGTATCTGTGATTTCATCTGCTGACTTTTTTTTTTTTTTTAATTTCAGCGTAGGAGGCAAGAGCACAAAAGAAAGTAAATTGAAGGTCAAAGCAAATAGAAGGAATAAAAGGAAAAGCTCCTTTTGCTGTTTTAGCCATTTATTATATCCTGAAAAAGAGTTTGTTCCAGTTCATACACATAAAAGTTCATCTTTCCTTACCTCATAATTCAGCAGGATATAATAATCACACACAATTACAAAAGCACACCTTCTTTTCTCGTCTGATGTTATCTCCAACATACCATGTGAAAGAACTACTATATCAGTCAACATAAAGGCCATTTCTGTCACTTTCTCTAAACCGGTGGCCTGTAAGTAGGCGTATTTTCTTAGCTTTGGCATACTTTCCAAATGACTAATGAGGTCAATCAATCAAACGCCCGGCCCGGTGCTTATTACTGCCATGCACTTTTTAGGAGCTTATTAAAGTCTTATTGAGGCCATTTCTTACACAGATGAGTGTGTGGTTTCATTGGTTTCTTTGATGATAGGCCTGGAGTGAACAATGTCAGCGCTTAACAATGCTCTAGTAGCTGTGCATGAGTGGGGGAAGAAAAGCATGAAGGATCCTATCCACACTCGAAAAACCGGATGTGATGTGGTCTTAATTAACCCCAGACACTAATGAGAGAATGAAGCAGATGTCTGGAGAGGTCTCCAACACCAGTCGCTAAAATGCAGGGATTGTCCTTAGCCCCAAAGGCCAGCGCTGAGGAGCTGAAACTCAAAGAGCACCCTTTGAGAGGGTAAATTAATGTAAGCAGTTAGCGCTCTTCATATCTCTCTGTTGCCCCACTGCCCTGGTCTCGTCTCCAGTTGAACTCAACATTAGGAAGGAACACTGAAGACTTGTGAGGAACATAAAATTTCAGAGGATTTAAGTTCCATCACTTGGAGACACAAGTGTACTTCAGCAGCTCTTTTTAGCTCTATCTCAGCTCAGAGCTTTGCCTGACACAAACATAGTCTAGAGAACAAAGAAGTGCCTAGTTTGAACTAAGCTCATGCCCACTAAATAATGTTCTTTTCATATGATGCTTACATTCACCATTCAGTACATATGCTGAACATACACAGGTTTTCTCTTCAATAAATTACCCTCTAGCATACTGTACAATGGCTCTTCAAAGCTACAGAGTCTCTTTATTTATTTTCATCCAAGTTGTACAGTAACTGTTATTTTGTCCTACAATGTGGGTTTGGGCAACAAGACAAAAATAGGGAGGCATGATAGGACTTGGCCAAGATCGTGAGATCAGGAGGCCTGTCACAATCATGAAATGTTAACAGACGATTATTTGGCATGTAAATAATTGTAATTAACAATTACTTTGTTTGTTCATTGTATGGAGCTATTAAGTAGCTTGCAATCTTGCAATCAGCCACTTTACTATTTTCATTTTGGCCAATTTGTGTTGCAATTTTATCCCGTAAATAACGCCAGCCAAGTACACTCATCATGAGCTTGAACGCTGCTGCTACAACTGCACCAAAATGTTCCATAATTATGCATGACTTACTGAGCTAAACAGCCAGTTGTCACTTACTTTTGATCCAGTGGTTTGTTTGTTGATGTTTAAATAGGCAACTGAATTTAACTGTACAGAAATCATGATTATAGAATTCACAATTAGTGCATCCCAAAACAAAAACCTGAAATCCCACATTTGATACTACAAAAAGTTTTTAGTTTCACTGTTCAAAACCTTTATTTAACAAAATATGATATACATTTATATATATATACACACACACACACACACACACACACACACACACACACACACACACACACACACATATATATATATATATATATATATATGTATTCCTATGCCAAAAATATATGCTGCAATCTGTCTCAATCCATTAGAGATTGTAATGGTGAACATTATCAGTGAAAAATAAAACACCAGAAGCAGCTCATTGTTTACACGTTCTGGCTCGGTACATGAAGAAAAGAGTAATACACAGTGCGTGTGACATGACATGCCTGCACTTTGACTTAGACGCAAAGTGAAGTCCTGTACATTTAGTCCGCGAACCTTGGAGTTGCCCTCACTGAAACTTTTTCACCGAGCTGTCACATGAGTTTTCTACACCTCGTCTGCCACTGCGTAGGGGATGGTATTCATGTTTGTTTTCTGAGGTCCTCTTTTTTTTTCCAGCGTTCATTAAATTTTGCACACACACATGAGAGACAGAAAGAAAGAAAGACGGAGAGGGGGGGTGGAGGAAGCTAAGAAAAGCAGGCCTGGAAGATGAAAGTGATGCAGCCATCCTATGTCACAGAGGCTGATGACCGGAGCCCAAGCAGGGCTGAATAATCTGAATAGCCGATCATTTCTTTACACCCTTTCACTCGCTCTGCCTCTGACTGTTGGAACTCCTCATTTCACACAATGGCAAATTCACTAAGACCTTTCTTCTTATGCTAATAGACTCAACTGGGGCTTCACATTAAATTTAACACATACACAAAACACACACACACACACACACACACACACACACACACACACACACACACACACACAGCGCTGCCCTTCTTTGAAGTTGTATACGTGCTATAACTCACATAATCTCCATAGATGTAAACTAT
>JBBPCZ010000002.1:10206689-10222227 GCA_037974445.1 Brycinus macrolepidotus | reverse complement strand
TCTTGTGGAAAGCCTTCAGAGAAGAGTGGAAGCTGTTATAGCTGCAAAGGGGGACCAACTCCATATTAAAGTCTATGTAGTTGAATGCAATGTCATTAATGCCAGTGTCCTTGTTGGTGTAATAGTCAGGTGTCCCAATACTTTAGCCCATATAGTGTATGTTAATTTGACAATTTTTGAGTGAGAATTGTACCAATTTTCTAAACCAAAGACCCAGCAGGAGAGTTGTAGGATCTCAGTGAAACAGTAGAGAGAACCTCATTACAAACTCAAACTGAGAACGTGCAGCTTCTTCAAGATATACAGGGCACATGGCTAAGTGGTAGTATGGCTTGCAAAATCTTTTAGCTTGTTTTGCCACCTTGTTTTTAACATTGGCTAATGCATAACTACACCATACAGTTTATTAAAATGAATGCGAGGCACTGGTAGAAAAAAACTTACCACATTCTGTTAAGAGGTGATTTTGTGAATGTCCAGTCACAGTTTGCTATTCAAAGTCAAAGTCAAAATCAAAGTGAACTTTATTGTCATCTCAATCACATACAAGTATATAGACAAAATGGCGAAGCTCAGGTTCCACAGTGTACACATAGTGCAACAAACAAAGTTAGTGTCTGTTTTTATCTTTAGTTTAGAAAGGCTATGTTTTCTTTGAAATGTTTTTTTGCTACCAAAAAAATAGATTTTCCCTAAACTTGTCACAGGGTAATGTAAATTGTGTATGCTTGCCATTCACAACCCATAGCTGACACGCTGTGCTTGAAAGCATGTTAGGTGTAACAAAAGTCGGGCTTGTTGGGGCTTAGCTAAGGTTCATTTGGATGACCTGTAGCAGGCTTCAGGTATTTTTTTAGTAGATTGTCTTGCCTTCGCTTTCTATAGGGTGTTAGCTGCCCCTGTTCTCCTCTCAGTCATTTGGAACTGGCAGTTTGAGAATTTTTCCCCACAGAAAAAGGTCTTCATAATGTTTCTTAATAGACCTATTAGAATGTGAATCAAGTATCACCAGACAAAATTAGAGTACATTATTTTATATATAACTGGGCCCATGGCACTATTTATGTCTTTTCATAAAATGGTTAACAAACACAAATCCAGAAATGATTCCTCCTGCTTTCTTGTTGATGGGAATCAGGCTTCCATTGCATGTTGAGGTTAAGGCAGGGTGGTGCATATTTCCCATTGAATCCCATTGTGTCTAGACTTCTCTGAAACCTAAATGAGCCTCCATCCTTTTTTATAGCACTACTGATGGTATCACAAAGAGTGTCTTGATTTGTCATGCTAGAGTTTCCATGAAAGTAGTGGAAGTGTTGTTGGTCATTTAGGACTTGGTTGGTTTGTCATGGGGAAGTTCGTGTTGTTTTGAGCGACGCCACCACATCAAAACGCTGGTTAACTGGGGGGATGTTGTTCTATTTTGTGACTCAGGGTCCACAGTTAAGAAACAGGAAACATGTCTTAAGCAGTGATGCTGAGAAAGTCACTGTCAGCTGAAGTAAAAATGGACCCTACAGTTCTTCTCACTTCTGATTTTATTGCTTGTTTTTACTATTCTGTTATTCAGCAGGACATTGTTGGGTGAAAGAGGAACGTTCGGATGCACAGTTTATCAGTGATTGAGATCCAACATGCATTCCTGCGAACCCCGACCCAGATTTTATCAGAGAACTTAAAGCAGTCAGGCCATGTTCGTCTGTGACTCATAAACCACTTTATTCCCTCACCCTGCCATGTCGTGCTAACAGTGGCTGTGGCAGCGCACGAGACCTGACCATAAAGTCCTTCCCACTAATGACAAACTGACGCTCATTGAGAGGAAGACCAGAGGCCTCTGAAGTGGGGCGGTGACCTGGAAAAACGCCTCTGGATTTCCCGTAAGTGTGGTTGTGCTTGAATTCTTCTTTTTTTTTTTTTTTGCTTATGTTTTTCTGGTAATGATAGGGATGGTGTTTACTGCTGTTGTTTGAGACTGAACGATGAGCTGCACAAGATACCCAGGGTCAGCACCAAAGCTGGCACTAGGTGGAAGCAGTTAGTTGCTTTTGTAGGCCTTTCTAAAAATGGCGTTCTCTGAGGACTTTCAGTGAAGTTCCTTAAAAACCCAACAGTATTTCATGTTAATTTACAAATTACATTTATTTATTCATTTATTTACAAAAAAACTTTCTGGAGGAAAGCTAATGTAGACTGATTATTTTTTAAGCAGTCTGGTAATTGTTTTATAATTAAATCTATACAGTTTAGTTTTTGTCTTCATCAGGCTTTGGGCTAAAACATTGCTGGGTCATTCAAACAAAATAGGACAGAGCTAAACTGTGTGTATTGTAAAGAATTATGAAAATTATGAAGGTAAAGTGTTAGAGATATTGAGGTTGAAATTTTTTTAAGCAAATGCATTTAGATTTCAGTTATTATTGTGACCACTGATTTGATGTACTGGTTTCAGTGATTAGTGATTTGTCCCAATGTGCTTTTTTGATGAAATGTTTTTAGAAGCTGGTGACCTGGTGGTTAGGGAGTTGCCCCTGTGATCAGAAGGTTTTGGGTTTGAATCCCAGGATGGCTAGTGGCACCACTGAGGTATCCTTGAGCAAGGTACCGTCCCCACACACTTCTCTCCAGGCACGGCGTTGCTGGCTGCGCGCTGCTTCACAAGGTGAATGGGTTAACTGCAGAGGACAATTATTACACTGTTTAGTGTGGTGTGTTCATGTATGACAAAGACGGCCACTTTATTTTTTAGAATAATTTTCAGTCTGATTAACACTAGCTTAAATATACTAAACTGCCCTCTACAGCTGTGAAAAAAAAAAAAAAAAAAAATTCAACAACAACTTTGCATCCCAAGCCACTACAGCTGTCTTGTTACTATGTGTCTGTATGACATCCACACAGTTATAACATTAGCATGACTCACAGAACATGACATCATTTCATCTGATGAGGATGACTGTGGAAGTCCGACAATTATTTTTTCCCATTTATCCTGATGATGGATAGGGCTGTCAATCATGTTACTTTATCATGGTTGAAATATTAATTTACCAACCTTTCACACATAATATACATTATGTGTTATTATAATGATCTATGTTATGTTCAGGACCACCTGGGCACTGTGTGGCCTAATGGCTTTCAGTACCAGTTGTCTAATGGTCAACTTATGTTGCAAATCAAAGACCTGTTAAAAATCTCTAGGTACCTTGTGTAGACTGATAGTCTCAAAGTTTGGGGGGATAATTTTTTCAACAGCATCCAACAGCAATTTACATCCATCAGAGAACACTATAATTAATATGGCAAAACAGTACAGTTACTTGATGTCCAGTGTAACTGGTTATTCTGTTTACTTTTCTTTTTTCTCAAGATTATTGCAAAAATGGAAATAATTTTGTAGCCTAAATGTTCCACCATATTTTACCATTTAGTCTGCTGGTGTTGTTGATGTTTTGAATGTTAATCACATGAATGTGTGTGTGTGTGTGTGTTTGTGTGTGTGTGTGTGTACAAATCCTGCATGGCATATGTACAAGGAACCATTTCTCCTGAGATCCTGACTCTTTTTCCAGATGACGTGTTTCACCCATATTTTACACACCCGTTCCTGGTTATTTATAGGCGACTATGTGCTTAAACACATTCACACACACTTGGCTCAGCATGAGCGTGTGACCTTGTTAAAGACCTAACACCAAGAAAAATCCCTAGGCAACTTGACCGCTGCATTTTTGGAAACTCAGATGAGTTAAATTGAATTGCATGACGACCCCCTTGCTCCTCCCATTGTCCATGCTTGACAGGTGTATAACATGCAGGACAGTTTCTGCTATGCTCCTGATTATATGCCTACTCCTTTTTTCCTGTGAGATGTTCTCTGGCCTAAAAGGAGTTTACTTCTGACCCTTGTTTCTCCATTCAGTATAGGCTCCCTACATTCCTTAGGTTGCCTGGCTGACACTCCTCCTCTTTGTGAGAACTGGAATATAATTGGGCTTGTATCCATTGCTATTTTAAGGTGCACCGAGGTATTACTTCATTTAGATTACCATGAGTTTTGTATTGATTGTTAGAAGTCTGCAACACCATTATCATATCAACACCATTTCATTTTTTACTAGTATTTATTTAGGAGATATAAGGTTTTGTTATAGTAATAAAACAAATACACAATGAAAGATCATGGCTTAAGTTTTGCAGTGTTTGCTACAAGACCTTTAGAACTGAGCTAATGAGTAAGAGGTGCTTTCCTTCTGTAAGAACGTGGCCAAAGCACACTTTGGCCCGTGTGCAGCATGTAATCATATACAGGCCTGATCATAGTATACTATTACTTAGACCCTCAATTTGCTCACATCAACTTGCTCTTTTCGTCTTATCGCATTCTCATCAGATCACCCTTTTTTTTTTTTTTTATTTTAATTCCTCACTGTTTTCAGTTTCTCTCTCTGGTTTGGAAAAAGCCCAAAGATTTTTTTTGTCTTTGATTCCAGTTCCTGGTGGCCTTTTGGGAAAAGAGCAGCAGCTTTGCAAATTTACCAAATGTAATGAGAACAAACAAGCCTTTTTTTTCAATGGCATTCCAATGGTGTTGTGGTTGTTAACAGGTGGTTTGACCAGCTGCATGTCCTATACCACAGAAATACCCTTTGGTGGGGTTGTGTTGGTAGGCATATCCTGTTGTTTTCTGAGCCAAATCTGTTTAGAATTAACTTCTTTTATCTAGTCATTTGCATTCTACTTGATAAAAGGCTTTAGGGTAGAAACTTCTCGAAAACCTTGTGCGAGTTTCCCATATGTTCATCTGGGGTCTCCTTGTAAAGAGATACCTCCATGAATTTAAGTAATCTGTTTAGAAGAGGAATGGGGTCATGTCAGGTGCTTGCCAAATCTATGTTAATTTGTATGTACAGTAGAAATTTTTGCCTAAAACCAATGTTTACAACATTCTGAAAAGGGCATCTTTTGGCAAGAACTTTGGATTGTTCCATTTCTCATTATGGCTTATTTGTAATGTAGAACATCCCGCTGCAGGGATGCAGAAACATGAGCAGATGAGTTTTGCTCTCAGATGAACTGATAAAGGGCCACGGCTTTGTGCGTCACGGTCTTGTCATGGCTCTTTGAATACTATCTGCCCCTTTTCAAGCAGGCTCAAACACCAGGGAGAGTCGCAAGAACCCCAGGGTAGGGCTTCATCTTGATCTGTGCCGGGCTAAAGATATGCATCCATCTGCATGTAAAGGGAGGAAACTCTCCCCGTGATGCCAGTGTCACTGGGGAAAGGCCCTCTGGTGCATGGCTCTTTTCTTTCAAAATGTAGATGACTCTCCGCCCCTGATATTTTTCAGCTCTGTTGAGGAACAGTAAATGCATCATAGTGGAATAAAGTCTGTGGCATCTTTTGATTTTCCAGCACAATCTATAGTTTAACCCAACACTTGGAAACAAGGGAAGGTCAGTGATTTTCCTTTTCAAATGTTTCTTTTATAATGTTTATAATGTAAAGAAATTGTCCCACAACTGTCACATCTTCGTATCCATATTCAAACGACAACTGGTCTTTGTTTAAAACCCTTAAAAATGAAATGGTAGATTTTGCTTGATCGTCTTAACATGGTGCACAGGCAGGTGTTCTTTCTTGTCCTTGAAGATGTGATCCTAGTGTGATTGTTAACATTCTTTCCTCAAGCTTTTAGCATTCAGTGTAAAGTACAAAGGCTTGAGAGTGACTTTAGGAGATCACGTAGGCTTCAGCAGGGAGACCTGATTTCTCTCAGGAGCACCTCTGAAAGACAGGGTCAGAGGTTAGTGGGTTCCCCCTTCTCACTTTTGTTATCATCCTTGGCTTTACAGCTAGAAGAATGAGTTGACCCTCCACTACTTGCCACAACACTCATGCTTTGTGGCTGCTTTGATGCTGTGCTGTTGGAGGACGGGGAGTGGATTTCTCCTTTGACAGGTGTGCTTGATGAAAGTTCAAAGTGCTTAAAATCATGTTCAAAGACCTTTGTATGTTTGGGCTGTGTAAATTCTAGGTACACGTAAACATGTGGTGAACTCATTAACATTTCTACTTCCTAACTGCATTCCACTCGGGTTGATGAATCACATTCAAAAAGGACTTTTAGAAAGTGTCACAATGGTGCTCTGAACAAATCAGCATGTTTAATTACTACCTTGCCAACAAGTGTCTTCTCATGTTACTAACCTGCATGCATTGTAGGAGATTTGGGCATTTGACCAATAAGTCATACAAAAGGCTTATTATGCACCTGGGCCAACTGAATTTGAGTGTCAGAGTGTGATTGATTAGGAGAAAAAAGAAGCTGAAGACTCAAGTGGTTTACAAAGTGCAGTTTTATTATCAGAGCTGTTGGAACAAAACTTTGTATCACAAACTGTCACATCTTGTCTATTTTCATTTTCATAATTTGAAAATGCGAGCTTGTCAGATGAATTTACACTGAAAGTCATTTGTTTCCTTCTCCTGTAGAGTAACATTTTTGGAGATCCAGGTTTTTGTTCCTACAGCAGTTAGTCTTTTAGGAACGAGAACCATAGAATGTAAAGATCCCTAATGGTCACAATGACTCTGACTTTTCTGTACATATTGGTCAAAAGCTCACCAGTTTTTTTTTTTTGTTAATTTGAGACGAGAGATGTGACACGACTGTATTTGTACAAGTACACCTGTGAATGAATTATCTTCTGAATACGTAGGTTTTTGTCCTTTGGTGCAACTCTTATCCAGATGTTTGTCCAGGATTCTGAAGTAGGGGGAGACCTAAGAATTCCAGGAATTTTAGCGTTCTTGTAATAAAAAGGGGCTGTAAACCGGATGGTCCATCTAAGAATGACCCGAGGCCTGAGCTGTCTAAAACCCCCTACTGTCTGCAGCAATTCCACTCAACGCTGTGGATCACTTAACACTTAACCTCACCCATCCAGCTGGGCCCACAGAATTGCTTTGCAGTGGCTTTAACATGCCCTAACACTGTTAAGCGCTCTCCACCAGGGTTTCTAAACAGGTAGTATGGGCATGAGTCTGTGGTACAGTGATGTATTGTGTTAATGTATTGTTCAGCTAGTAGATTGTGTGCTTTTGTTTGAAAAAATAAGTGAGACTGACATAAACAGGAAATGTGCCTCTTTGCCAAGGCCTACAGTGTCAAAAGCCAAGGCCCAGGACATGTAAAGAGGTTGTGTTGTTGGCCAAAGCTATGCAGTGTGCCACGTGTACTATGGCCACTAGTTTAATCATTGCAAATCTGTGTAATCCCATTAAAATGCTACCAGAGTCTAGACCAAGCGGCCTGTGTGAGCACAGCCGTCCTGACACTAGTTAACCTTCACTGAGGCAGTGACTGAATCCGCCCCTCTCCCATAAACAATGGATTAATGCAGCAAGCAAAAATCTCCGCTAAAGCCACTCATCATCATCCACACAAAGACCTGCAATCAAGAGCAACAACAGCCTCTGACCACTGTAAACTAACGTGAAAAGCTGTTTTGTATGTGTCTGCTTGTTTGTTTATTTATGAGTATTACATTTCAGACCTTTTTTTTTTTTTTGATTAGACGTTAAGTCAGATTTGATGAGGAGGAAATGTTCCAGACAGTCGAGGAGATTAAATGCAGTCCCACTAGACATGTTTTCACTGCAGACGGAGGCAGGCCACATCATCTGTGTTACAGTAATACTTAATGTGGTTGACTTATCATGGTGTCATAAGGGCAAACAATTATCCGAAATCTTCCACTCTGCTCTGCGTTTGATGCAATCACTCCAAGTGTGGTGCAATAGAACACAGATCAATTTTATCCATCTTCATTTTCATTTGGTTTATACTGTTTGTCATCTTTAGTTTTCCATCCTTGCTGGCACAATCACTGACAAAACCCTGTCCTGTCTGGCTTGAATCAGATGATAGTAAGACGTTCCCTGTGTTCAAGTATAACAGCATATGACTTTCTTTCTCCGCTTTAGATGGGGTGATATAATTTTTACCAGTGTTTTTCAATTATTTTTGTCTCTAGTCCAGTCATTTTTATGGACTCATCTAAGTCAGAAAAAAATCTGGTGCCTTTTACTTTCTATAAAAAGAGCTGTAGAACTAACCCCAGGTTATATTTATCCCATTCAAACCCACATGTACATAAATTCCATTTGTTATATGGAAAGTAAATTTCCTTAAGCATGGAGGTACTCAAAGGAACATTTACTTACATTGCTCTCTGTGGTTCAGATCAAGCCCATATGTCCTTTAAACTGTCCTACCTCAAGTGTAATACTCCGAGCACCAAAATGTAAATTCATATGTTTTTAAAAAAGGTGATGCTCCTATTCTAACAACCCGCTGTATTTATGTAAGGTGGATTCGGACAAACAGAAAAATGAAATTTTGACATGTTTTCTATTCTTTTTGGAGTGAAGGCATAAAGCACATCAAGTAGTCACTCCTAACTCTTATGTTAGGATTACGTATGTTGGGCAAATTGGTCATAAATGTTGTCCTCTGGAACAAAAATTACTCTATCCTACCTCCTCATGGAAATCTAATCCTGTCCAAATAGTACTTAACAAGTCAAATTTTATTACTCTTTATGCTTGCATTTCAGAGTGCTGAAGTAAGTACGACAACTTCATTTGTCAGGAAAAGATCTTTTGGATGACTGCCAGTGGTTGATCCCAATTGCTGTGTTGACAGTGCTCTGTCTCATCCTTCAACTGCTATCTATCATCCCTGTTGTTGATAATGAGTTAAAACTAAGGTATTTTTCCACAAAGTTACAGCCTTCGCCGTCAGTTGTACTTCCCCCCCAAGAGGTGAACTCAAATGAACACAAAGCTTTTGCCATTCCCAGTTGCGTTCTCTCTGCCGTAATGGCACGATAGGGCAAAAGGTCTGTATATGACAAAGCAGTGCTCAATGTATATACAGTACAATGTGTATTTGCCCAACAACCCTTTTGAGCCCCCCTCCCCCCCAGCATATCAGTAACAGAGGCATTATAAAGGCTTTGTTGTGTGTGTGAGCTGTGACGGACCACATTTTTCAGATTTCAATGCAGTGTGATTTCCCTGGAGAGGTATGTCATGCTAGTGTTCATTACCTCCCTTGAGGATGGACAGTATCGCTTTCACGCATGAACACCCACTGAAGCCATTGATTTCATACTGCCCAAGAGGGAGAACGCGGTGCAGGCCAGAGCTGCCTATTGTTACATTGTTTACATTGCTTTTGCTTTCTATCTGTTTATGCCTCTAGCTGTCCCAGGAGGGTAAGACTGAGTGAACCTTATGAGATTTGAGGAACAAACAGCAACCTTGTGTCCCTTTCAGAGAAACCGTCCCTGCCACTGTAGTGCTCTGTAGACAATAGCATGCAGCTACGGCCTTATGCAAAGGCCAGGCCATGGAGGAGGGCGATCCCACAAAATGTAATAAGCTGTGTTGTCTAATTCTTGGACTTCTTCAACTCATGTGCTTTGATCAACAGGTCCATTCTCAAAATCTCTGTATATCATAGATAACTGGTAATAAGAGAGACCTTGCAACCTGTTCCACCAACAGCAGTTTAGCTCACTGACTCATGTTGAACTGCTTGTTGAATGAGGTGCAAAACAGACAGTGCATCCATTCAGAGGCCTTTTACATTTATCTGTAACAAAAACAGCAAGTTTAATTCTAAGGGATGAAGAGAGACTGTAAAAGAGATATTAAAGGGTCCAGCATATCCACCATTATTTTGTATTTTATTTTTTCCACCCCTGATGTTTGTGGTTTTAAGTGAAATGGTACATTTTGTAACAGAGTTTACACACTACATTAAACTCTTTTATTTTGTAAAAGTAATGAATTATCATTATCACGTCTTCTATGATAAGAGAGCTTTAAAAAGTTACTCAAAGTCACTTTTTTTGCAGATGGCCACAATAGTGGACCTGTCATCTAATGCCTCCCTCTTTCACTATTCCTGTTTCCCACAGGTCTCTCTGGAGTGTCCATATGGTGTTCATTTACTAAGTCAAGGATAAGATACTGGAAAAGGTGCGGCGATACTGGAAGTTTGACACGGGAGTGCCTGCAGCAATGCAAATGTCATTTCAGGAATTGCTCCTTAAACTGCTTTATAATAGCCACACTGTTGTGTATATAGTGTGCTGCTCATGACCATGCATTCATCAGTACTTTAACTGATGCTGCCCCTCTTTGACGATTAGTGACTCTTGATCTCTTTGCCCTTCCTGTGCCTGAACAAACATTGCTTTTAGAGACATCTGCTTAGTTCAGGTGAGCCGGGGCTCATGCTCGTTTGTTTTGGTTCAGCATGTGGGTGACACACTTACATGGGATTCACCTGTACCACATGCTCTGCTGTGTTAAGTCGAGAGGTGGGATTAGTTGTGAACCGGTCATCAGGTCACTGGCTGTCTGGAGTGACCTCTGGCCATGAATCAAGTTAAATGTTAGTTTGCACTCAACTCAACCCTTTGTACTGGCAATTCAGAAGCGCTCTAGTTATTAAATATATGCTTAGTAGATGCTTTCTTCGGCGGTATAATTTTCTCTCTGTTTATCCACTAGCTTCTGCACATGTTCTTAAATTAAACAGGCATTGCAGGTCTTGATCTGTATTTGTGCTGTATGTTAATCTGCAGAAATACTGTGAACCGTTTTTGAAAGTTCTGTTTGACTGGAGATCTGTGGATATGTTATGTCTATTTGGAAAATCATGTATCCATATCTTGATTCCATATAATTTATAGGAGTGCAAGTTGAGACTTATTACTGACAGAGGCGTGCACTAACATGGCCTACAAGGCATTTGGTAGCTATTATGGTAAATTGGTAAATCCTTGTCTCAGTCGAGTTTATATCCTGGCCTAGCAGTGTCAGGACTGCAAGGTCACTGTGGTACAGACTAAGGGATTTGACTTGAGTAACAGACCTGGATGGCTGATGCTGTGGTGTACCAAATGCTTTCTGGCTGTCTCAGCAGCTGGCCCGAACCAGTCTGACACAGCCCTTTGCCATTGGTCCATTCCCAGTAGACAGCAGGAACCAATGTGTGATGGGGTTGAAGGGTGCATTGAACCGTGGTACAGTCCGAACAGGCCAGTGCAAGAACAAGAGGGGACATAACCTGTTTGCTTCCTATACAATGAACTGTCAGTGACATTGTGGATTTTGTATGGAAGGTGTTTGAGGAATCATATGATCGGGAATCAAGAGCAGCGAACTGACAAGGTAAGAGGCCATTCAATTGGCATGCTTAATTTCTACAGATTTTTAATTAAAAAAATCACTTCAGGTGGTTGTGCTTCTCGTGTTACATTTGGCAATGTGTGAAACTTGTTAGATTAGTTGGCTGCTTCTACCCCTCCTTCTCACACACACTTTTTTTCGCAAACTGAAAGGGTGTGTTTAGGCAGGGGAGGGAATATATAGTCCTAATGTTCTGCAATCAGCGTGTCATGCCCCTTAAATAAAAGAAAACACTGTACAAACATGCTCAATGTCAGAAGCTCATTACAGCCGAGGGGCTGTTTCTAATGCAGCTGAGAGAAGTAGTAAATCACTCTATCCCCTGAAGCCCTGTTAGCAGCCCAGCCCAGCAGCCGTGTTTGCCTTCTCCACGCGTTGACGTGCCACTCCTCTAATTCTCCACTTTTCAGGCCTGCTGCCACATTACCACGGAAAGTAATCATAAAGACAAGAGAAACAGAGTCACATTCAGCCCTTGCACATGCACACGCACACATCTAGAACCATTCTGTAGATGTCCAAAAACCCTGCACTCTTACCCTCTTGCTATAACCTATTTTAGCAACAAGAGCATGAATGCACCAGGATTAGATATCAGCTACTACCATCCTCAGGGGTAAACGTCATAAGATGGCACATGGGTGTTCATCAGCTGCACTTCAGTTCTTAATGAAACAATACATGGCCCAGAGATAGGCATCACCAGCTCATTTCAGCTGACGTGAACCAAAAGGGATAACGCAGATGGAGAATTGTGGCATTGTGCGGGAGTGATAATGGTTGCTTTCTTGTGCACATTAAGTGGTGCTCTGGATGACCCCCGAGGGCCCCCTGTGCCTGTTTTTGCATGAGGTAAATGCCTCCCATTCAGACTTGCACAGGCAGCCCACTTAACGTTCGAGGTTGTTTAAACAACCGTTAAACAGTGGATTAAGTTGGATTTGGCCCAGAAGACGTGAGCTCTGTTTTCCTTCTGTGGGCATTTACTCACATGCAGACTGTCACACTGTACAGGTAGACGCAGCTTAGGCAGTTAGGTCAGGATACACCGTCGGGTCACCCAAACACTTACGCCAAGATAACATGGCTTTCTGCCAGTTCACCCCACATGGAGTGTTGGACTAGTTCAAGGATGTCACACGACTTCCTAAGAGCAACCTGCAGTGACACCCACACCCTAGTTACTGAATCCACGCCTGTTTAGACTGTCTAGAGAATTCAGTTGGAGGGACTGCTGGAGGGACTTTAATGGAGCTCTAAATAATGATTGGCATGTAAAGTGTCCATTTATCATACGTGAACACACCACAGCACACAGTGTGAACAGCGCGAAATTGTTCTCTGTATTTAACCCATTCACCAAGTAAAGCAGCGGGCAGCCAGGAACACAGCACCCGGAGAGCAGTGTGTGGGGACAGCACATTGCTCAAGGGTACCTCAGTGGCGCCACTAGAAGTCTTGGGATTCGAACCCACAACCACGACCTTAGGGTCAACTCCCTAACCACTAGGTGACTTTAAGATCATGTGGAGCTGCTGTCTGTCATCCCACTGTATTGAGCAATACTTTTCTGTGGAGATTATACTAAGCTGTGTACCTATGTCAGCAATCGCTGCACCTTAGCTGTGATTAGCTTAGGTTTTTTTTATGATTGTTATGATGGCACACATCAGTATCGCCATTCTGTTCCCTTTCCTGAGTTGTTAATGTCACTGTAAGGCCAGTGTTTGGTACCTAATTCTGATTCCTGAAGGATTTCAAAGCAGATGTTAAGTAGCCTATTTCCTCTAGCAAGAAGAACGCTGTACCCTGTTAGACTGTTGTGGCTGAGAGAGGGATAGTAAAAGGTAATCTCTCTCACTGACGGGAAAGTGATTGAGGTGAGACTTGCTGAAGTTCTGTCTGGGCCAGTGCTTTACTAGACTTCTTCTATCCAATGAAGTTGGCCTCATTCTGAGCTTCCCCCACTCCTTCACTCCCTTCTTGCCCCATATCATTATAAAACAGACGGTGCTCCAGAAATACTATGAGGCCATCACACTCAAAGTGCTCCAGTCCATCATACAGATATTACAAAAGCTTATGAACAGCGATATGAATTCTGCTCTTCAATATAAGAGATTTCTTCTGTGATTTTTTTTTTTAGCTTTCACTTAAACTTTCACAAATGACAAAAAATACTGTAGTAGTAGGACTGATAAATTAAATGGTTAATGGATATTAGTGTTAATTTTTCATTTATTCTTCATTATTATGTGGCTTTGTACTTTTTTGTGATGTCATGATGTCAGCTTTCAACGTAAGTGGCCAAAATGGGGGTCGTTTATGGATGATTTTTAATTCAATTATGCTACCTGTTCTTAGGGGAGGTTGCTCCTGTGGTGATGTTGAATGAAATGAAATAGGGCACTGATGAGAAGTAGGCGGGGGTGGTGTGGACAGCTGGCCCGTCTGATCCCCTTAGTCTGCTCCTAAATTGGTTTTAGCAGCGCTAATAAAGCTGATTATCTCCCCGCTTCCAAGTCCCACTAACCCTTACACCCGGGCAGCTGGAGCCCTTCAACGCCAACCCAACCCCAGCCTACACCTCAGTGCCTCTCTCACTCTTTCTCTCTCTCTCTCTCTCTCTCTCTCTGTCTTACCCAACCCTAACCCAATCCCAACCTACACCTCAGTGCCTCTCTCACTCTTTCTCTCTCTCTCTCTCTCTCTCTCTCTCTCTCTCTGTCTTACCCAACCCTAACCCAGTCCCAGCCTACACCTCACTGCCTCTCTCTTTCTCTCTCTCTCTCTCACCCAACCCCAACCCAATCCCAGCATATACCTCACTTCCTCTCTCTCTCTCTCTCTCTTTCTCTCCCCATCCAACCCCAGCCTACACCTCAGTGCCTCTCTCACTCTTTCTCTCTCTCTCTCTCTCTGTCTTACCCAACCCCAACCCGATCCCAGCCTACACCTCAGTGCCTCTCTCTCTCTCTGTCTCTCTCTCTCTTTCTCCCCAACCCAACCCTAGCCTAGCCCTCACTGCCTTCTCATCTCTCTCCCTCGCTCTCTCTCTCCTTGCCCCTCCTTCCTTCTCTCTCCCTCTCCCCCAATCCAATATCTGTTCACATTCTTTGTTGTTATTGTTATATGTGTGTGTTACACAACTTAAATATTTATGTTCCACCCACAGTTATATCATTTTGACAGTTATTTTTGACATTGGTCAGTTAATTCTGGCTTACAGTTGAACTGATATCAACATTATGTTTAATGCAGATTATGTCTTATAATGCCTTATGAGACTGGGGCACTTGGAGAAAAAACAGCTCCAAAGTATCACAGATCCTCCTGCATACTTAACAGTGGAGATGAGGTTCTTTTTGTGTAACTTTGTGTCTCTTTGTGTACCTTTTTTGCACAAATCCACATTAAGAGTTTATTTTACATGGAGGTGGCATCAGATTGTAATTGTGATGACCTGGTGTCCCCAAAATTCTGCTACATTCTCCAACTGTAGTCCTTTGACAAATGATGGCCTCGGCTCTGTTTTAAACTCCTTAACTTTTGGCTTAACAGTGAATGTGGACAATTTCAGGTATGCAGCATTTTTAAGTCATTTCCTGATTTTTAATGAAATTAATATATTTTTTGTTTTATTTTTCATTTGTGAGTTTTCTGATCTTCCTCATGTTGACGAATGACCAAAGAAATTTGTTTCACCTCATATTTATACTTCAGTGGGTAATTCCATAGGAGTTCTTGAATACTCAGGTGAAATGTAAATGTGAACATCCTCAGGTATATTTTGTTACATTTTAAATGCAAATAACTGTGATGTGTTTTACCTGAATAATAATTTACACTAATG
Source organism: Brycinus macrolepidotus (assembly GCA_037974445.1). NCBI lineage: Eukaryota > Metazoa > Chordata > Actinopteri > Characiformes > Alestidae > Brycinus > Brycinus macrolepidotus. The sequence goes on along the minus strand of JBBPCZ010000002.1, from coordinate 10,207,099 downwards.
CATTTGGCAGAAGTTCTTATCCAGAGGGACTAACAAGTGAATCATGCTAAGGTTTAGGCAACTGTAGCGTTAGGAATCTTGCTCAAGGACTCTTACTGGAGTAGTGTGGTGTGCTTGCCCAGACAAGGAATCAATCCCCATTCTGCTTCTTGGAGAACAACAGTGTTACACATAATGCTGTTTTTTTTAAAGAAATGTGCTCCAGTTAAGTGCAATTTCTCTCGCCTTTTTAGCGTGAGAGCTGTTTAACCACAAGGACAATTTTATTTTATTACCTTTTTTAACCATCTTTACCAAGGAGCTGACTAAAAGGCCCAGTTCTGAACTATATTTGGGTCATTCCATGAAATCGGTACATTTTCAACTTTGAAATTTTTTTTTTGAAAATCATTTTTTTCTCAATTTTTTAA
>JBBPCZ010000002.1:10188959-10206589 GCA_037974445.1 Brycinus macrolepidotus | reverse complement strand
TATCTGGTATTATAGTGATTTTATGACAGATTATTTCTCTGGGACGCAAAATGTACCGATTCCACGGAATGACCCATTTATGTAGGTAAGATATTATAGCTATTAGTCAGTATTCTGCCAAATCCTTCTGATATTATCAGCCTTATTGGAAAAAGTATATAGTTTTCAATAGCTCATTGGTTCTTTACTGGCTGTTTCCAAACCATCTAAGGATATTACAACTGGCCTAAACTTTTCCTTTTAGGCCCTGATTTACTAATACCACAAATAAAGAATTGTGTGTGCAGTGTAATAGACTGTGTGGTTAGTTTTTTAGACATTTTTTTTTTTAAGATTGGCTAAGAAACACAGATGATGACAAGGGTTTTGCTTGTGCTTACTGTTCTTGATGCTTAGATGTCAGAGATGTTAGCTGAAGTATATCTGCTCTAGCAAAAAAAAAGTTTAATGGGTGCTACAGCAGGCCTATAGTGAATAGGATAAGATAAGATAACCCTTTACTAGAAATTTGTATTGCTACAACAGCAAAGTGGACAGAACAAAAGAAGAAACTAGAGACAGCATAACCAATAGAATAAAAGCTATACAATGTAGCAATATAATGCAAAAACTGTACATTATACAAAATATTATATAAATATAAATATGAATGGTCTACAACACAGTAGGGAAAGAAGTGTCATGAACCAACTACGAGCAGTATGGCATTGGGCAATGACCACAGACGTACTTAGTATTTCACTCTATGGGTGCAGTAATTCATCTGTTTGCATTGATGCTGCCCTGTATTTTGCCCCCCCTAAGAAGAAACAACTCATATTGCAATTGCACAAAACAGACAGCAGTGCTATTTTAGAAAGAAAGGTAAGTCGTACATATTTATAACGCAAATTCTAAACAGCTGCTGAACCAAAGTGCTGAACAGGAATAAAACATAAAATGCAAAGTAATCAAAAAGACAATAACAACACACCAAACTTCTTTTGACTGATACCATGTCAGCAATTTCTGAATTCTGATCCTTAAAATTCATTTTAAGGTTTGTTTTAAAATAGGATAAATAAGAAGCACATCTGGTCTGTAGTGAAGCTGAGACCAGCAGAGACGACTTCATGGACCTGAGATCAAAATATGGAAAAAACTACTGAAGAACATCGGATCTAACCTATTAGAAATAAACTATAATATCTTAAAATGAGTTGTGAAATGAACCCAGTGGCCAGTTTTGCTCATGTGAAAGTCACAGTCCTCTGAGGACCCTGTTGGTAGATCAACTTGCACATATGTTTGCACATGTTTTTAGACATGGAGACCTTTAGCAAAGTTTCTTCTTAATACTTTTAAGCACAGTCCTTTGTCATGTTTTTATTCCTAAATTACATCATTAATTTATTCATTGATTTACGGCATAATATGTTTATGCATGAATTATAAGAGGTTTCGGCAGATGTACACAGCATTGGAATATAACTGCTGGCCTGGTAATTCAGTGGAGATTTGAATGAGGCAGAAATAGAAACTGACCCTATGTTTATTACTAGGAAGCAAAAGGTTTTGTAGGATCCGCCTGTGTCTTCTCTCAAGTGTTTGGCAACATGAGGAAGGTAGAGCAGTTAGAGTAAATTGGGGGAAAGGAGAGAATGAGAGGGGGTGGTAGAGAAAGAGCTGGGATCAGCTGGACTGTCTTCCAAATTGCCTCTAAAAGAAGGGGAACTGCCTAAGAGCAGGAAACAACATCAAAGCCTTGGATATTTCTCAACCATTTGTAGACTGCACCGCAATTGCGATGTGCCTTTGTCTGACGCCTAGTCTTTATGTTGGAATGTTGGCGAGTTTGCTTTTCCTGTTCAATGGACTCTGTCTAAAGAAGCCACAGTCTTTTAGGGATTTTTAAATCTTAAAAACAATGCCACTCTAACACTTCAGCAGATGCTGATGAGTATTGCACACTTAACAGTAAGGCTGAACAATGAATCATTTTAAATTTTTTTTGAAAGAAGGCAATTTTCAAATTGCAGCAACTGTGATTTTGATTATGTGCTGGCCTTTTTGTTAAAACATGGACTTGTAAACAAGACTTGACGCTAATTATTGTGTTATACTTACCAGCCATGCCTACTACCAGGGCGAAGTGAAATAGCTAGCTACTAGCCTTAAAAAAGATGTGTGAGTCATTGGAAACATTTTAGTAATATATTCTATATTTGCATATAACTTTCTCAGTTTTGCCTACCTAAGGGGAAAAAAAAACATTTGGCTGCTTTTGACAGATTTGAACCATCCCAGTTAGCACTAAGCAGGCTAATAGACCCACACACAAGAGGCAGGCTCTGTTTTGGCAATCAAATGCTCTACAGATGAAAGTTTAGAGAATGAAATCTCCTCTGAGGGCATGAAGTCCAGTAACTGGTATTTGATTTGGGAAAGACAGAATGTAACCAGATGTTTGGTTGGGAGAACAACTGAATCTAATTTGTTCTGTGATGTGCTGAGGCAGAGCTTTAGGTGAGTTGTTAGCCACCTGACGATTCTAACTAACAGCATAGATTAACAGCGTCGAAAACAGTTTCAGTTTCGGAAAATTGAGGGAGCCATGTTGAATAATCGGTGTTCCGGTAGCAGGTAACCAACTAAATGAAAATGGAAAAAAAAGATAAATGACAAAGAATTCCATTTTCAACATGCACAATGAGATATGTAAAGGCATCGGTGTCGTGATATTATCAAATAGAAAATTGGTAGTGTCACCCATCCCTAGCTCAAACCTGCTCTGCAGTGTGTGGAGTTATTAGCCTCAGCTACTGACTTGCACAAACAGCACTGCTTAATTATGCATTAATGAATTTAAAATCTGCAAAAATATTGTGTTCCAGTGCCAGATAATGTTTTGTTTTGCTACATTGCATGCATAAATTGCTTTTTTTCTTTGGACAGCTTCAGGTTGTTTTTTCCTTGTGCTGTGAACCCACTTAGATAGGTTGAATGACTATTAAAATGAAAGTGCTATCACTTTTATCTGTGTTGTTCTATATCACTACTATGTTTATATATGTTTCAAAATAAATATGTTTTTATCAAAGTTAAAGTAATTTTAATGCTCTCTGTTTTTTTTTTCACATTTCACCTGGTTCAGTTAATGTTAGAACAAGATACCCTAGTTGTTATGCATCTCAGACGTTTCATATTATGCCTACCTCCAATACAAGCTTGGAGTTTAAAATGAAGAATATAATTTTCTCCAGATCATTAAGCCTCACTTCACAAAAAACATATAGAGTGTGCACAGAATGTTTTTTGATATCTTGTGTGTAATCTCTGCAGCGTTTGGTTTTGATAATGTAAACAAACATAAAATCTTTTCAACGGCCATCCGCAGTCCTTGTCTTCCAAACATTTAAATGTAATGTATATGTTCTTAAATGTACATTAAATGTACTGAAATGTTATATATATGTCATGTGAATTGGTGATGCTTGAAATTTATACTATGAAGTTTGTAGACCTTTGCTTATCCAACATTGCCGCAGTAAGAGCCTCTACTTCTTTGGGATGGCATTACACTAGATGCTGGAACATTTCTATAAGAATTTAATTGCATTCAGAAATTAGTTGGCAGTAGTGAGGTCAGGTTCTGATGTTTGAAGATTAGTTCTGGATCAGAGACTCATTCCAGAGGTAATGTATAGAGCTGCATCACTCCAGAGAACATAGTTCCAAGTTGCTCCCCAACTCGGGGGTTTTAAACCACTCTGATTTTGGGCGTGGTGACCTTAGGCCCATGTGTGGTTGTTGCAGTGTCCCTTTCTATTGACTGTGCTTTTCTGTGGAGATCACACACAACACTTGTGTCAGCAGTAGGTGAGTTTACTAATAGGCCCTTTTTACAATTCTAGTGCTTTTCTGGCGGAAGTACTCGTTGCAGGGTAACTCCGCTTCCAGAAACACAACGATGGCCACGTGCAGGAACGACAGCTTTTGCAACGTATCCCAGTGTTCAAACTCAAAGCAAAAACAACTCTACTCCAGCTGACAATGAGCAGAGAAAAAATAGGTTTGTGTGATTAGGAGGGATAAAGGAACACATTTTGTCATATGGAGGGGAAATGCAGTCAGTCGACTGGTGACATCCATCTGAAAGCAGACCTTCCACAGAGCCTGTTCTCAGGTCAGCCTGCACACTTTGTGGGCGTTAGTAAGTTTGCATGTGTTTTTTGGATGCACAGAGTGAATCAGGGCCTGGGATTCTCGTTGATACTTTTAAGCCAACCCTTTAATCTCATTGTATTTTCAAATCAAAGTGCATTCCAAAGTCTTGAAGGGTCAGACCATGAAGATATGTTAATGGCGTTAATTTTTTTGTTTAGATTTACTTTGCATGATCAAGTGCAGTTTGGAACACTGTAAGTTCAGAATGGCATTGATGTTCAGTGTTTTTCCACTGTCCAGGGCTGTTCCACTGGTTCAGAGACTTGGAGGCTGTGTCATCACCTCTGTGACCTGATCCTGTGGGCAGAGACGCTCATGGGACACACACAGAAAAATAAAAAATCTGCTGCATGCCGCCCCCCTCTCGGGCTGGGGTGTGCGAATGGTGTATAGTGGCGGAGGCTGTGGTGTAACACATGAGGTGACTGAGTCATGCTGGCAGGAGTGTGAGACTCACCGCAGAGCTAGTAATGCACAGCATGCCGCTGCAGCATGCTCATAACACACGCTCAGCCACACACACACACACACACACACACACACACACACACACACCAAGAACAAATGGCCCAAGAGCTGTTAAATATTTAATGTCTAGCACCCGTCTCATATGTCAAAAAAAAAAGTCCTGGTGAGAGCCAAATGCTGCTCTGTGAAAGCAAACAATGCTATAATGAGAGCTACTTAGCCTCCTATTCCTCAACAGCAGTTTAGCTCCTGGGCATCTACATATATTTGTATACAGTAAAATGAAACACCAGAGACCACCACTTATTATTCAGTTTCTAGTCAAAACAGTCATTGAAATGTTTCAGTCAGAAAAAGCAGGAATATCACAAAGGCATTCACCACCAAGTATAAAGTGAGGTCTATCAGTATTTAATTTGTCCCCTCTTGACTCTTGTGCACCCTGCTGCCACTTTACCTCTTCTATCCTTCCAGTTCCAATTAACCATCCAAGCCGTAACCAACCTCCCAATGAGACTGCAACCAAAGTCCCGCTGACATTGCTACCCTTCAGACAGACTCTAATTTTTACAAAGTTTTGCTGCCTCTCATGTGCATCTAAAATGGATAAAGGAGATATTTTTGAGGGGATTAGATAAATGATTAAAGGAAAATGACCTGGAGTTCAAAAATTTATTACAAAGAGTTAGAAAAATGAGACTTAACAACCGTGCAAGACCACCAAAACCACCAGCATCAGATAACAAGTACTTAAAACTTTCATCTGACCATCCGTCTTCTCACAGAAGACAGCTCAACACTGTCTGGAAGGGTGCACAGCTGTTCTTGAAGCTGTTATTCAGAAAATGAAAACAGACAAAAAAGAAGAAAATTTGCACTAGAACACTGAAGCTAGAGTGGTTTTGTGGACTGTGATTTATGGACTGACGAGTGTAAATTTGTAATTGGGATTACATGGATTGTGAGAAGCAGAAAATGCAGCCAACTTCTAATGAAAAAATATCCCTGCAGATTTTTTTCAGGGAGATATTGTGGCACGCTTGGAAGGCCATGTATGGTTTGTTATTGTTGAGTTAATATTTTTATTTGATTTACTTATTTACTAATTAATTACTTGGTTGATAGCACACTCAAGACTATATAATTCATGTAAATCCAAGTTAAATCTATATATGCTTCTTAGGATTGTAGAACTCCAGTTCGGTTATTCTATTCTTATGAATGATAAGGAGTTGCATGTTCTGCTTCTCTGCATGTACGGGATTTTATACAGAACATTGTCTATGAAAAATTAGTTCTCATATAACAAAATGTAAAATATTTTAACGCTTACAAGTGCAGGTGAAGGTCTATTGTTGGAGCCTCTATAGACAGCTCAGCTGGCTTTGAAAATCAGGAGCTTTGGATTAGTCCTCAAAGTTTTGAAGGCCAAAGCTGTTTTTATTCAAAAGCCACAGAAGAGCTTTTATGTAAATACCTTTTATTTGAAACTCCTAAGCTAGAACTGATACCATTATTTATACCATTATTTAGTTCAAAAATCTATATTGTTCCACACTTCAAAGGAGAAAATCTGCTTTGGAAAAGAAATTGGAAAGCTATAAATGCAAACTTTTATTCTACAAAGGGCTTTCTTCAGGCCCCTGTTTATGAGCTAGACCATAAAAATAAAGCTTCTTAAACTCAACAAAGTTAAGAAGTTGAAGTGTCCACAATATTACTTGTTTCCCCCTTCAAATAATATTAGTTGCTGCTGTCCTGTCATTTGCCTGATTTTTCCCTTGCCTAAATTGGACACATCCTATCGTACTCATACTTCCTTGAGGTCATCCTAAGGGGGTTATGTGGGATTATCCACCAAAAACAGTCATAACTCATTTTAACATGACTATTTTCCCACACTTCTTTATCCCCTAGGATTAAACAGCATGTTTATTAGTACTGTACCTTTAACACTGATAAATGTAAATAACCTGTGTTCTGATTGGTCACACTGCATTGTGCTTGTGTTCAGAAAAGCACTCTTGGCCTAAACTCTACCCTTGAACATGAAAGTTGATATATGTAAATACATGGGTTTTTGTGACATAACAAAAACAAAGAATATAAAATGAGCTGTCAGTGAGTTTCCATATATAGACATAGTATGGAAATAGTACATAGTATGGACTAAGGAATGAATTGCACGCTGTGAAACTATGTTTACATTCTACATACTTTTTTTTTTAACTGATATGGGCCCTTTAATATGACCACAGTTCAAAACAAAGGTGGACAGCTGAATGGTCTTGGGGTATAGAATTGTAACACTTCCTCTCATCGCATTAGCAAACATTACTGAACATCTTAACCACATTAGCTTACTTTTGCTGAAATAAAAAATAGAGCTGCAATGAGAAGTGTTGGGTGACTGACTGAACTGATGACAGGAATGTTCAGTGGCCACCTTTTAGCCTGTATCATGTTTCATGCCGGTGCTCATATAACTTTTATGAAACCAGCACAACTAGAACAGGTTAGTCTCTAGAAAAGTCACCACCACCTCTTAGATATGTAATTCAACCCTGACACATCTGGACAGTGTCAGAAAGTGTGTGGGTGTGTTACCCATTTGCATTTATGCACTGAAGCAGAAAATTGTCACTCTGTGCTGGTAATGTGAGATGCTGCATCACTTATCCCCTTTACAGCTTTAGGGATAATTATTTAGGGATCATCATTCTTTAAGCCCTCATTTTATGTTTCACTTGTTTGATTTTGTTGGTATACATCATAGTCAGCAAATACAGATCTTGGAATGACATTATTTCCAAGAGAAATATTTTAAAACGGATGGATTATTAGGCATACAATATATGGACAAAAGTATCCAACACCTTGGGGATGAACTGGAACGGAGATTGTGAGTCAGGCCGTCTCGTTCAACATCAGCGCCTGATCTCATAAATGCTCTACAGAATGAATAGGCACAAATTCCCACAGAAACACTCCAAATCTAGTGGAAAGTCTTCCAAGAAGACTGGAAAAAGTTATAGCTGCAAAGGTGTATTAGAGTCTATGTATCTGAATGCAATGTCATTAAAGTCCCTGTTGATGCAATGGTCAGGCTTCCCAATTCTTTTGTGCATATAGTGTACATTAACATGCATACATGTAACATGTTTCCTTCTCCTATAAGTTTGCAATTTCCTAGTACACCTTTTGATGAATGATGCTCTGAGAATTCCCCTGACCTTCACCATAGACTGTGACGTTGATGGAAAAGCCTTTACAGTATTGGCTTTCACTCGCTGCGCCACGAAAGATGCTCTTTGCATGGACACGCACACAGACGGCACGTACATTGAAAGGGACATACCAGATAAACACTTTGCTTGATAGCTCTGAAATTCCCCTGATAAAGGGGAAATCTTATCTTTAATTATCTCACTGTGGCTATGACTCAGTCAGTGTCACAGTCGCTGCTTTGTTTGCCATTCCTAAACAATGTGAACATAATCTACCTTCAAAAACCAGCCTCACTTTTCTGAAATAATGTCAAAGCCATGTGAATGCCCTCACGTTTTAGGTGGTCTCTTTTATATGTCTTCACTGGATGCCCTCATGATGAAGGTAATGTTTTATCTTTAAATGAAAGGTAAGGTCATGAAAGTGTCTACACTAAAGAAATGATGATCCGTATCTATTACGGTAATGTCCTATGTGTTTTACAGATCAAAAAGGTTTTAATGGACTAAAAACACGTATCAGTGTTTTTAGCTTTATTATCCTTAGTCTACTGCATATATATATATATATATAATATCCTCATATATTTATATCCTCATATAAATATTTCCTCATATGAGCTACAGAGATTGTGCTTTTTACTGTGCTTCAGTTGCCGCTAAGAAAAAAAAGCATAACTTTCCTACTTTATAACTTCAGATAGCTGGAAGGTTCTGTACTATGATTGGTAAATGTTTTTAAAGGCAAACACAGTACAGCTTGGTTTTCATTCCAAACAACCAGGACTGAAAACCCACAGTGTACAAAAGTGAACAAGCCGGCTGTATATATTTTCAACCAGTGCCATATCTCCCAGGTTTCAAAATTGAAGTAATGCCCTGGAAAGTGACATATGACCAATATCTGGATGCACTAAGTCTCGGTACATTTAAAAAGAGTAAGTGTTAATGAGCCGACTCTTGATGGGGTCATAATCTGATCACCACGAAAGGATCAGGGTGATTGGATGCTAAAGGGTAAACAGAACCTTTTCAGTGAAGGGTACAGGAGGGTGACCCCTTCTCAATCCTTTACTAAAATACCACCATCTAACTGCAAGCACTGCATTTTGTGTCATCCTTTGCAGACTACTGATTGTTCATTTAGCTCCACCTTCTCTGCGTTAGATCTCAGCAGCTGCTTGGAAATGCAAATTGCAGCTGAACTGCAACTGCAAATGATTAAACAATCAGAGGAGATCTGAAAGAGGAAGCAAGCCTGTTATTATGAATTACAGTTTCAGATCGTGTTTTGTCATCTCGTTTGGCCATTAAGAAGTGAGCTGATGACTGCTGAGGTGTTCCATGTGGTTCTGATGAGCACATGCTTATCTCCCTCGGTATTTCAGAATTAACCTTTGCCTTTGTGCCTCTAATTAGAGACAGAAATTCACTTCTTTTTTTGGAGGGACACTGGTATATTGCCAGTAACCAGTTCTGTCTTTATGGAAACAGGGTGTGGGGTGGAGTAGGGGTGGGGTGGGTGGAAGAAGCAGGTTTTATGTCTCTTTTGGTTAGTGAGAGAGCTCTGGTTTACTGAAAAGCAGCAGGATATCCGTCAGCATCAGGAAGGACACAGCTAATCAGGAAAACCACAGGCCTCTTAAGTGGGCCGTTCCGTGCACGCTGCCCTTTCATACAAGATTGATCCCTATCTGATGGAGGCAAAGACTGCTAATCGGGATCTAGCCCTCCTTATTGAGCATGAATAAATTCCAAGACTTCCCTTAAATGATTTATCAGAGATAAGATTTTAATAGCTTAATGTTGCTGCAATTAATCTCATAAGAGCCTTTTTTCCCCTCCCCTCCTCTTAAGCATGGTGGGCTGCTCTGCCGGGGTCCCACGCTGCATTAATCCCTTGAGCATTTGTATGCCTCATGTGTGAGCAGGATTCACAGTCTGGCCTTTTAATTACATCTCATCAGGACTCATATGGGATTGAAATGTCTATCGCTAAAGGAATTAAATCAAATTTAACTGAAGGTTTAGCATATTTATATTTGCTGTTGATGATCAGTAGTTTGTGAGGAACAGATGCTCTTTTCATTGATATAGTTTTTAGCAGTGATAATTAAATATTAGTTTATTAATTTTGGTATTCTATATGTATATGTGTGTGTGTGTGTGTGTGTGTGTGTGTGTAGAGTAAGTCATATACAAAAGGCAACCCTGGTCAAATAATGAAAAACACACTTCTGTACATTTTAATGCCTAATTACTGCTTATTTGCTGATTTGAGCATACTGTAATTGTGACCTGCGCAACAGTTAAAAAAAGAGAACTTTGTGTTTTTATGTTGTATTTTTCCAAAATGTTAAATGTTGGAAATATGATGAATAGAAACTGTGCACAAGCAATACAGAAAAATGCCATATTTGTTTATTAAATAAAAACTGAATACAGGCTGAATATAGAATGGCTAATTGCAAGGAGAAACTAAAACATATATGGCTAATATAAAACAATGTATTGACGGAAAGAGGCATTCTCCCCTCGGAAAGAGACAACATCCTGGAAAACTGCAGCAAGTAGAGGTGCATGATCTAAATCCACATCTGCACTACTCTGCAGTGCTTTTATTCTAAGTACGCTGATAGGGGTTGAGTAAGGACTTGCAGTCTGACAGCAGGCCAGCACAACCCGTTCTGTCCCTCATATCTGACCTACTATACCCTCACAGCACTTCAGAGCTCTGTCCCAATCCTGCTGCATGTTCCTCCACACCCTGACAGGTCAACAAACATGCAGCAATCTGTCCCCTAAAGATTTGTTTTCTTGGAACGAAACCACTCATGACTCAAAGGGGAGGGGAAGGGGTCGTCAGAGAGGGATTAGTGGTAAGAATAATTTACCAGGAACCAGAAAAAAACACCACAGTCCCAGAAGCCCCCCTGTCAGGGGCTCGTCATCCTAATTTCAGACAGAATGTATTTTTATTAAAGAAGCCAAGCTTATATAAGGCATGATTCATGAAAAATGAATGGAAGTGACCATCACTGCATCATTGCATGAATACTACTTGTTTACTTGAACTACATTTTTTGCCTCAAAGTAGGCCTGTCTTACATAGTATACATGTTGCTTTATCAGTGCTGTTCCCAGTTGGACTGAATGTTTTGGGGAAAATACAGGATTTTAATGTAAAAGGTTGAATAATTCAGCCCTTATTACTGGTGTAGTCTCATGGAGTATGTCCCCATGTAATGGTGTAATAAATCAGTCACTCAAGCTGATAAACAAAGAAATAAGAGGGGAAGTTGTTCATACACTGGGGCAAGAATCAAGAATACACCTGGATTAGGTACACACTGCATTTTCCTGTATTACTCAGGCTGGTCTACAGAAGAAGCACTCTGCTGTACTTCTCTAGTTTTAGGGTGCAAATACTGCTGACTAGCTTTGTAGGTTTGGTCCAGCCTTGGTCCAACGTTACACTACTTTTAAGCCTAAAACTAGGCTTGATTTTCATTTATAAGACCAACCTCTGTGCGTGTCGGCATTAACACAACTGCCAAAAAGGGATGAGGCAAACCAGGTCTTAATGGGGATCATTATAACAGTGTGTGATGTTTAAGCTCCTACCCACCTGAGTTACATCAATGGATAACAGACTAAAGATGTTTTATTTGCCCAATTTTTTTGTTTACTTCATCCCATTCTGCCTTTTCTGCCCCTTGCAGAGCAACCTTGGCCATTCCCACCTGTGGAGAAAATAATATCCTAAGTCCATATTAGTGTTTTTTCCAGAGGCTTTGGCCAACAGATGGTTTTGCAAATCCCCCCTTGTTTGCCTCAGAGTGTGGACATGTGTTTGCAAGATTCTTTCCTATAAAAGCCCCATATATCCTGCCATTATGTCTCAAAGATGCATTTTAAATCCATCACTCCGTTGAACCTGTCCTCAAATGAATTTTCAAAGAGGATGCATTACATAATTAGCGAGATAGGAGAGCTGCTAAAATACTGTTTTAGCAACTCAGCATTTATTGCACAGGAAATCTAGTGGAACGGGAGAAAAGAAAAAAAAAGATACAGGGAATCTGACCAGTTAACGGGAGGACAGAGTAATCCAAATCCAAAATACAGCTAGTTGATAACTGTTCAGTTGTGTCCATAAATAGGTCAGGACCAGTTATATAAGAAATACATAGTATTGTAAAAATAAACGTTATGTATAGTTTCTTGGAAGACATTTAGTCGTGGTGATGGTATACTCTTCTGCTCCTGATCTTAGAATTTACCCCCATCCCCTTAATGACCAAAAAAAACACAAAAATTAGTAGGGAACACTTCTGCTAGGACATTACCATCACACTGAGAAAATGACATGTGCTAGTGTGGTTTTTCATGTAAGCACCGTTTATATAGAGTGTTATCCATTTGCTATTAAGTCTTTAGTATTGAAGGAAGATGATGATGGGGATATGAGTTATTCTTCCATAGCCAATTACTAACCTGACTATGGTCAGAAAGACATCCCCCACTGGACACTTTTCCATTGCTTTGAGGTTAAGTCCGGCCAAGGGTGTTCAGGAGAAAGGGTGCTCTATGGAGGCTGGCTTAGAACAACAAATGCATTGTGATGGGTGCATAGCTCTTGAAGCCAAAGCTCATGTTCAGATTTGGCTCACTTGACCCATTCTCAAATGTAATGCTGGGTAGAATTCTCCTGCCCCCATTGCAAAAACTGCTATTGTGTCTACGTTAGAGGGACAGAGTTGTGGTTTTCTGAGATGATGGTCATGGGCTTAATCACTGTGGTAAGATGCCATTTGAACTGGCCTCTGTGATTAAGTGGCTGTCCTCACAGTTGCTTATAGTGCCACTTTTTCTCTTTATAGGTGGTCATTGTAGTATCCAGAACCCCCTAAGCAGAGTGCTCACGGTAGAATGAGCCATGGTTAACAAAAGAAGTGTTATTTGTTAAAACTTGTCGAAGGAATGCTCTTAGGAGGTTTTGTGGTGTTCATCCCGTTTGTGACAGGCTCCCATTTTGTAGTTCTTTGTGGAATGCAAGGAATGGCATTGCAAAACGAACACCTCACTTGCGACAGTGCAATTAGTGAAAGGATGACTGACGCACCAAACATAATATCAAGGAGCAGTGAAGGTGTTTTGCAGATACTTTTTTGGACGCTTTTGATAAAGTAGCATATGGTAGGTTCTTGGTGGTTTCACACATATAAGCTTATTGTCACTCAGTACACAGTGTGGGTTTCATTGATGTGTGTTTTTGTGCGTCTTTGTGCAGGCAGAAGGAATGATCTCTGAGTGCATTCATGGACATTGTGGTGAAATGAAACCAGACTCTTGCAGCCTCTGAATCTCACACGATGCCTGCAAAGGCGTCCGCCACAGTGGCACGCGATATAATGAGATCCAGTGTGAAGGCCCTGCAGGTGTTTTTTGCCCCCTAATTCCCACACCTGGAAGGGCACCAAAGGGCATGGACACCCTACACGCCTATTCACCAGCATGGCTCGCTGGCCCCGCCCTCTCTATAGGATCCACTGCCCCACCAACAGGCTAACAATGAGCATCGCTATCACTCTCTATCTATTCAAACCTGGGCGGGACGCACTAGCCATAAAAGCTGCTGTCACTTTGATGGCAGTTATCATAGAAACGCCTTTATGAAACCAGCAAAAAGAAAAAGACACTCCACTCGTTGGAAGTCTGTGCTCTTTGAGAAATCCACAGAAAATGATTTCTAAAGCAAGATTCTGTTTCATTTTTCATCTATCATCATTTAAAACAACAGAACTACATATCACAACCAATAATAGAAGTTTCTAAGAGACGTTTTTAGGAAAATTTATATCTGGGGCATATAATGGTGCTTTCGAAAGGTCCCTGTCAACTCATAAAGTCAGAAATTCGTCACTTCACAGCATCCGGGTGGTCTTTGGTCAACTGGCAAATTCATCATGCAAACAATACGTATGGACCAGTGCCAGCTTGGTCTACTTTGTTGCCACAGCATTAGAAAATTTCCTGGCTAGTGAGATGTCACGATTCGTAAACACAGGTAACATGAAACTGGCCTGAGTTTACTACTTGTATTTATGACTTTGTCAGCCATTTGAGAGCAGCTTTCTTGTGGTAAACTCAAACTTTCATGAGACCATCAGAATGTCCAATAATACCAAATATTTGAGACTATACTGAACATAATTCTAACCATATCCTCAAGACATGTACAAGAAATGTCCAACAGTTTGTGGACATCTGCTCATTCAATGTCATGGGTATTAACAGGTAGTTTGTCCCCTCTTTGTTGCAGTAACAGCCCTCTTCTCTTCTTGGAAGACTTCACCCTAGATGCTGAGAGGATTTGATTGCATTCAGTCATAAGAGCATTAGTGAGGTCAGGTACTGATGTTGGATGATTAGTTCTGGATCAGAAACACCACTTCCAAAGTTAAAAGATGGGTCTGAACACCTGTGTGAGCAATGGATGCACCTTAAAGGAGCTGAATTCACTAATCAGACGGGGTGTCTGGATACTTTTGGACATACAGTGTGTCAACCCTGTCCCACTTATGTAAATAATGTCTTCATTTATTTAATTTAATCAGATCATGTTCATGCCAATCAGTTGCAACATTTGAGCTGAAATGTCTTATAGAATTACTGGTAGCTGTGTTTGATGAGATAGCGCTGAGGGATTTGATAAATACAGAGAGCAGAGAAGGAACAGTGAAGAACAGCTCAGATGAATCATAGCCCTCTGTGAGATGCAAGAGAAGCTGGGGCCGAACAGCGGCTCCCCTGTCAGACTCTCCTTATTAGTGTGCCATGACACAATCCTGTCCTCCAGATGCTTTTTTGGCTATGACTGAAGGCATACTTTTAAGGTGACCTTTTAGTTTGGTCAACAAAAGTCGACACTGTCACCAAATATCAGCATCATCTTTTTTTTAGGGAAATGAGTAGATGGTCTGCGCTATGTAACAAGTCTTCAAAGAATTTCTTACAGTAATTGATAATTGGCAGTGTGGCCTAGTGGTTAGGGAGTTGACCCTGTGATCAGAAGGTTGTAGGTTTGAATCCCAGGACTGCTAGTGGCACCACTAGAGGTACCCCTGAGCAAGTTATCGTCCCCACACACTGCTCCCCGGGCGCTGTGTTCCTGGCTGCCCACTGCTTCACTTGGTGAATGGGTTAAATACAGAGAAAGAATTTTGTGCTGTTCACACTGTGTGCTGTGGTGTGGTCACATAAAACAAAAATGGACACTTTAAATCAATAATATGTCACAGTAATTTCTATGAAAAATGTTAATGCCTTTCTTTGTCCATGAAGATGGCTTTCTGTCCTGAGATGACCTGAGGTTCTATTCTGCGTAAATGAGGAAGCCGCAGGCATGCAGTCATTACATACCCACCACATGCTCTCCAGACTGGCCTTGTGACCGGAGCTGGTCCGACAGGCCCTGCTGCGTCCACTGTCCTCTCATTCATGTCCAGTGGCCAAGAACATTGCCCTCGCTCTGAGGAAGTCACAAGCCAATTCATTTGCTCTTTTTACCGGCATCTACATTCATTCGTAACTCCACTTGCTGCACCATGTGGTGATGAGATGCACCACAAAACAAGGAGAACCAGTTTAGAGCATGTCAGTCTCTCATTGCAGCCTAAAACAGTTAAATGGGAAAAAACAGATCAATCAGTATTACAGTCTATTACTATGAGCTCTGTGTCTGGGTACGCGGTGATTGTAGTTTAGTTGTCTACCGTAGGTTTAGTTATAAATCTAAAGCACTTCTCTCAATTAGATCTTCTAGTAACAAATATGTCCTTGTCCAACCTCTGGCATTCAGTGCAATAAAATCAGTCAACCTAACATTCGGTAATGTGTTTTGGCACATTAAAGAAAAACAGAGAACTGAAACATGCTTTTGTGCCAGATTCGCTGGCACCTTCACTAAATGCTCTGAGGAATTGCTTCAATGAAATTATTCTTTGTCGAGTGGTTTGTTCCACTCTAACTCTGTGGAGCAGGAAACATGACTGCTTTATTCCACGCTCTCCCCACCAGTGTCATAAATTCTAGCAAGGCAGAATTCATTAAAAACACGAGGATTGACCCCACATAACAAACCGTCAACATCCCTTAACACTATTAAATGAAAAAAAAAGCAAACAGACATCTTATTTTAGAAACTCTTAAACACACACTTGATAGATTTATTGGGGGGAAGTCAGAGCTGCTCTCTACTCAGCTGCGGATAGACGTTATGCATAAATACAGCCCTTAGTGGTTTCGCTTCATTTCTTTGTGTTGTGCTCCAGGTTTTAAACAGTAGTGAAGTAAAGCTTTTTGTGTAATAAAGACGTTCTTAACATAAAGCTGGGACGTATTTGGCACTTTAATTAGAGGAAAATGTGTTGGATTGCACTAGTGCTGTAAAACTTTCCAGACAAAGTGAGGTTTATTCTTCTGTAGTTAAAGTTTAATTATGGGTTTGTTCATTCAGAGCTCTGAAGTGACTCTCATTGAATGAGTGCAGATATGAACACATTTCTGTGATGGAACAGTGTAAAATAGGCCAACAGCTCTGGCATGAAATAAATGGTGTGATTGTTAGTCTGGCCCATTTGGGGGATGTTGTAGTAATGTGATTTGTTTGTATGCTAGAGATGGCACTGACCTGATACCAGGTATCAGGCCAATATCAGCTGAACACGCTGGATCAGATACTGAGGTTTCATTAAAGTTTAATTATAATTCATCCCACCTTTTTTACCCTCATTGTTGATATGTCTGAGTGTGCTCCTGTTGTGTTGTGTTCTAGGTTACACCTTTGGTCCAGGAGGATGATATTTCGTCTCACTGTGTACTAAATGTACATGAATGGGATGACAATAAAGCTCTTCTTGACTTACTACTTGACTTGGAGGGTGGAAAAAAAGAATGAATGAAAGAATGAGTCCAATCCAATCCTGCAACAAATCTTGAAATAGCACAGATTCACATTGTGTCACATTGTTTGCAGTGTATTTCTTTTTGTGGACTAGTAGAGTGTAGTTTGAGCACAACTGAGCTTCAGTTATCAACAGCTCATTTTAATTCTTATTTTTTAAAGAAAGTTTCAACATCAATATCTTTTCACTACAAATTCCATTTTCTGATGCCAAACCTCACCACTTATGTAGAGTTAAACAAATGATTGAATAGAAACTTACCACTGGAATGAGCAAAATAAATAGTCCATATAAAGTTTAAATGTACAAAGAAAGGCTGCAGCTTTGACCCAACCTTGGAAAAGTTAATCTGACCACTTGTGTGAGTCGTGTTTAGTCTTGCATGCTAAGACTGTTTTGAAAAGTAAAAACAAACTGATATAATGTCTTGTTTTGTGAGACATGATTTCACACCAATACAAATGAATACACTTTATTTTTTGTGACTTATGCGGTCACATTATCAGCATAAAGACAAATCCTCAGCGGTGGATCTTTTCTGCATGCTAGTGCATGAGAACACACCATTTTGGCCCAATTCCCGGGTTCTCAAACATTACTTTAAATCATACCCTCCTATACTGCTGTTTTACTTTGACCTGAAATTTGGAGAGTATATGTTTTCAAGACAAGATAATATAATAGCAGACAGGGGCGGATCTACCGGGGTGGCATAGGGTGGCAAATGCCACCCTAAAAGAAAGCCTTGCCACCCCTGCTG
>JBBPCZ010000002.1:10162132-10175313 GCA_037974445.1 Brycinus macrolepidotus | reverse complement strand
CTGATGGAATTTCACAAATCCAAACAATGACTGGAGGCATCGAGGAGAAATCTGGAACCAAAACTGTTTTTGACTCACGAATTATCAATTGGTTTTTTACAACAATGTATACATTTTTACTGCTTTCTTTGTTTGGATTTATTCTAAGGTTAGCTTTGCTAGCAGAATGACACACTATCACACGCTGATCAAAATGGCTTTAAACAGTTTGCATATGTGCCATGTGTGGTTTGGTCCTCATAATACATATAATTAACAAATTCAGCTTCAATGTTTTATTGAATTGCCTAACAAACACAGACCATCTACAAATTGGAAGCCTTATAGATTAATAGCTCTCTATTAGTAACTTAATATGACTGCATTTAAAAGTAAAGATGGAAGCACAGACACACATATTTTGGTTAAAATAGGTCTCAGCTTAGTGAGGTTAGCTTAAAAGCCATGCTAACTATCTGTTGAGAAAACCTGATTGTTCGTGTTATTTATGTTACAAAACGTTTTTTACGAAAACATTGACTTACAAGCACTGAACACCTAACGCTCCACAAGCAGTGTTAAAATATTTTTACAGAGAGCCCTGAATATCCCAGCTGTGGAGAATACCGAATCTGAACCCCATATTTATTTGTCTTTGTTTGGACACTGTTTGCCAGTTTAAGGTCTTTCAGTTACTAAATCTATCCTGCTTCAGTCTTTCAGAGAAAAGGGTGAGTTGTGAAATCAAAGGAGGGAAATTTAGCTGTTTTCACCGTTTAACTAATGTTACCTGGAGATCACTTTTTTATTTTCTAACGTCCTTTGAGTCCATTTTCTCTTGCTCTATGATAAAAATTTTTAATTTTAAACACTGATAAATAAGACTGTAACTCTGAAAAACATTAGGATGAATGTTGTAGGATTCTGTTGGGTTTAAATTTCTGAATATTGAAATGGATGCCAACCCTAGTAATATGATGAAGGAAAAAACATGCATTTTTGACTCTATAACAAAACACATACACCACTGCCTTTTTCAGCATCAGTAAATAAATACTCTAGGAAAAGAATTAAGCAAGGACATTTTTTTAATGTTTTTTATGTTTAACTGATGCTTCTCCTTAGTTATAAAGCAATGATAAAACAAACAAAAAAAACATCTTAGTTTCAAGCAAGCATTGCGTAACTTACAGTTACTTTGAAATCAACAAAGAAACAACAAAATTGCTTTCTGACTGACTTGCCATGAAAGACTCGAAAGATCTATGGCTCACTGTAGTTTTCTATCTGGCAAGGCTCTTTCAGGTCAGTCTCCCTTTCATATCCTCATCTCTCATTAAGATTCAGAAAACCTCAGCAAACACAACACAGAACTGCAGTGTTTGATTAATGACTCTCCTATTGACAAGTGTCCTCACATGTGGTTTGGCCATTGTAATACATGTGGTTAACCAAAATAGATCTTAGATAGAGCAGGCCGTGGCTTCCGTTTTAGGCCTATTTGTGACTATTGTAATTGCTGAATAATAGGGCATCATATCTGAGTCTGTCATTAACATGTTTTTGGCCCTCTGTGCTTAAATAAAAGGCCTTAAGACCAAGCACTTCATCACAGTAAACTTCCAGAGCCCATTAAAAAAAAGATAAAGTGCATCAGCAAAGACATTTTAAGGAAAGAAGGCAATGTTTGAAGTGCATGGGACCCTGTGTACAAAGGCATGTCTGTGATTTACAGTGCTGTAAGTGAACACCAGCCGTACAAACTGTTGTACCAAGGAACATAAATCAGTGTGTTAGAAACTGTAATCAATATTTTATCTTGAGAAAATCTGCAAAGAATGTTTCCTCAGAGGCTTGTATTTGCTGTGAACATGAGACCTTCTTGTGGGCCCTCTTTTCTACACAGTAAATTTGAGTTTCCTGAAGTTTTCCAGGAGCCGTGATGTACCACATGCATGCATAGTGACCACTGCCTACATCTTGACCTTTGCGAATGACAGTTATTCTCTGAAAAAAATAGAAGAGGGATAAATTTGGGTTCATCTGGGGCTAGCTGAATGTGTTACCCTGAAATATCGACGCTTAAGGAAATGCAAATGCTTGGAAAGCCGTTCATTGTGCTGTCAGATGGGGTATGCGTCAAGTGAACCCATTGTTTTGGCTCAGAGCGAGTCTTCTGATGGTGACTTTATCATGACAGGACATTCAGGACAGCGTGATCAAAGCCTGACTGTTTGTTTACAGAGATCTGGCTAATTCACAGCTTCCCAAAGAAACAGTAGCTGGTCTCCAAACACATGTGAGATAATGAGCATGTCAGTAACTCTCTGAGCTAACACTGATAAAAACCACCAGCTCGTGTTCCCCACCACAAACTCTGTGACCTGCTGTGTGTTTGTCTTTGACCTATGCTGACGTGAGCGTGTCCAGGCCTGTGACCTCTGGAGCCTGTGAGCGGCCCAGGCTGGTCAAGGCTGTGTCAGAGTGCGCTTAGCTCACACCAAACCTGAGGAAAATACCTCACTGTTGACATGGCTGTGATAGATGAGTTTTCTCTGGCCATAAAACCAGCTGTCTTTGACCATGAGTGCTACACCAGAAGGTGATCAGTTAAAGAGGGGGCGTTATTCTCTCACTGTTACTCCCCGCTGTTACTTTGCCATTAAGCCAAATGGAGCAAAATGGCATAAAATTGCCCTATAAACCATGTCGGCTCAGAGCCATGGAAAGTGATGACACGGTCCTTGCTGATCTTTCCGCGCTGACTCATAAAGAATTGCAAGTAGAACCATTATTAAAAAGAGCTAAAGTAGCTGCTTTGTTGGGGGAAACCTGTTTTGTTTGAAGATTTGTCTCATAGAAAGCCTTAATGTGACCACAGTGGCAAACCATGATAGTGACAGAATGTACATTTTTGAAAAAAAGGTACTCAAAGGGTTCCCAGCAATCGAGGGAAAACCCTCAAATTGAAATGGAACCATTATATTGTTTAAAGGTTCTTAAAACTTTTCAAAGTTCTTTCACACTCCCAAATCTCTTTTTCAAACATGGTTCTTTAGAGAACCATACATGTATTGTCCATGGCCTCCATCTAAAGAGCCTTTTAGGTCAGCTTTAAAGAAAATTTACATAATGTAGTGGAACCAAGATCAGGTTTACCTGATCTTGGTTCCGTTATTTTGATAACAGTGAAGATGCCTCCTATCGCAGTATTGACATACGTTGACTGATATCTTGATTAATTGCCAGATGGAGAGGGAACAGGTGTTTGCTGTGCCCAGTGCGGCTGCAGCGCGCTGTGGTGCTCACACCACATCACTGGCAGTGCACAGCCCTGCTTGAGCGGTGAGCCATTGTTTGACTTGGCAGAGATTAGTGCCTCCCTGGGGCCATGCTACAAAGAAGTCACTGTTATTCACAGGAGGGCATATTGTTGAAAAAATACCCATAGGAGAGAAAAAATAGCAAGGCAAAAATGCCACAAGAATTATTTTCAGCCAGTGACAGCTGCTTAGCTAGGTCAATCACGGTCAATCACTTCTCATGCCAATAAGTGAACTCATAAAACAACGCAGTTTAAAGTTAATTATATCCAGAACTATTTATTCCCTTAATTTCCTCTTTTGGTATGTTGATGGATAACTTTGGACCTCCCTTTGCCTTAGATAGAGCATGCTTACCATTGCAGCATTTAAATATATTGTTAATAGGTGATCAAGAATTGCCATTGAAGTTTTTTCCAGGAATGGATGGAATGATGAAACTGTGTGCTACATTTGTGTATTTATTATGAACATAAGCCACTCTATGACTTAGCTGAGGCATTCACACAACGTGGGTGATGTTTTCTGCATCATGTAAAATTCTGTAGTTTCGTAATGAGCGGTAGATCAAAGCGGTATCTTCTTGTGGTTCAAATGACTGATTACTCTGACATCTATCATCTGAGCCTCATCTAAACAGGAAAAGAAACTTGCACCAATATCCCACAGTGTCTACAAAGGCCATTCGTATTGTTTTTTCTCTCATCCCACAAACAATCTTAAATTTTCTCCGTTGTCAGCATCATAGGGTTTCTGGTTTATAAAAGTGTCAAGATCAAAAGGTATTTTTTTACACTACATGCTTTCTCTTATTGCTGAGGAGGCCATAAGCTTTTAATGTTGCAAAGCAATTACAGTAATTAAGAACAAGCCTTACAAGCCTTAGACCCCTCACCCTTAGAGGCTTTGAGGAGTTAACCACAAACACAAAAAAAAATATGTAAAATAACCCTGAGTTGACGATAAAGAAGCCTGAGTATAAAAATATGAACTTCTTATGAAGAGTAAATGGAAAGCCAAACTCGGGCGTCCTCTTATCTGTTCAAAGACTTTGGGACTGCACAAATTAAAGGGAGCATTTCTGGAGCATGTGTTTAGAGAGAGAGAGAGAGAGAGAGAGAGAGAGAGAGATTTAAGCTGATGAAGTGTTACTAGCTCCACAGTTTTGAATAAAATATATAAAAGTTAAAAAATTGCAGTTACAAATTAAGCCTGAATGTTAGACAGTGCTTTATGTCATGGGTCTGATTTTTATGACTAATGTGCTGAGTCTGACCGTAATGATACAGTAAACTGTGTTTAGTGGTACACAATATATCCAGACACCTCTTCTCATTACTGAACTCAGCTACTTTAAGGTTCATCCAATGCTGACGCATAGCTTGTATCATCTCTTTAGAAATAGAACGAGATGTTTAGTAGCTGTCGCACGTGGTATTAATTAAAGAGACTATGCCGAATGCCAAGCATCAGCTAGATGCATATAACGCCAAAAGCAAACATATTATTTTATAACTGCACTGATGTAAGATCAACAAATCATCACTGTCTGAAAAAACACTTTTGTGTTGAATGGACCAACCAAATAAAACTTAAAAGATGATAACTTGTTGAGAAGATCTCCTTTTTCTATTTTTTGAGATGTGAGGTTTTGTTCTGACCATGACAATATACACCAGTGGCAAACCATGATTATGAAGGCTAGGCCAGGTCTATAAATAAATTCATTAATAAGAACATTTTGATGATAATGGTCATTTTTGATAAGCGCTCCTATGGGATTCTAGTGGCACGTTAGCACCAAGCTATCAAGGACTAAGTTCTATTCACATGCCCATTCTTTGGCTGTTCTGTATTGGTTAATTTCTGTCCAGCACATTAAACTCACATTCTGCCCCTAACATGTGCCTTAAACAGTTAAATTTTTAGGATGGCTATGAGTCTGAGACACACTAGTTAATCTGCACCTTGAAAACCAATCTGGATCACATACAGGGCAGCTGGTCGCCTGGTTAGGAAGTTAACCCTATGATTGGAAGGTCATGGGTTCAAATCCCAGGACTGCCAGTAGCACCACTGAGGTACCCTTGAGCAAGGTACCGTCCCTACACCCTGCTCCCCGGGGCTCTGCGTCACTGCCTGCCCACTGCTTCACTTGGTGAATGAGTTAAATGCAGAGAAAGAATTTCACACTGTGTGCTGTGTTGTGTTCACACGTGACTATAAGGGCCATTTTATTTATTTATATCATTACAATTTATGAACGTTATCCCTTACACAAGGATACGCCTTGAGGAGCAGAGGTACCTCATTAACCTAGTTTAGGAATCACTTTGAAACTGATACTTGCATATAGTGAGAAAAGCTCAACAATGATTTGAATAATGCTATTAAATATATTGGTAACTCTTTACTGAAAGGCCGTTTTCATAAGACTACATGATTCCTACAGAAACTTTTTATGAGAAAAAAATACATAAACAGATAAAAACATTTATAAAGCCAATGAGAGCCAGTTCTCATAACCTATTCTGGGTTGAAATAACATCACAATAAATAATAAAAGTTAATAATAAAAAATATTTCATACCTTCTTTTGTCCCAAGGTAAGGACAGTGCACGACAAACCAACCATTTATCAGTTTACACTATTACTTCACACGGGAACATTTTCCGACCAAGAAAAGTGAAACTGCAAGAGGTGAATTGACGGTGACGGGTGTGTGCGGGGGTGTGTGTGTAGGTGTGATAATCTCAAATCAAGATTATCTGTACATCAGAATTTTACTTATGACATCACAAGTCACTGGCTCCCCTGTTTGAACGTTGCCTCAGTGCCTTTGGCTTTGGCGGGCTCTGCACTCTTCTCCTCCAGCCTGGGCCACGCTGAAAGCCTGGCCGAGCTGACCCTGGCCCCTGGGCATTGTTCACAGAGCTTGGTATTCCCCTCGCAGCATGCTCCAGCCGCTGAAGGATGGGCTTTTAGGACTGCGTCCCACCGCTTGTCCGATTCAAGCCTTCCTCTCTCTCTCTCTCACTCTCTCTCTCCACCCTCCACTTCATTCTACCCTGTCCTCCCAGTTCTAACCCTAAAGCTCTCACCCTTTAACGAGAGCAATAATTCTTAACGTAAGAGCCTTTTCGTTTTTTTAAAACCCTAAGCTTTTTAGCCCTATCTCCTCGTTTTTGTAGTCTAACTGCTCTGTCTCTTCTCTTCCCTTAACTTGCCCGTACCTTTCCCTCTCATTAGCCAGAACAGCACAGTGCATGTCAAGTGTCATCATTTAAGAAAAGCCTTTTGAATGAGAGGCCCGCTTTGGGCTACAGAGCCCCCACTTTGGTTGAGGAAAACAGTCAAAAGCTGTCAATCATGGCAAGGCCTATTTCTGCTGAAGAGCATGGAGGCTTCGACTTCATAATGGCAGGCTTATTAGGAAAATCCTTCAGGATCACATGGAAATACACATTGATTTATGACCTGTTTTTCATGTTCCTACTGATGTAGGGCCTTCAAAGTGGTCAGGTGTATGTTGTAGACCATGATTTGTTTTGGTGACAACATGGTCCTTAGCTTTGGCTTGTCAGTTTTGTGTTGTTAAGACAGGTTTGTGCTTCGTCAGGGCTTTACATCTGGGGCAAAATACCGAGCAAGTTTACTGACAGCACTTCAGGCTATGTAGGACCATCCTCTTTTACAGAATCCAGCAACTGACATCCCCACTTATTAGGGAAGCATGAATAGCCACCACACCTTTCACATCAAGTTCAAATCAAATAAACAAATGCGGGAGATGTTGGATCACCACATAATCTGCTGATTTTATTCAGGCTTATCCAAGGAGCCTTCTATGTTAATGAAACCCATACAAACATGCAAAATCTTTTGATCCTATGCATTCAAAGATAAAGGTCCCATGGTTCTTGCGGAACTCACCCAGCATGTTTAAGGCCAAATAGGAAGTTATGCATCTTCCAAGGTGTTAATTTCGTGAAAGTGTCTGCTTCTTTGTTCATCTATTGGATGTTATTGGAAATGTGGTCGAGGTGGTTTTGTTTACCAAATTCACAGGACTCATTTGTTTGCCCATGTTCTTCTTGAGTAAGCCTGTACCTTAAACATGTAGCAATTATAATACTCTAAGGCAGTGGTCACCATCCCTGGTCCTGCAGAGTTCAGCTCTAGCTCAAAACATTTTTTTTTTACCTATTTTCTACCCAATTTAGTCACCTTCTGTTCCACCCACAAGCTAGAACTCCTCCATCTCATGTGATCCTACCCACACTGGGAGGATAAAAGCTATGACAAGCTTCCTCCGATTCACGTAAAGTCAGCCTTTACAAACTGCTGCGAACACAATGTCAGCGTAACACACTTAGACAGTGCTAACCACCAATTTAGCTATGATAGTTAACAGATTCCCATGCTGGCTAGCATCACACTGAGAATGATGGGGACAAGAAGGGGCCATCCTAAACATTCAGGGAAACTCCTGGCCATGGATGGCTGCAGTACCACCAAGGATCCAACTCCCAATCCACCAATGATAGGACCAATGCTTAGAAAGCTGCACTACTTGGGAGCCTTAGCTCCAGCTCAAAAACACACACCTGATCCAGTTAATGAAATAGGCTGATGATCTGGATAAGAGGTTAGAGGTGACCTCTTCAAAATGGTAGATCTTCAGGAGCAGGGTTGGTGACCACTGCTCTAGGGCTGTACTGTTAATATGATTTAGCCCTAGGTTAGATCCTAGGTTTAGCGGTAGGAGAGACCTGAGTTGTAATCCTTTCTGTCTCATCCCTATCACTCTGTGCAAGCTCATTTTTAATAAAGTAAAGTGACCCCTTATAGTCACACGCAAACACAGTACACAGTGTAAACAATGTGAGATTCTTTCTTTGCATTCAACCCATTCACCAAGAGAAGCAGCGGGTAGCCACCAACAGGGCACCTGGGGAGCAGTGTGTGGGGACTGTACCTTGCTCAAAGGTACCTCAGTGGTGCCACTAGCAGTCCTGGGATTCAAACCCACAACCTTCTGATAGGAGTAGCAACTCCTTAACCACTAGGCCGCCAGCTGTCTGTGGCACAGAAATCTACTGCTCACTTACACAACAAGCGCAGGTATTATAACTGAAGGTGAAGTTCAAAAGATTTTATTGAGGTACATTTGTAAAGGACATTTTATTTATTTTTATTAAATTAGAAGCAGGAACCAACCAGAAAAGAACACTTTTACTGAACCTGTTAGTCTATATCAGCACATTTTTCTCAGCTCGCGCTGTGTATGTATGTCTGTTTGTTAGTTGAAGATGATTTTGAGCATAAGTCAAATTTTAGTTGACAGTTACCTTCAGAAATGTAGGTTTCTTGAGTGGTTTCATGCAAGAAATGTAAGTGGGGTTAGTGTTCTTTGGTCAGTCCCCCTATATTCTGTTCCTGTTCTATTCAGTCATGACATTGCTAGATGTTTTTAGCATGTTTCAGACAACAGATTAAAAGTGCTGATTTAGACCATATTGGTAAGAACATTTAAGCTCCATTAATATGAGTGCTAACCAAGCTTCATTTCAAAGCAAGGATTGCATCTGAGAGACACTGTTGGAGCACGATGAGAGATGAATAAAGTGCAGCGCGTGCAGAGAGTCATAGGCACAAAAGCTGTGCTCTGTCCGCCATCAACTGTGCAGGGTCTGCCCAGTGTTTGTTGACTTGTCTCAATCTGAAGTCTGGGCCTTGGCCTGGTTTGTGTCAACACAAGCTGCTGCTACTGTTGATCCAAGAGTCTCCTACGTCCAGAACGTGCACAGATTAGAGAAGATACCTGTCGCAATGACTCTGATGAAATATCTGAGTATTTTTTTTTTTTTTGTTGCATATCTATGCATGAAGCAAACAAAACCATGCCTTTTTCTTATGCTGTCCAAATAGAAACTATGAGTAAATTCCACCAAGTCTTTGACATTTCATCAAACCTGAAACACTACATTGCTCTGACAGTAAATGTTTCTAGTTTCTCACAATCTTAAACTTTGGACTCCCAGGAAACCTTTAAATACTTAGGAATTTGTAAACATTTCATGCGGTTAGCACACCTAAAATTATTATTAGAAACAAATAAATTGCTGTGATAGTTTATAGTGTAAAAAAAACATTGTAGGGACACGAAAGAATGAAAAGAAATATATTTTTGTTTAGTTTTTGTTGTTAAATTTGAAATTTTAGCTGAACTTAGCTGATAAAAATTAGCGGTAGAGGAGAGCAAAAGGTGTAGAGATCACAATGATTATTTAAAACTTAATATTGCATTTACATTATAACGGTGGACAGACAAAACAATCCAGATATTTCATAATTATCAATAAAGCAGTCACTGAAACGACAACATATTTGTTGATATGGTGAAGCAAAAAAAATTGTAGGGTCCAGGGGCAAGTGGTCCTGGGCTGGGCTGCTGGGGTATTAAAAACCTTTATCTATACACAGGGTGAGGTACTTTTGTTGATGGGGTTGTGGATGTATTGAAAAAATTTTGTTGACATTTTTTGTCCCTTTTTCTCTTTGCCTTGCCAAAAAGGGCCCTATGGTCAAAGATATTTTCAACACCAACATGTAAACGCTGAAATATGAATAAATAAGATTGCATTTGCATTATTATATGAAAGATGTCAGGATGTAACACCAGCATGGTACTGCCAACCAGTATGGGCACTTCTAATGCTGAGAGATCCTTATCTAAAAACATCAGTATCAGCTCTTTTCTGGAAAATGAATGTGTTTCTGATGTTGACGTGCAATTGTGTGTGATAAGAACAAAAGTGAAACAGGAACAAGCACACAGGCATTGACTAGAAACATAGTAATAGGTTAGATTATTTTAATCCTTTAATGTTCATTAAAGGACAATATTACAATGGTAGGCTGTTAGGTTGAATAGGTTTCAGTTGGACAATTTAGCTGACTACAGTTTGCTATATCACCTATGGAAGGCCTTTTTGATCACATCCAATCTTGCTGTCTTCACGGTTTGCATTTGTGTTTGTAAGTGACCCAAATCTGTAATCTCTGTTCTGATAGTGACCCATTCCACACCTTTGTGAAAAGAAAGACCTGCATGTGCACAATTTATCATTGGGCATCTATAATGCTTTCCAGACGCACTTATGGCCACACCTATGACCTAAGGCAGGCTGACTTCAGTTGCTATGCTGATAGGTGATAGATGTAGAAGTTCTGCTGTAGTTCTGTAAGTTACTCAGTACTCTTGTAGTTTTTTTGAGCATCTACTATTGTACATCTACTGGTGATGTGTGGGTTAGTAGAAAATGTCACGGGTTTGGGTGGGGTGGGTCAAAAAGTGACAAAGCAGCATTCTTACTATAAATAACTAACAAAAACATTGCAGGCCGGGAGTTGTTGATTAATTAATAATTTTTGCGTCAGGCAAGGCATGTTGCTTTCATTACTGGTGTGAGTGAAAAAAAACCCAATACATGCATCACTGATGTCTACCCAAGCTGTTTTTGGAAAGGTAATTATACCTTTATGTGAAGTAAAAATACATAAATACTGATCTGACTGCTGACAGTCACATAGAAGCCACATCCAGTACGAAAGACTACGTCCATGTTACAGGTTTTAAATGACATATTCCATTGTTTTGGCTAAAAATGATAGATTTGCTCTTTTCCAAGCCATGTGAAAAACCGGATCTTTTATATCCATTATGTGGCCATGCCATTGTAATGAGAATGGTCGTTAGTTTTTTTCCTTAGACCACTTCATTCAGCAGCAGCTAACTTGATGATGAATGTTTGCATGCAGGGTTCTGTCTTGTTCTTTTCACACTAATGAAAGAGATGGGTCACATGGGTTACAAACATGAATGTGAACCAGAAGACCATACCTGAGCAAAACACATAACTAAAAAATCTGAACTGAGCAGCAAGGTTTGTCATTTGAATGTAAGCAAAATGTCTCAAATCTGATTTGAAAAGGTGAGATTTTTGTGTTCACACTACCCTAAGAAAATCTGATTTGTGCCACTATAACAAAGAGAGTGGCCAAAAGTGCATTTCCCAAACTCCTCAGCATTGAAGTTAGCACAAAATAGTGTAAACAGATGTTCATCACTTACGTACAATTGTCTAAGCATGCTTGTGCAAAGAAGACCTCTCCAGCACCTGAAGATTAGACCTTGCATTCCTGACCCACTCTGATGCTGGCAAAGCACAAAAGGCCCCCCTGCCCAGTTCCAAGCTGAGCGTGTCTGCAGTGTTGTACCTGCTGTCGCATGTTTACCACATACACACTTTACCACTGAGGGCAACAGAGTCCACAGGTCAAAGCCCCAGTGCACTTCACTAATCTCCTGGTATTAGTGAGTGGAGCAGTCAAGAAGGCAGCTGCTGGCCCAGGCGTGCAATGCACAGCACAGCGCATCTCATTAAGGGGCTTACACAAACTCGTGGTGGGAATGTGAAATACTTTTACCTGCTTAAAGTATTTTACATGCAGATTTGCCTGGCTACTTTAAACGTATGTTTGCTTGATTTCCTGGAAGTCACATTCAAAAGCTCAACTGACCGACGCTCTCCATTGTAAGTACATTAAGTGCTGGATAGGAAGCAATGCAGCAAAAAAGCTGAAGTGTTTTAACTGTGAAGTAAAAGAAAAGGACTGGTTTCCACTAAGGATGGGCAATACTACTGATTTCCTGAGCTGAGAAATTCTGGCTTCCTATTTTAGGTTCTGTTTTGAATATTTTTGTTCTGACTTAGATGGTGCAATGAAACATTCTGATTGCTGCACCATTTAAGGTGGTTCAGAAAATTCTAGCAAAACACTGGCAAACCTGGACCACTAAGTAGCAAAAGTAACTTGGCTTGTCATTCAGTTAGTCAACTAAAATAATTGCTGTTGTCTAGGTAAGCAAAACTGAGTTTCATATGTGTCCTTAACTAATCTGACAAAATGTTAATTAGCAGCATAACATGATATTTCTCTCAGCATATTTTGATTATAAAACTGACTATTAAACAATCAAATGTACAGTACACTTTGGTTAAATATTAAAATTTCTATTTTTAAGAAAGAATGGCATGACGAATGAGTATTGGATGCCCTAAAAATGTTATTCAGGCCCACCATAATTGCAACACAAACCCAAAATTGCTCATGATTTTTCATACGGGTGTGTGAGAGATCTTGTTCAGCATAACAGGCTTTTGTTCACTTGTGCACTAGTGTTCCTCACACCAAATGTCAGCGGTCATAAGTTTGACTTATCTTCCACTGTAACCAGATGTTCTGGGCTCTCAATGAATAGAGCAAATGCCTGCACTTTTGCTCTCTGTCTCCTTGTTTGTTTATTCTGGGTAGGAAGGCCATTTACGAAGCATGGGCGACACAAAACCTCATAATCAGTGCCACAGCTGAGGGAAAAGGAAAAAGAAAACCTTCTGCACGTATGTGCTCTACCATGTGGCATGTGTCCAGTATGCCACTGTCATTTCTTCCATCCTAGCTGTGGTCAGATGAGAATGAGGATGAGTAAATTCTCTGGTGACTCATGTGGCTTTGTGGAGAGCTCAATTCTTTCCCTTATCTCCCTTGGTTGGTGAGAGAGTCTGTCTATGTATACGTGTGTGTGAACTTTGTTTACACCAGAAAATCTGCAGCAGTCTGTCCCACGCCCTCCTCAATCACACTGACTCACTCTATGTCCCAATGTCCATGCCAGGGATGCGGCCTGAGTGTTTTTCAGCAGGTTCAAGATTCACAAGCCCTGCAGAAAGAACTTCCTATGTAATGCTGGCTATACTCATTTTTAGCTATGATAACATGCATTATGTATATTCTATTCTATAAAAAACCTT
>JBBPCZ010000002.1:10139588-10155115 GCA_037974445.1 Brycinus macrolepidotus | reverse complement strand
CGTCGAGACTGTGACAAGACCAAGACCACGTAAAAGTGGTCTCGAGACCAAGACCGGTCTCGAGACATCCAACTCTAAAAGCAACACAGCATGCTGCATATAGGGCTGCATAGCTGCAGACAGAGTGTCTATTCTGACCCCTGTCCACTACCAAATGATGGGCACATGAGCACCAGAACTGGTCCTTGGAGCAATGGAAGAGGGCGACCTGGTCTGATGAATGAAGGTTTCTTTTACATCATGTCTACAGCCAGTTGCACCTATGTCGCTTGGCCTTGGGAAGAGATTGTACCAGAAAGCATAATGGGAAGAATGCAGGCTGGCAGAGTCAGTGTGATGCTCTGGGCAGTGTTCTGCTGAGGAGCCGGCGGTCATGGCGTTCATGTGGATATTAATTTGACCCGTACCACCTACCTAAACACTGTTGCAGTCCAAGTACACCCCTGCATGGAAACAGTATTCCTGAATAGCAGTGGTCTTCTTCAGCAGGATAATGCACCCTGTACCAGTGCAAAAATTGTTGAGGAATCGTTTGAGGAACAAGACAAAGAGGTCAAAGTTGTGACTTGGCCTCCAAATTTCCCTGATCTAAATCAAATCAAGTATCTGTGGAATCTACTAAATAAAGCAGTCCAATCCTACCTCGCAACTTACAGAACTTGCCAATGTTTAGATGACTGACACCACAACAAACCTGTTAGGTTTTAATGTTATTATCTGTGTGTGTGTGTGTGTGTGTGTGTGTGTGTGTGTGTGTGTGTGTGTGTGTGTGTATACTGGATAACGTTGTGGATAACATTCTGGATAACAGGGTGCTCCTCTTAAACTGTTACCTGTGCTGTGGTACCTGGCACGATCCTCAGGAATGTTCAGTATGAAAATGTCAACAATGAAAGTATTTATAGGAGTTGCATGCACACACACAATGGATCTGCAATATAACAGAGGCTTTTGTTGTGTGCACGCAGTCGGTGGTAGATTGCGGGCATGACTCCAATGCTTTATAGCACTGTATGAAACTGAAGATTGTATCACACTCAGGGCATCATCATTACAGTCATCAGAGAATCACACACTGTGTGTGGCTCTCATCCCTTCCTCGACTCAGTGCTCTGTGAAATCCATTTGAATCGAGTGATAATCACAGGCTTTGCCTCATGTTCGGCCCCCCAGGGAAACCCTGGAGCCTGACAGCCATCTAGCCCTGCAGCCTGCCCTGCTCTTTGAAACAGAAATCTTTCTCTACAACTGAGGCTGGTGCTGCCCAGTAAACATCTGTATACGCCCTGTGTGGACCTGATGTGCTACATCAGATAAAGTGCAGACAGCAAGTATTCACAAGACGTGTTCATTTTTGCAATTTGAAGCATCTATCCGTCCTTATTCTTAGTCAGTCCTTCCAGGAACACAACATTGTCTGCTTATTCTTGACTTTTTTGTAGATACTGACTCTCTGTGACTGTAGTATCTGAAGTTATCTGAACTTAAAGAAAGCTAATTTTATGCAGGTATACACAGTTTGTCGGGTTGTAAAGCTTGGAGGCAAGCCAAATAAACCCAGATGCCCCGATCAAATATGTTTTGTTGTTGATTATCTAAGTGAAAGTAGGTACCCACCATCAGTGAATATATTTTAAAATGGCAGTTTTCTGCCAATTTTAGTTTGTATTTATGTTACAGTTTCACATAAAAAACATAAAATATAAAATACAGCAAAACTTTTTTCCCACGTACGTTAAATAACAGTAATTGTACATTAAAATGTACGCGCTTGTGTACTCATTACCGAAAATCAACAATTCATGTCATTTGACCATGCATGTGCATACAAGAAATTAACACTCAGTAGAAGACACCCACCCTCCATAACACCCCTATTAACCCACACACCCCCCCCACCCCACCCCCACCCCCATAATAGTACACCCACACACACACAGACACACACACACACACACACACACAGAGTTCTGTCCTGTGCTGGATATTGAGATCAATAAGATTCAAAGTTTTCATTCAGTTCAGATCAATCAGCACACCATTTATTATTCACAGTTCAGGCCTTTCTCTGAGAGGACATTAGAATGCCAGAACTCTCCCATGAGGTTGTCCAGTTGAGGATAAGAGACACATGGCGTTAGTACCACTGCTGGATGTTGATGTAATGGGCTAACATGTTTTGATAATTTAGGCAGTATGTTCCTATCATGCCCCTACCATAAAAACAGAACTCTTTCCCTAGCCCTGACTCAGTCTCACTCATTTGCCCTTTTCCTCATATTCACCGCAAGTTTCTCTCTCAATGTTGAAGAGCTTGACAACCATGTGATCAGGTTGCCTCTCTCTTTGTGTCATTGTCCCTGGGCTCCTTTTAATCAGGAGGTGTGTCACCCTGAAGCGACATTCCGTTACTCTTTCCACTTCCCTTCTCTCTTACATGTCTTTTCTGACATCAATTTCTGTGCACAAAGAGCTCATTTTTCTTCTCTATGACGGAGTCAGCAGCATCTTGAGACGCTCTCCTCCACCACCCCCAGTCAAATCTCTATTTTGGTCGACTGAAAACTAAAAAAAAAAAAAAAGCCCCCTTAAAAAAAGGACAATAAGAACAATAAGGCACCTGCAAAATAATGAGACATCAGTCAGCCCTGATGAACAACACAGGCATGCTGATGGTTCACTTTAAAGTGGTCTGAATCTGCAACCACACCTGAAATCCCCCTGAATGGAATTCCCCCACTCACGCGCGTACGTGTATATGTTCGAATTCACAAATAAGCTCTTATTTCCTCTGTTCTTTCTTGGCGCTAGGAGATCAGAGAGCCAACAGGCTTTGTCATTGAACTTGAGTCCACAGCAGAAGAGCCGCTTCATCCACCCCCCCGTCATTGTCATCATCTCTGTCAGCGGTTTCAGCCTCTGCATGCACCACGTCACATGAATGTGAGCAGAAACTCTGCTGGAGCGAACAAAAGGCCAGCTGTTTACCCTCTCCTACTTTTAACTCTGGTGAGCGTACTAAACATTACTCAGTGGCGCTTCTGGTCTAAAGGTTAAACTAATCCCATCTTTTGGAATGTCGCCACGACATAGCCTTGTTTCGCCATCCCTGTATGCCAGGCCAAGGCTGAACATGACTCCGTGTCCAGTTGTGTCACAGCACACAGAGGATATTGAGTGTGTCTGGGATGGCAGGTTGACATATCGGAGAAGGGGGACTAACTGTGGGTTTTCAGTCTTCAAATCAGTTGCCCTTTTCATGCCACACACTGCTCTATTTCATTGCGGCTACTTCTTCATGGACTCCCTGTGGAGGTGGCCCCTGTCGATCTCTGAGCCCAAGCATGTGCTAGGTAGAGAGTGACACAAATGAAGGCTTTGTGGCCCTCCGTATACTCTAGTGCTCTAGGAGTCAGGAGGTCAGCATATGAAGGGAGGGGGTGCATGGGGGAGAAGGAGAGAGGGAGCCACAAACCTTGGGGTTGTTTTCCCACCCGGCCAAAGAAAACTTGTGGCTCTCTGGGAATTTCTGCAGGCATGCCGGTCCAGAGCACCACGGGGACCACAGATGCACGATAGAGAAACATGTGATGATGCACCTCGTAGATCTGGCCGTGCTCTTCATAACAAAAGGGGCATTTTCATCTGACCTCAGCGATTTGGATCCCTTTGACCTTTTGACAAGGTTTCCTGAGGGATAACAAACGCTAGAGTTAGTGAAGCTTAAGCAAACACATCTGTGTAAAGATGCTTGTGTTGCTGCCATGTTCATTAACATGATTGATTTGATAACACAAGCTAAAGGTTTTGTGTGTGTCAGTGCCTGAGCTTCGAGGATCGTCTTTAACTGCCTGGTAACAATGTATACACAATCATGTTTGTATTTTTCATACTTTTACAAACCTGACCATGACTGTGTTCATTAAAAGACACCTAAGAAGCAGCAAAAAATATGATGAAAAATGTTAATATCTGTGAATGTTTAATGGTGATGTTTAATCAGGTGAACTTGCATGGGTTTTTTAAAGACCTTAACTATAACACAAAGTGTTCAAAGTGACACTGACTGTACTGTTTGTACTATTTAACAATTTATTTAACAATGATTTTGGCTAACTCTGTTGGTTCACTAAAGAAAGTTTCAATAGATGGTTCCTTAAAGAACCCTCTTTGTTAATAAGATTTGCATGGTAAAATCCTCCATGCTGGGTTAAGGTTATGTGGATTAAAGGTTTTCTCTACACTCTGAGAAGAACCAGTTCAGGTTCTTAAAGAACCATGTCTGAGTTGTATTAATTTTTATTATTTAAACATTTTCAATATCACCCTCAGCACCCTCATCATCTTACCCTCAGC
This sequence comes from Brycinus macrolepidotus, assembly GCA_037974445.1. Taxonomy (NCBI): domain Eukaryota; kingdom Metazoa; phylum Chordata; class Actinopteri; order Characiformes; family Alestidae; genus Brycinus; species Brycinus macrolepidotus. Next base: position 10,150,759 of record JBBPCZ010000002.1, on the reverse strand, counting down.
ACTTCTGCCTGTAGTGTGGGGGTGACACAAAGGCACAAGCAGGTCGGGGTGAAAAAGTGTATGTAGAAACAGCCTAATATTATTTTAACAACAAAAAAAGATATAACTTAACATCTTGTGCCACAGTTTAACAGTCTGACACATTCTGTTTAATGTAAACTATCCAACAAATTCAAATGAAAAAAAAGGTTCATTTCTTTGCATGACTTCGCATGCTTTGTCTTATTGTACATCATGCATATTCTGGCCAACTCAAATCACCTACCCATGCTACTGGTAGACATCAACTCACCTAATAGAGATTTACTTTCCTGCAAGTTTCACATCCAACCCAAATGTAACACATCCCATTCAACTGATCATGGTCTTTTGAAGGGAGTAATTAGAGGTGGGATTAGTTAGAGTAAAGTCAGAAAGGTAGATCTTCAGAAGCAGGGTTGGTGACCACTGTTTTAAAGAAACTTGACGTAATGGAAAAGTTCTTTAAACTTCGAAAAGGTTCTGTACACCTTCGCAACCCTCATTCCCACAAACGGTTCTCCAAAAAAACCTTCCACTAAAAGAGTATGTAGGGAACCAAAAGTTGTTCTCTTATGGCATCACACAAAGAACATTTTTTGCAGCTTTTCTTAGGACCATGTTTCCAAACTGGGAACCATTTAGGAACACTTCATTTTTAAGAGTGTACGATGAAACCTGTATGTAAGTTCTGTAGCCAGGAGAATGAATACCTAGTTGGGGCAACTATGGTTATTTGGAATTTAAGGAGTTAAACATGTACTTCACATGATGGGCCTAGAAATCTTTTAGCTTTGGGACTTTTCACAATTGACTTTAATGAAATGTGTGTTGTGTTGATTGTTGTGTGTATGGTTGTAGAAAAAAAGGGGCACAGCTAATGTGAATGATTGGATTAATAAATTTTCTGCTCATTAGGGCTCTCAAATATGCTTTCAAGCTTCTAAAGCCCTTCACAGGAGCCCATAATCCCCTTTGTGAGACCGCACCAGTCAGTCCTGTGTGGACGGAGTCCGGGGTCGTAATGTCAGCCCGCGTTTGAAAGTGAGGTAAACAGGGGCTGAATAATCCCTCTGTTTTAGCCCTGTTTTGATTTTCTCCAGCTTCCCTGGTAAATACCGTTCAGAGCTAAAACACACACTCATACTATAGCTTTGTGTGCACAATGCACAGTGCGTGCCAAGTGAAGCCCCCGCGGCGTTGTCCGCCAAACAAGATAGTTATGATACTGAAAGTGTAACGAGGGTGTATAGAGAGGTGATCTGCTTTATCTGCTGTCTGTTTACCTCTATGGTTTCTAAGCACACTAGAAACATTCCAATACATTTGGAAAACATTTCCAGTGTATCGGTTATCCTTTATTCATGCCTGATACATCAATATTATGTTAATGTCATGGAAGTCATGTCTTTTATTTTAATTGTTATTAAGGATACCACACATGTATTTATTACACTGTAGCCAAAGCAACTTTGTTGGCATGCGTTACCATCAATCTTTTTTAACTTTGTTGACCTAACGCTGCTTTCATATTCAGTACTGTGTGTGTGTGTGTGTGTGTATGTGTGTGTGGCTTCACAAGGTAGCCTGGGGGATAACTATAGTGTCATTAACATTCCAGCAGCCATACTGGCACCGCTAACACTGCGCTGCATGATGAGACAGCTCAGCCTTGTATGATCTCTCTCTCTCTTAATCACACACACACACACACACACACACACACAAATTATACAGGCAAGCACACATACACACTGTGTCACCCTCCAGTAGTAGTACCAGTGCTGACTCATCCCATTCCTTTGCTCTTGTGATTGAGACGTCCACCCCAAACATGTTATTTCACACAACACTCATATCTTCTTCACTTGGCAGTTGTGGGGACGGCTAAATTTCAGGCAATTATCCTGCCTGTGTCCTTGGGTTGGGTGGCATGTTTTGGAAGGCTTTGCTTTGTTTTGCAGCGTTGCACTGGGATTTTGCAGAAACATTGCACTTGCTGGTAGGTGTGCAGGCCTGCTGTGTTGGATTAAGGTATTCCTAGCATACCAGCTTGTTTTCACAGCTCTGCCTCAAGGGTCTAGAAAAGGCATCACACAGATAGGGCTTTCAGGGAACCCATTCTGATGTAATCAGGCCATGCGCCTACATGTTGAAGGGTGGGAATCCTTTTGCCTCACAGCTGACAGGACACAGAGAATGACAAATATTATCAGCATGTTGTTCAAACATTCGCTTGTATGCCACGTCTGCCCTCCTGCACATCATGCAGAGTGACAGCCAGTTGAGGCCACATCTCTTAACTGGAGAGAAGAATCCATGAGAAAGCTGAGGAAAAACAGGAAAACATGTTCTCTAAGTTCTTTACTGCCCACCCCCCAACATACTGTTGCAAATAACAAGATGCAAAAAAGGCACTGTGATGCAGAGTAGGAATTTATTTTAAAGTTACAAAATATTTAAGAAAGCATATTTTTTACTTTTTACATAAACTGTACAGAGGTGACATATGTTTAACTAACTGACTTTATAACAACAGCTAGAAATAAGTTTTATTAAATAGAAAAACAAAGAATTAAAGATGAAAAGACTGTTCTGTTTGCTGAACAAAGTAAAAAAAAAAGGAACATGAGCTAAAATGGAATCCATGTTGTTGTACCCTGATACAGTGATTAGGCCTCTTTAAAAGGATCAACAATTATTTCACACACATTGTAATGGCCTTGCCACTGTATTATAATAGGTAAAATATTGGCCTCTTTGGTTCAATTATAAGGTACATACATTTTCACAAACTTCAGTTTACTACTATAAAAATAACTTTTTTTCAATGGCAGTTTTTTTGTCTTTTCTTTTTTCTTGTTCTTTTAATGAATTCCGCAACTTTTCAGTGCAAACGTCTCAACAATCATCCGCTTTGGAAAACAAGCGAAAGATCACATTTCAAGTATTGATAAAGAGTTAAAGATTAGCAGAAGAAAACGCTCAGTTTGACGTGGATCACTGTTACTATACATTGCATAGCTCATGCGGCACTTTATATTACTGGGATTATGAATGAGGGTAGGTGCACCTCTTAAGAACCCTTTTGAAGGCATTTCAATATGCAAGTGCTTTAAATTGTGCATTTCGAGCGCTTTTGCAAGTGCTGTACTGCCAGCTGGTCAGTATGATGACGCCTCCACAGAGCACATGGTGCTGACAGCATTTATGAGCCACTGAAGTTCACAGCCAAAGAGTTACAACATCGTACTTCACCTGTCAGACCTCCCTCCCTTGGTTCAGTGGTCTGCCACATGGAGTTGTATGCATCCACGGGGCGAAAGCAACAGTATTGCTGCATGCTGCCATCGTCCAAGATGCCACTCACAGTTTATGTTCAGCCTACCCGATTGATATGTAACAATGCCGCAGATCAATTCAGTGAGATTGGCAGTGAGAATGCCTTGAGAAACACACAAGGTGACGTCATCCATGGTTGTTGAAGACTCCACCTCAATGGGATGATTTGTCTCTGCTTTTGAAATGCTGTTGAAGTGCTGATGTTTTGAAGTGTGTGGGACGTTGATATGTCAGTGCTTTTACCAGTCTCACAACGGTCGTTTTTAAGTACTCATATCAAAACCAGTCTGTCACATGTAAAGTCAGACATGTCCCTCCCGTGCCTCACTGTTGAATAGGAGAGGGCCCATGCCATTTTTTTTTAAGTCTAGAAATGGCCAACTAGAACAAAAGAAAACTTTTGGTGATAACTTTTCCCTTCTCATTCCAATGCCTTTGTGTTCATTACATGGGACCAAACCGCTCCTCTGTCACGCATCTGACGAACCACTGCACACAAACTCGTGCGTGATTGTACTTGTTCTGAGAGGATATAATAACACGTATCTATATGCATGTGGTACACACGGACCATAAATATGTCTGTCGGTGTTTTGTAACATCGTTCCTTTGATGCAGTTCAAAGTCTACAGTTCAACGCAGCTCTCAGGCGCATCCGCATTCCTCCACGATCATGTTTGGGACGTCACGCTTGACAATGTTGTACTCGTCATCGAAGTAGAGCATGGACATGGTGCTGAGTTTAGTGGGAATGCAGCAGGAGTTGACTGAGCCCGGGCTCATGCCCCTCATCCGATATTGGTTGACCACGGCCGTGTGGAAAGAAGAGGCTGAGCCGGGTACACCGGCCATGTAGGCAGGACAGCTGCCCTCACAGTAGTTTCCGTAGTAGCCGGCAGGTGCAATGATCCAGTCGTTCCAGCCAATGAGGCGGAAGTCAATGTAGAACTGTTGTCTGCAGCACAGGCCACCATTGCTACCGTCGCACTCCAGGCCACGCTTGCGGATGCGGTGCTTGCCATCGGCCTGCCGGGCACGCACCACCAGGAAAGGCCGGTGTGAGGGGTCAGTGGGGTCCACCAGAATGGGAACCACGCTGGCTGCCTCACAACCCTCGCAGTGCACGTCCAGGTCCTGCCGCCGGCCACCTTTTCCCAGCACTGCTCGGACTGCCTCCGATAGTGGGAAGGTGTGCCAACCACTGCGCTTCAGCTCCACCCGTTTCTCCACCAGTGGCCAGCGCACCCCGCCCTGGCCAGAAGGCTCCTGGTAGTGCACCCTCACTGTAACCTTCCGCCGCAGGCCCTTCTCTGGCCCACCCGGCAGCAGCTTGAAGTATAGCCAGAGGTTGGCCTGCTGCACGTACAGGTTCTGGTTGCCCTCGTTGGAGATCAGGAAGAAGAGGGTTGATTTAGATGAGGATGAATCATCTATAAAGAAAAAAAGAGAGCGGTTATTTTAGTCCCTTGAACTTCACAGATCCTAAAATGTATAATTCAGGACCTACATGGAAAATGAAGCAAATTTATTTCCCTATTAAGGATTGTCCATTCTTTCCTCACTTTCTTAATAATTTTAACATTATGTTTCATAGTAATTACCTGGGTATTCATAGAAGTTTCTGGGCAATAATAAGGGGTTAAAAGATTGATACATAACTCGGAGCTTGGTGTGACAAGTGCCAAAAAGTTCTGAAGATTAATACCTGCTTATTTATGCCTGAAGCAGATTTTGGAATTACATGTCTAATGTTGCTCTGCTTATTACGGGATAGCCCAGGCAGGTCCAGATTCCACAAATGATCTCTCAGTCACACTCTTATATACCACCCAACGTGATGGAGTAGTGGCTGCAACAGCGCAGCCCTGGGCCTGGGCCCACTTGGCCTTGTGCTTAGGGCTGCAGATGCAGGGGGCAGGGGTGGATGTGGGCCCTGCCCTGGGGGGTTCATTGAGTTCACAGCGAGTGCAGTGAAAACCCCGGAGCTCCTGGAGCCTCAGAGACTGACAACACAATACACTCACTGAGGTATTAGGAGACAGCCATGGCACGGCCTAGCATTGAGCGTGTGGCCTTCAAATAAAAGGCACGATGAGAAAAAATAAAAGCCATTTACATGACACTGGCTACTTTCTAAATACAACAGTATTTAGAATACTGTGCAACACTTTGAAAGGTTCAGGATGCTGGGCTTTTGTTTTCCTTTTTTACTGCTCCTTTGAGGCAGAAGATAATTACTGATGCCACCCATTTGCTGAATAGTGTAATTAATCATATTCCATGTGATCTTTGTCTTAGTTTAAATGTCAGATCTGCCTGCTCCTTGCACATGCTGAAATTGTTAAATGGTCTTGTTTGTAAACTGATTAGGTGAGGTCAGTGTCAACAGCCTTCCTCCGAAGATGGCTCATTTCTCTGACAGTCTGCTTGCCTGCCCTGTGTAGCAGTGTTTCAGCCTTGTCCAGACTCGTTTTACCATCTCTGGCAGGGAAACCAGCTCTCTCGGCAGTCCCGTAATGGCACATGTTTAAAGCTCAGGAGGGACAAAAATATAAAGCCCTGGAGACATGGTATCAGGTAACCAAACACAAGTAAAGAAAGTAAGCAAACAATTCTCCTGCAATTTTAACCTCATTAACTGTCTCCATGCCCCTGGTTATAGATATTCCAGCGATAGGAATATATTTGTACAAATGGCAACTTACAAGACACAACTTGAGAGACACTTGCAGCACATTGTCTTCAGTTTCTGCTCAAATCAGTGACATCCATCCACAAAGGGGAGTGGACTGAATGATATATTGGAGCAACAATTTCCACTAGTATGCACCGTGCCTCCAAACAGGGAGGTGGGGTGCAGTCTGGAAAGTGGCCACATGACCTACTGCCAACACTCTGATTGGGTGCGCCCACTCTCAGCTGAGCTGGACCACAGATGGGCACTCAGCGCTGTCTGTCCAACTCAATGGGAGGTCGGCGAAAGATGAGTTGATTATTGGCTCCTTTTAAGACTTTATTTACCTACAGGACTCATTCTGGGTGTCTTTTCCGGTTATAATTCCCATGTTAAAGGGGCAGTGTAGAGGCATATCAGACTACACTTAACCATTTTAGATGCAAGGTGCTCCCTAAAGTACCCATCCTCATAAAACCCCTTCAACATCAGAGATTTTTATCTATCCATATATTATTTCTGAAGCTAAAAAGCAAGTTGTGTAGTTTAGAGTGCTTTATATATTAAGAGTAAAGAACCGAAGTGTGGTCCTACTAATGGGCTAATCTAAAAAATTGCAGTTAATTTGCATAATGAGATGTAAATAATTTGTTTTGATGTGACATGGTTCATTGTACAAACTCAGTGGGAATCTTGTCTCAGGCATCAGGTAGGATATTCATAACTATTTAATACTTGGAAAGTTTCTCTGGAATGTCGCATTACACATCAAATCATGCAGAATTTTTTAAAGTTTGGCCGAGTTCCCAATTAAGGCACAAAGACACTAAAGTTAAAACCAAGGCCACTCTGAGTAGTAACATTTGAGCCATGTCTAAAGTACTTTATCAGGTAAAAGTCACGCAAGAGTCACGGATCATTCACCATGTAAAATTGTCTGGACGAGTTCACATCAGTGTGTTAACCTTGAGCACTCCATGTGTGGGGGTTTGAGCAGGGGGGCCTGAACCTGTAGGATTCAACTGATTCCTGGGTGGGCCAATGAGTATACTGCACTCGTAGCTGCCTCAGCGTGTTCCTACCTGTGTTGCCAACAAAACAACAAGGCTGATAATCTGCTACACTCATTACTCAATAGCTCAGACACCTCCAAACCACACACTGCCACACCACTGCAGAGATAGCAACAGAACAGGGTATCTTTGAAAATGCAGCCACAATGGTCTGCTTATCCCTTCAAGAATCCTTAAGAAGAATGCCAAGCAGTTCATGGGTAACTGTACTTTTGACCATATAAGCAGCCGGCTCATTCTAATGCTTCACTGGAGATTACTCTCATGCTTGAAATGCTTCATGTGAATAGCTTGGCTGGGACATCAGTAAGGCCAAGAATACAACCTGCTGTCTGATTAGATTCTGACCTCCTGCCAATCTCCCAACACTGTAAACTCTATTTTCCACAACTGGATCCGATGTCAGGGCAAAAACAAAGATTTGCTGAGGGGATCAATGCAGACTGGGTATGATTGGCATTTCTTGATGAAGGAGCAGGTCCTGTTGCAAACCCTTTTGACCCTATGAACGCTGTGCCACATTGAATAACGTCAAATAATAAAGCCTAATTCCCTGCACCGGACTGGACGTGAAGAGTTCAGTGAGTCCGAATGGTTACCGATAAATGAGAAGCCTACATCTCTCGCTTCGCTTCCGTGGCTACGGGACACCAAATCCTTCTGAAACGGCCCATAGGACAGTGTTAACGGAGACGTGAAGCTGGCAGCTGTCCTCACCTGCACCTTGGCAGGCCTCTCTGTTCTGCTCTCCTATAGCAGGGTGTGAGATACAAGCCAACCTGCTGGCTGATAACAGCACAAAGTAAAAAGAGAAGCGACCAGTGCTCCCCTGAGATGACTTACAGCGCTCAGCCAACAAGTGCACTGATTTGCTCACTTATCACCTGTGTATCATATAGTTGCAGGGCATCTTAAGACTCTGAGGAGGAGCACGCAGCTCAGAGGCAGAATGCCTCGGGAGCTTGTTCTAAAGCCATGCCCTGGCTGGCAGCCTCCACTCTGGGGGTTAGCGCCAGCTGGCCCTGAGGCAGAAGGGGTCTAGAGAGCGAGGACCAAAGCCAGTTCCGTGACACAATGCTGCTCAAAGGTTCAAAGGTGTCATGAATAATGGGGGAGAATGCAAAGAGGCCTGGATTTGCTTTGATATTTTAAAAAGCATTCTTCGCAGAGCTGCGATATGAGCGGACCACCCCCCCTCCACATCCCAGCCTCCATAACCTACTACGACTCAAATGTCTCATGCATTATTCTGACTGATTTCTTTTGTTTTCTTTTTGTTTTTTTGTTCCCAATGTTGACATATTGGGTTTAGCGAGAACGCACAGTGCTCTACCAATAATTGCCTCCCTTTTGTTCCCTTGTCATGACTGTGTTCAGATCATTCCTGGTGGAGAAAGGGGCTCGGAAACTGTCCAAGCTAATTGTGCTGCGCAGTGTTTGAGACCAGGAGATAAGGGAGCCAACTCTGAAAGCGTTATGCTTAACCTCACACTAGTGTCCTTTTTGCAAAAATGTTACTACCGGTGAAAGTGACAAAATTAAGCCATCTTTTGGATAGCTTAATTTTGTGATTTCAATTTTGTGATTTCATCGTGTATTGTGTATGTGCTCTTTGTCTGGAGCTTCATGTGTTTCCTTGCAAGCCGGATAAATGGACAGCTGAAGGTTTTGGGGTGAAGCTGTTGCAAAGTTTTCTTGAAATGAAATTCAGGACTTCAGTTGTTTTGCTCAGGCTGTTATGCAAGGTTCATAAATGATCTGAGTTGTTTTATATAATTTACCAGAGTGACCAGAGTTTGGAACATGGCATAAATGAAGGCTCTGGTTGGTAGCTGACTGTGAGGTCAGTTTGAATAGTTTTAACCGCTTCTTTCTCAGTTTCAATGGAACTGAAACTATGTACTGTTAAAGGGATCCCAGCTGACTCATAAAGAAAGATTAATAAAACCAAATGGTGCCTACCATACATCCCAAGGTGCCTTTTGGTTTTATTAACTGATATATACTAACAGTCTATACCCCTGGCTCTACTTGCGGGTCTATTAGGAGCTGATAAGGTGGGGAGGTTGGAGGTACCCACCTGACTCTGCGAAGCTGATGATTTCTGACGTCTCCTCTTGCACCTCGTTGGCGTAGGCAGCCTGGCCGTCCAGGTGGGGGATCTCCACGCGGCCGTCCTCGCGCACTTTGCCCGCGTGGAGCTTCCTGAGCGCCGTGACCATGGCTGCCTTGGGGATGGGGTGCGTGATGTTGGGTCTCTGCCTCATCTGTAGCCGGCTCAGGATGTGCCTCTTGACGGCCTCCACGAAGTCCGAGTCCACCCGCTCCGAGTCGTCGGGGCGCCCGAGCCCGCACGAGGCGCACGACTCCTGGGCCCGCGCGCAGCGGACTGAGAGCACGAGACAGAGCGCCAGGCACGCGCTCCAGCTCCAGCTCCAGCCCGGACTCAGACTCATCTTTCCCTCTCTTCTGCACGTCAGATTCTCTTTGGCTTCGGAAAGGGCTGAGGAGGTGGGGCGGACGGTTCCGCGCGCGTTTGCCAACAAATCCGTCATGCCCAGGTGCGCGAGACGCGTCCACGAAATTATAATAATAATAATAAATAATAATAATAATAATAGTAATTATGATAATGCTGGTAATACACAGTTCCCAGTGTTGGAGATCTCGTCAGTCAGGAGGAGCAGGAACTCCCAGAGGTTTCCTTCTCCATGCGGGTCGACTGAAGGATGGAGCTCCACAGTGGAGAGACCCCCAGCATCCAGCACCAGCTCGCTCCTACACGGTGGACCTGAAGAGCCTGCTCGCCTGCAGGGGGGCTCGCTCTACGGTGGGCATCTCCTCGTGCCTCTGTGTGGAAACGTGCACAGAGCAACGTGTGCGTCTCGAGTCCTCCAGCTTAACGCGTTAGTTCCTTCAGAAGTTCTCCAAGAAGCTGCTCTTCTGACTCCTGCTTTCTTGCCCTTCTCAGAGTGCAGATCTCTGCCTGGAATTCAAATGATGATGATGATGTGTGTGTGTGTCCTCCTGCTCCTCTCTCGTCCCAGTGAACAGTAGGGAATTCCCACTGTGTGCGCCCGCTGCGTGCGAGTGTGTGTGTGTGTGTGTGATGCCTGAGCTCCTGCAGGAAAGGATGATGTCCTTCAAGCGGTTCTCACTCGCAGTCACGACACTGAAGCCTGAAGTTGTTGGTTTTAAACTTGAAACCACGTGGGTGGAAGAGCTTTAGACTCATCAGCTGCTGCTCATGGAGCCACTCCAACCCAGTGATTAGCAGCTCGTGTGGCCAGCCAAGGAGGCTGTGGCCCTCTGGACACTTGGACAAAGTGGAGATCGTCAAAACAGCCTCTTTCTGTCAAAGTGAGGGAACACATTCATCTATCAAAGGGGTCTTTTCTCAGGGGGGTGGGGGGTTATGATGAACTTTCTCTTGTAGTTGTCTCATCAAAAGACCAGCCAGATGTTTCTCCAGGCTTAAAAACAAAACCCCCAGCTCACACAGGACACACTTCATGAGACACTTCTTGCATTTTCAGATGATGCTAACTGACTCCAAGAAATGCTTTCAATTACCCAACAAAAGATCAAACAACTTTATCATTCAGGGTCTATGATCTCCATACGGCCGTGTGACCAGTTGCTCCATAATATTTAAACTCTGAGTAAAATGTTTAACTGTTGGCTTCTGTGTTCAGTTGTCCTGAAATGTGTCCTGATGTATGGTCTGTGGAGTCCAGCCGCAGTGAGAGTCGGGTTTGTTCACTCAGTGCTTTGGCGCCATCTGTTGGCCTCTATATTTTATGCACCGCATGTCGTGTCGTCTTTTCCACCCGTATTCCGACTTAACCCCGCCCCCTGTCTGGGTGGATTTAAAGGGGTGGGTATGCCAAACAAGCAAACAAACAAATGAATAAATGCATTTCCCTTTGAATGCATGTGATAGATTTACATAATATATGCAAGTATATATATAAAATACATTGTATGTAGTGTATATAATATATAGTGTAAATGTTCATTTGTTTGCTTGTTTTGTTTGGCATGTAAAATATTTACACTCATAT
>JBBPCZ010000002.1:10074274-10117621 GCA_037974445.1 Brycinus macrolepidotus | reverse complement strand
CTTATTTTATTTTTTATTTTATTTTATATTTTATTTTATATTGTTCTTGTGTCTCTGTGTCTTTGTGTGTTGTGGCATGACATAAGCAATTTCCTCCAGGATCAATAAAGTATTCTGATTCTGATTCTGATTCTGATAAGGATGTTAGCACTTAGAACTCTCCTCTGTTTCTCATATTATCCTGAAACTTGAGTGTTTTCTCAAATTGTAAGCCACTTTGGAAAAAAGTGTCTGCCAAATGAATGTAGTGTAATGTATAATGTATACAGAAATATGTAATGTAATATAATTGAGCATTGAGTCAGAGCTATTTACATTGGTTGAAATGAATTATTATTTTTGTTTCTTTGGGACTCAGAACTAGAACTCAGAACTTTTACTCTGGAAAACAAAACATTCTGCATTTTAGTGACATGCCTCTGTAGTGGGTTGGCACAGTGGGAAGTGCTCTTGCCGCATGGCAAAAAGGCCCTGAACAGGGCAGCCAAGGGCCCTTTCTGTGTGGAGTTTGCATGTTCTCGCTGTGTCTGTATGGGTTTCTGCTGGGTACTCCAGGTTCCTCCCTCAGTCCAAAGACATGCAACCCTCAGTCCAAAGACACTACAACAAGGGTATAGCTCAGTGGTAGAGAATGTGACTGCAGATCAAGAGGTTCCTGGTTTCAAATCCGAGTGCCCACTCACACAGCAGCTCATACGTATACTAAAATTGGAACGACACAGAGGAGATTAGCGTGGCAAGGATGACATGCCAAATCCTGAAGCATTCTTTATTTTAAAGGGGGCAGCTGGTGGCCTGGTGCTTAGGGATCTGCCTCTGCAACGGGAAGGTTGCGGTTTCAAATCCCCAGGACTGCCAGTGGCACCACTGAGGTACCCTTGAGCAAGATACCATCCCCACAAACTGCTCCCCAGGCACTGCATTCCTGGCTGCCCACTGCTTCAGTTGGTGAATGGGTTAAATGCAGAGAAAGAATTTTACACTGTTCACACTGTGTGCTGTGCTGTGCTGTGGTGTGTTCATGTATGACACATTACACTTCGTGGACACTTTACACTTTTTTACACTTACAGGTGGATTGGAGATGCTACACTGAACATAGGGTGTTTGACAGGGTGTTTGTCTGTGTGTCTGGCCTGTGACGGACTGGTGACCTGCTCAGGTTGTTTCTCTGTCTTTCAATGCATGACTGCTGGGATTGGCTCCAGCAACCCCTGGTTAGGATAAGCAGCTTGGACAATAAAAATGTTGAGCTGCTGATCCACGCTTCACGAACCTGCACTCTCATGTACCAGTGATTTGATGAACTTAGTTTTCAATAATGCATTCAGATGGCCTTTTAGTTGGTATTCATCAAACCCCCTACTGTTTCTCCAAAAAGAAAAAAAATATTATGATTGTGATGTGCAAGAAATATGCTACCACTGCAGTATTTTGGTGATCCTTGCAGCACTGCAGGTGAGCACATGCTATGGATATTTAAACACACTTACAGGCACTAAAACAGTCCTGTAACTGATAAAGAGGCAGTAGTTGGTATCACTTTCAACTTTCCACATTCCCTCTGCTGTTAAAACTATTTTGTTCAGTTTTTTGTTGTTTTTTTTTGGAAGGAAATAAGAGTGAGAAAGTGGTTCACGTTTAAAAAGTTAACTAGAAGTGATCCCCCGCCCACAATATTGCAAGAGCATGGTGGATATGTCTTTTAGTGACTAGTAGTGTTTCAGCAGGTGTCAGTTCTGATTAAGAGTGACTTAAAACAAGACTGGTTGTATATTAGTAGGCTATAATGTATTTTCAGTAAATCTACCTAAGTACACAGATCACTTGTGCACACACATTTTTTGAAAAGTGGTAATGTGCTTATGAATCATTACGAGAACCAAACCCTATTTGTGGCATATGAAAAGCCTTAAGAATATTTTGGATGGTTCCTAATAAGGGTGTTGAATGATTTTCAGTGGGTGCTTCAGCACTCCACTAGTGCCATGTCTGCATGAGCTTGAAGCAAAGTGATTAATAGCAGAAAAGGATCAAGGAAAATTACCCAAAGGATAGAACCTAACCCTGATGTCCTGACTGGAAACATGTGTAAAATGCACATGCTCTATATTACTTCCAAATTCCATTTCAGACTGTCAAAATCAACCTCAAGGACAGCATGCTGGTATAAATACCAACATAGACATAATACTGAAGGCGAAAGTCATAAAAATTGCAAATTGCTGGGGAAAATGTAAAATATATCCTCTGAAAATGAAACGTATGCAGAAAAAGCCACTGGTTAATCCTGCCTTGACAGAATTAGGATTAAGGAGCCTCTTGGTGGTTGGAAACACTCTTAGAGATTGGGGCTTACCACTGAAAGGGTAAAAAAAAAGTTCCAGTTCATACTTCAAACTTATAATATCATACAATGATACAGTACATATTATCCCCTCTTCTACTTAAGAAAACACAAATGTGTTATTGAAAAGAATCTGACAGAAACTCTTATTTCAGTTAGCCAAGAGTGAGAAATAATTTTGAATTACACTGTGCGTTTATCACAGCCCATAACAGGGACTACATATTCAACACCAAGAGCACAGACACATGTGGTACAACTGTGAAGGTGGTGTCCAGCGCCTCATCCTTGATACACTGTTATTCGAGTGTGCCACACTGACTTGGTATCTCCTGCTCTCCATGTTCTGACACATGGATGCCACTTTATCAGCCAAAACCATGGCCTGCTGAACACTCTTCCAGAAAGCAAGACTGATGTGTGCAACTTCACATCCTTAAAAATAAAAGTTCTCAAATGGCTTTTGACTTGGTAAAATGGTTCTAGGATAAGAACCTTTGTTACTTTGTTACTTTTGTTGTGGGTTTTAATCTGTTTTCTTCCACTGATTTATCTTCAGAAAGCTCCGTGAAACTGAGCCAGCTGTGTTGTTTCAGTGAAATATAAAGTGTTTGTTTATTATTTGCAACCTTGCTGAGTAAAACTCTTCCCTTCTGGCTGCTGTAGTCATCGTTTGCATATGGTTTTACTTGTTTTACTGACCCTCTGGGTGTCGTCTTTCCACCTGGACTACCTTTCCTTGTGTATGTGCATCTTTCTTTTACTCCTTAAATTGTTGCAAGAATGAAAACCATGTACCCAGCTGTTCAGTGTGATTCTGTGAAAACTGTAGTGCTGTAACTTAACAAAATTACGTAAATTTAACCTAAAGCTATAAACATATGCTGAATCTTCTGCTTTCACTAGTTGAACGGAAGCATATTAACTTGAATGTAGAAGTAATGTATAGAATGTTTAGACCAGCTCATTATAATTTATAATTTATAACTGAAATCACTGTATTTTGATTTACTGTAATTAGTTCAGTGCACATAACTCAATCAAGTAGTATGGAAGCTACACACACCAAAAGTGGTTCCTGTCAATGTGTGTGCTGAAGTTAGACAGAGATGCAGAGATGCAGTCACACACAGCGTTCTTTAATGAAATTGGAATGATGGGAGCGAGAACAAGAATAAACAAAATCATGAGGATGCACAGGCTCACGCTCAATAGTGTTTGGCTAAACACAAGATCATCTAAAGGGGGGCAAAGCCCTTTGGTCAAACAAAAAATTCAGATGGGCAGGCACCCTGACAGTCCATCAAATCAGACTGAAGGAAAGAGAAGAGAGCTGAGCTTTTCCAATCAGGGCCAAAAAGTCAGCACGGCAAGGGCAGACAGTCTGGCTGGCGTACGGAGAAGAAGCGCGAGCCTGGCGGGGAATTGGGAGCGGTTCAGGGAACCAGCTGGAGAGACAACACACATTCGGTAAGCATGACGGTGAACAGACAAACACTCTCCGGATCGGCTGGTGCTAAATAGTGATAGAGGAAATGAGAGACAGGTGAAAATGCTAGTTAATCAGCAAGGGGGCAGGTGAAGTGGGTCCTGAGTGTAGGTAATGAAAACAGGCTTTAATTAAGCTAAACAAGGTGCAAAGTGCAAAACAAGCGCCTGCTCCATAGCACACTGGGTTCACGATGTGGATTAGAAACCTGGGTTCAAATCCAACTCTAAGTAGATTTTGTGCGGCTGGTGGCCTGGTGGTTAGGGTGTTGCCCCTGCGATTGGAATGTTGTGGGTTTGAATCCCAGGACTGCTAATGCAACCACTGAGGTACCCTTGAGCAAGGTGCCATCCCCACACACTGCTCCCCAGAGGCTGCATCACTGGCTGCCTACTGGTTCACTTGGTGAATGGGTTAAATGCAGAGGAAGAAGCTCACACTGTGTGCTGTGTTGAGCTGTGTTGTGCTGTGTCCATGCGTGACTATAAGGGCCACTTTACTTACTTAAACCCAGGCTCAGTAATCTGGTGACTGAGAGCGCCAGAGGCAGGGCAAAGGTGGCGAGGATGTGACAGTTCCTCTATGTTAGGGGTGCACAACTCCAGTTCTGGAGCAGGCCTGCATTGCACACTGGATTGCAGGTGATGCAAATGAAAATAAAGGACAAAAGGCGTTTCTCAGTCTGCATTCTTCACTGTACTTTCGTTCTCATGTACGAAAAGCTTGACCTGTATCTCCCAGAATTTACTATTTGTAGCGAACTGCAGCAGTTAAAGCATACAGTAGATTACCGCAATGTTTCCCTGTAAATTTACATTAATGTTTTTACAATGTTGTTTTTACAGTCAGGTTTTTATTAAACTTGAATACATGTTTTCTAGCTAGCTCAGTGTACCTTTCAGGAGGAGGATCTGAAACAATAAGCTATGCTATAAGCTATGCTATATTAGCCTCTCCTTCTTGCTTGTTCAGTTTACTTTTCTTGTATATTTAGACAATGAATTTGTCAACTAGTACTACTGAATGAGTTTCCTGCCCTCGACAGCCAAATAATGGACCCCTTGTGTACCAGGGGCCTTCAGCCTTAACTAGCCTATACAATAGTCAGGCCCTATTCTGGAGGAGTGCACCCCAGTTCTTTGCCATTGCTCCAAAGAAACCCCTGCTGGCACTTTTATTTTAAGAGTGTAGAAAAGGAAGAACAGATCATTTTCACTGCGGTTTCTGCCACACAATCTCTTTTATCCAATCTTCACAAAAACATTTGTCAAAGATGCTAGTTTGTGCTCTAGCTCCTTCCTATTCATTACATTCCAACCTGCTACTCTACTCAGGAAACTGTGCTACAAAACACAAAAGCAGTAATGCAGCGAGAGCTGAAAATAACCTGCTTTGGGGAGCGGCAGAGGAAAGCAGAAGTGAGAGGATAGGTGACGGCTGGAAGACAGTGACTGCAGCAGTCATAAAACTTCCCTTTCTGTGCAGGTCAGGAGAGAACCTTTTAAAATCTCAAAGAAACTGATGCATTTAATCAGATTTTTATGCTCTGACAAGGACGTTCTGGTTAATCTGCAGAACCAAGACGTATTTCAGATGACATTATAACTATATAACGTTCTGAATGACTTTCAATCTAATCTACAGGGGAGACCATGAGAACATTTCATGGTTCATAACTCAAGTCTAGTCTACCTAGGACTTCCCTATCAATTCCAGCCATTTAGTTGCAAGCTCATGAAGCCAATTTCCTAAAAATCTCCACCAAACACTATTACTATTAAGTCATGATATTGACTTGTTTCTGCAGAAAATCTAAGTAAAAGAATGGGATCTACAACTGCTCAATTGATTGTTTTCCTGTTCTGAATCTAAGCCAAAAATATGTTTAGCATATTTCATTTGTCTGATTTTAGTACTATTTTAGTTTTACCCTGGAACTTCAAGGATAATGTAGCTAACAGGTAATGACTGCTCACAGCATCATGCAAACGTAATAGTCAAAGACCATGTTGCCTCAGACCGTACCATAAACATATAATGGCAGATGTCATATACTGTCAAGACAACTCATGACTGCATATGACACCTGCCATTATACGATTATGGCATGGTTATGACAGTGTTATGTAAGTATGTGGCTATTCAGAGATGCATGCTGCAATTCAGACAAGGTAACCTAGCAGCAATGAGCTTTCTTTATTTGTTAGCTCCATTAGCCTCTTAGTGCAAAACTAAAGAAAGTATGGTAATCAAACATGTCCTAACTGGCTTGACTGATCATGGCTGTCATTGCTGATTGACTACATTTGGGATAAACGGAAAACTGTGTAAATCTGATTTTTGAAATTGATATAGAATTCAACATGTAAGATCTAGGCAACTACTGATTCCATTGGACACAGTTTGTTAAATCTGAGAAAACTGAAGGTGGAAGTGCACTAAGGCTAGTTTTATAACATTAAGGAACTTAGCAAGAAGTTCCTGCAAAGTTTGGCAGTCATTACGCATCAAAGTAATTCATTCCAAATCTCTGGAGCGTCAGTGTGAGGCTTTTCAACACAGCAGGAGGGTGAATGACTTATAGGAATGATTCCAGAATGATCAAGCAGCTCCAGAACGCAGGAGGAACTATGGCAGGAATACCACCTCAAGATCCAGCGTAATATCAGGCAGCAGCTGTATGAACACCGCTTGACAAAGAGACTGACTGTTTGGAGCACATAGTGCTTAAGTCAGGGTATGCATAATATCATCATTGTATAAATCAATAACCCAGGTTGGAAAATCCATGCCTCTGGGAAGCACAGTCCAATCAAATGTTGAGTGAGACCCAGTGTGGAGTTGTGGATATAGCTACATGACACTATGAACAAGGAGAAATGTATGGATAAAAGGATCATGCAAATATATTCGTATACTGGATTCTTTCCCAGCACCATTCCAGCTCCGTCTTGTGTTATAGTAGATGTGAATTTGTCTTAAGTTTATTTTGTCTTGAATATATTTTGTCTTGCTGACTCCACCTTCATAGCTTTTAATGGGGCTGATGGTAAATGTGTGCACAGAAGCAGGACATTTCTGACAGAGGTAGAGAAGGATAACCAGTCTGCAGGAGTAGTCCAGAAATTAGCCTCAAATAATTTGCTGAACATCCATCCTCACAAGTCAGCAAAGCTCACAAATTAGCTTTCTATTTATTCCTGCGTCATATAACCTCCTTCAATAACAACATTGATCAGGAAGACCACGAAGGCTTGGACCATAATAATATAACAATTTGAAAAAAATTGCTGGTTAATTTTTTTTTTTTTTACATTTTTCTGAAGATATGTCATCAGGTGAGCAAAGAGAAACGAAATATAACCATTATAGCCAAAATATTGAGGTTGCATCAAGGTGTGTTTTGTGGTACACCTGCACCCTTACATCTGACCTTGTGTAGGGGTAAGGGCGTTGTTGGACATGCAGTTCATTTAGAGTACGCTATTGTTGCCAAACAATCATGGACTGTTCTATAATCCAGAAACATTCCTTTTCTAAGTAGTTGTTGCTCACTAAATTACAACCTTGAAGGCAGTGTTTTCCACTGGTGCCTATATGTGATTTCCAGTCTTATCTTAGCACTAAACTGATGGTGTTGTACGGCCCTTTTCCCACACTGGGGCTGAGTCAAGGAATTGCTCCCTACTTCCTACATAGTACACTACACAGAAATACATAAAATACTGGCTCCTGCATACCATGTAACAAAGAGATATTTGGGAATCAGCAATTCCATACTGGACAAATAGTGCACTATTTGGGTGAGGAAGCCCAAATCTATATTTCTCACACCATACATGCAGTGATTCAGCCTGGGTTTAAGAAAGGCAGATCTAAGTAAAACACAGACATTTGAAACATATAGGACATTCGAGTCATATATTCTTAGTGAGTATGTTAATTCAGCCGAGTTGACCAGCCTAGTTCTAGTAAAGCAAATAAGTTGCCCCACATCAGTTTCAACAAAAATGTGTTTTTACTTGAATGTTTTACAACGGCTTAGTCAATCAGATTTTAGGACCAGAACTGTTCATGTTTATGATGTTCAACTACGTTATGTGTGTAATTAATGTCTATATTGAGGTGATTTTATTTTAAAAGTGTGTTACAAACATTAGGGGTTAAACTTTAGCAAAGGTTTCAAAAAGCAAAGTTTTTCAGGAAACTGTGGAACTCTGGTTGAGCTCCTGTCTGCTCTCATAAGTGACCAGTTTTAGTGGCCAGGCTTCCTCATACATTCCATGAGACCTCTGTCCTATGTTAAATAAACCTAAGCTTCTGGATCTGCGCACTTAATTATACACATGCTATTGAGCAGGTTAATGGACTGTGCAGCATCGTGTACCAAGAGCTATAAGCACACACACACTCCATGTATTTTATTCCTGCAAGCCTGAAGCATGTTAGTATGGAGGAGTGAGCAATAATATGCTTTAGGCTTTCAAATAACTTGGAGAACGCATGCTGACTCATTCTCCGGATGAAACATGATTAAGCCTCACCGCTAGCAAGTGTTAATTCATGCCTTCGCTTCTCAATTAATCAACCGGCCCAAGAGCACAATGTGACAAGTGTGAAGAATGCATGTGGACTTTGGAATGTGTCTTAGACACTTCTAGCTAGATGAAAAAAATAAGAATGCAAAACACTTTAAGTCTAGAGAAAACGAGGACAACGGCTGGCTGCCTTCCTTGTTAAACAGCAGATAATCTTTCAGCATCAGGATGATACATACCACTGATTTCTCCATTATGGAACAGAATGTGGTAGAGGCTGAGCAGGAGGTGCTGGGTTCATGATTAGCCAGAGAAAATTCACATACACACCATGGTCATGAATTAAACCTAATCAAATGTGTTTTGAATGCCAGGAAAAATAGAAGAGAAGAAACCAAAGGGAACTGAGAAGTTGCAGACCACCTCGGTCAAAAGACAAACTGCTACTGGTCAATGCAGGAAGTGGGGCCCCAGGAGCCCCCCCCCCCCCACACACACACACACACACACACTTTTCATTATAACTAACCATATAATCTTGAGTTAATCTCTGCGTCAATGTCAATTTTTTCACCCTCCCACAAAAAAGACATGTCCCCCTCACTGCTTGAGATTACTTATGTTTCTTTTGTGTGGTCAAGGGATAGTTGTGGAAAAAAGTACATTACTGGAAATATATTTTTGCAAGTGACTTTTCCATAGAATATCTCATAAGATGATACCGGGCTTTCATTACAAGCCAAAATAGACTGGATAATTATCTGCTCAGCAAAATATTCTGACATACAATCTGGGTATATTGAGATGTGCCAGTTGGGTATGTATGGACATACCATTTGGTTTAGAGTTACAAAAGAGCTCACAATTATTTTGCCATTGTTCCCATGCATTTCAAAAGATCTGAACACAGGACAGGACAGGGGACATGACACGGGGCCAGACAGGAGACTGAGACATTACAAGGGGCTGGGGCTTAACTGGGAAACAGGAAGGCAAAACATTAGGGACAGGAACTTGGGGTAGCACAACAGGAACAGACACCATAACAAGGACAGGAACAACATTTGGGACTGTAACATGAACTGTGACAGACAGAGAGGGTGACGCCAGAACAGGAGTGAAGGCCTCTACAGGGATGGACACAGGAACTGAAACAGGAACATATATATGAACAAAATTAATGACAGGAAAAAAAAAAAACAGAGTGTGAGGTGTCTGTGAAGGCTGAGCCAGAGCCATGTTGTGGGCTCTGGCAGAGGTGGCTGCCATGTCCTAGGCAGCCTTCCCTACTATTAACAAGAGACAAGGAAGCTGGTGATGAGTGACCAGGAGACTGGGAGGCCAGCAGCAGAGGACCAAGAGGCTGGGTGTCCAGCTGCTCGGAACTAGGCAGATGGTAGAACTGGCTGCTTGGAACCAGGTGACAGGGGAGCTCAAGAACATCATGGGATGTCAACAGCAATACAGAGCTCTCAGGAGCAGCAGGCAGCACTGGCGATGACATGAAATCCTCTGGAACAGCAGAGGGTGCCAGCGTTGATGGGGTGCTCTACGAAGTGGCAGGCAGCAGGCAGCCAGAAGGTGCTTTCCAAAGCAGCAGGTGGCGATGGTAATGATGAGGAACTCTCCAGAACAGCGAGGTCTATAATATTAATCTAAGCAAACTAGATAGACAAGCAATGAAACCATGAAAGTCACGTCAGAAACGTTAGCTATTTAGTTTGCCAATGCAGTGAAATCTGCATTAGGTGGCAAGCTGGCCTTCATCTAACTAGGAATACAAGCACTCACTGACTTAGTACCCCCACAACTTCTACACAAAATCAAGTGCCAGTGCTACTGGTCAGTAAGGTTTGGAGAAAACAACCAACCCTGTTTTGTTTTTGTTTTTCAGGCTCCACCATCTAAGCTATTTCTTTATGTTGTAGAAAACCTGCTGCTACTACAAACTTTTGGCTGAGAGCAGGATTGCCAGATATAATGGAAAGTCTATGGCAGCTGGCAGGCTTTCACCGAGAGGCCTTGTTACAGTAATGAAAGCTCTGCCGTATGGATCAATGCCCACTGAAGGCTTTTTGCCTTCTGTATTATTGACTAAAACACGCCTGTCTGGGAGGTCTCAGGTGTGCGCAGCTTCACGCCAGGGACTCAAATGAGTCGCTCTGCCAGCTCTATGTGAGATGATCTTTCCAAAGTGCCGATCTTGGACTTGCTTCTCCTGTCAAAAAATCAAACCACATTCAAAACAGAAAAGAAAGAAAAACCAGTCTCAGGGCCGATGTACAGGAAGCCTCTAACCACCTTCTCTGCCGTTTAACACTTTATTATTCTAGGGTCTGCCACACAGAAGTCATCCCTTTAGTCTGTTCTCATCTCTTCTTACCACCCCACTCAGTTCACAGTGTGGGTGAGCTCCTTTGAGCCAGGAGCTGTCTCACACTCATGATGAAATCTTGAGCTTGTGGGAAACTACTGAGAAGTCTTGACTCATGCACATGCCAAAAGAAAAACTTGAATTGGTAAAGAACCTTTACATTATATGATTCTTTAAACCTTAGTAAGGTGACTCACACACTTCCTTGATGAAAATGTTTGTTTTTTTAAAGAACCATCCATTATAGGATTCTTTAGTAAACCAAAAGTAACTCTTCTACATTACTGCTTCAAAAACCCTTTTTGGGGCATTTATTTTGAGTGCAGTTCCAAAAAGCACACAGAGAATCTACTTCTCCTGCTTTTCTCATTTCTCTTGTTCTCTTCTGTTTAGCGTATGACCAATTTTTACTGTCAAACTACTAAAATGGGTAAAAACTGAAACTATTCCTACTTAAGTTATTATTTTTAATGAGTTTTTGGATTCCTTTAGGTGACTAATGGGGATCTAACTGAAGGTGTCCAAACCAGCAATAATTATGGTGAGGCCAAGTAATTAGCAACTGGCTCTCCTCAGGCTAGCAGAGGCAATCAAGACCCCAAACTAATGGAGACTGTGGCAGTCCATTAGAGCCTATTAGGATAATTGGACTGGTAACTCAGAGAAACTCAATAAAACTGAGTTATTTTGGACTACCACACACATAACATAATATAAACATGGTACAGGGCCCTTACTATTGCTGAATGTACACTATCAACACCCTCTTAAAGTCCCTGAAAAACATTTAGTATGTTTAAACAATAATAGACTAAAATGAAATGACGTTTAAAAATAAAATGTCAATTACACAATAAAACAGATTTAACATTACTATACAGAGAAAACCTGAGAGGTCTGCTTTATATATAATATACTGAAACTTCTATTACCACTTCTGCTACTACTAGGGCTTTCATAATACATAATTGCTCCATTGTCCATTTTATCAGCCCCACTGACCACATAACTGCACTTTGCTATTATTTCCTAGCCCCCTTAACCCCATTCATTAATGGTCAAGACTCTCACAGGACCACTTGTGGTCCTAATGGTCATGACCTCAGGACCACTAATTTGACATTTGTTAATAGCATCTTTTGTGATGTCAATTACACCTTTTGAGGTAAGCGGTGAGTAAGATTTGTTTATTTGAGCCTAAGCTGTGTCTCTCGTCAGTTGAGTACTCTCAACTAGGAAGACAGATAGCTAATCAGCTAATTTGGCCACTTTAGGCTTGTACTTTGCTATTTCCATACTATGAACAAAAAAGGCCAGACATTGTTAATTGTATTTTTTTATGCCATTTATTTTAATAGTTATATAGTACTGTATTTTTTTTTTTAAATAAAAGATACAATTAAAAACAATTTTTAGAATTTCTAAAGTTTCATGACTGTCTGAGCTTACAAAGCATTGACAAATGTTAGGATGTCCATCCTGAAGATAAAAAGTGGGTTAAAGGCATATTAATGTTACAGAGAACTAATGTATTGTACCCTTTATCCCCCCCACACACCTCCCCACCACCCAAAAAAAGAAAAAAGAAAACCCAAAACCACTAAAGGCACATTTGCTGATGTAACACTCCAAGCCTGAAGCTAATAGCTCCTGGTGAGCACTTTACACAGTTGACATGCAATCTGCTGGGAGAAGTAGGGCTTGGCAAAGCTAAGTGCAATCCACTGCCCTTAGTCCGGGCCGGTGTCTGCTGTGAGGAAAAGAGGTTATATTTCAAAGAAAACCCGTCGGCTGCTGTAGTGGTAGTGTCCCGTTTCAACAACACTGTTACAAAATCTTTCAACTTTTACTTTTTTTTAAAACAAAAAAGCTTTTAAGAGTCAAGCTGAGTTCAATAATGCATCAAAGAGAACATTTAACTAAGTGTGGTGCCCAAACAAATTCTGGGTTTTGCTTTATCTGCCTTTTTAGCTCTTTTAATTACACCTAGTAAATTCTTAAGCCTGCCTTGATGAGTTATGTTCTTCACCAGACGGACCATTTACTGCAAAGCACTCCGTAATGCAACAAGAATAAATCGAGATGTCCGCTGGGTGCTAGCATGCCAGTTACTCACTGCAAAATTGCTCGAAAGGTGCTATTTATATCACCATTAACTGAATGGTAAGGCATGAGGCAGCACTTTTACATCATTTTATGGAGGATGCCATTTATTTTGTTTTTGCTTACGCTGCCAAAGCTGAGTCATTGTCTGGCTCATCTCTAACCTCTGCCATATGGTTCTGTACACTCACTGGCCACTTTATTAGAAACTTATTATCACAAACTATCTGCCATATACTGTAACCTTGCTGGTGTACAGTTGTGTTGATGCACATTTTGTGTTAGTTATCCTCTAGCCCTTCATCAGTGGTCACTTTCTGACCACTAAGCCATGCTTTTTTGGCACTGGAACTATCAAGCCAGTAGTGACACTAAAGTGTATAAAAACCCCAACTCCATGCACACTACCATCATGTCACCGATATGTTAGTTTCACTGTTGTGCTAAGAATGATCCACCACCCAAAAAATATATCTGGTCAGCATTGAATCCTGTAGCCAGAAACTGGACAATTATGAGTAGAGTAGTGGTTCCCAGATTGGTCTTGGAGTACCCCCTGCCCTGAATAATTTGTGTTTATACACCCACTTCTGCTTCAGATGTGCAGGGCAAGGGGTGATCCAGGACTGGTTTGGGAAGCACTGGAGTAGAGGATGGCTGACAAAATCTGTGTGAAAATGTAAAGTGTCCATTTGTCATACGTGAACACACCACAGCACACAGTGTGAACAGCACGAAATTCTTCTCTGCATTTAACCCATTCACCAAGTGAAGCAGCGGGCAGCCAGGAACACAGCCCCCGGGGAGCAGTGTGTGGGGACGATACCTTGCTCAAGGGTACCTCAGTGGCGCCACTAGCAATCATGGGAATTGAACCCACAGCCTTCTGATTGCAGGGGCAACTCCCTAACCACTAAGCCACTAGGTCTACAGTGTCTACGGTGTGTAATTTGTACATAGAATGGACCTATAAGGTGGATTTCAAAGGTATCAAAAAGTTAAACGTCCATGAAAATTTAAAGGGGAATACCACATATTAAAAAAAAAAATCTGCATAATTTAATGGTTGAGACTAACAGTGAGATTCAGAGAGGTCGGATGTAGAATGTTTTTTTTGTAGAGAAACTTACTGACTTACTGACTTTACTGATTTCTTTACAGTGGTGGTGATAGGAACCAGGTGTTGTGATGTCTATATCACAAATAATGCTTTTTTATTACTGGTCAAAATGATATGGATAACTTTGGTAATGATAAAATGGTGTTAAATGTAGAGCCTAGGCCAAATATCTCAGGCACCATCTCATGACTTTCTAGGTTTTCAGGCATTAAACATTTTGGATGTCTGGATCCTATCAGCACTGATCTATTTAATTATAAAGATTTTTTTTAAAAATTGGTAGAGATCCCCTCTGATAACACATTGTAGCATAAAAGTTAATTCTGTTAAAAGTTCAGGAGCTCCCCAACTCTTCACTCTTTGAGCCCATATTACAAGTGTATTACAAAATGTAAATCAAATGTAAACGTAATTCATTGTGTGAGTGACAATGCAATAAAATATAATTACATTAGTCCATTTGTAAATTAATGACTTTTAAGAACTGTAGAGTCTCAGCTCTACAATAGAAGGATATGGGTTTTAGAGGAGGAGTAGAGCTGTGGGCAGTGCGGTGTCCGGTGCTGGTCACTGAGCTGCTCCTTTGCTGCTGTTGGATCTCATCTCTACATCTCATGGCGAGAATAAATCAGATCTGAGGCCAAATCCATCGTGTCAGAGCTCTGCCTTGGATCGTCCGCACACTGAGACCGCCAAATTTTATGGCCTCGTCCATCATACCCACAGTCCTCACTGCACCCATCCACTCCTCTGTACTGTTATTTATGGCTCTAGCAGCCAGGCAGTCTGCTGATGTGGGGCTGTTGTCTGTGCCTGTGTGAGCTCTGCAATGGGACTTAAACTTTTGTAACTTTTCAGACAGGGAACATTTCATTAAACTTTGTTCACTCTTACAAAAAAAGGTACCCAGAGGTACCCAAGAACTAATTTGGCACTTTAAAACCATGGTTTTTCAAAGTGTGGTCTGTCCTGTATAGCTGGGGGATCCCTGTTCTTATTAAAGTTATTATTGTATTTGTATTTGTATTAACTTATTATTTATAAAATGACATGGCATAGGTGTGGACTAATACATTTAGAGTATATCACTTGCACCTCAGTTCCTACAGTCAATAAATGCATTATTCTTCACTAACACTTGGAGTATGGCCACTATGGCAGAAATATCACTTTTTACTTTTTTACATAGCTTTACTTATGTTTCATAAGTTGGTACAGACAAACAGTAGTGGCACAAAAATGTAATAGAAGATAACCTATCTGTTTTAAACTACACAGCAAAAACATAATGGCCATCCAAATTACCTAAAGACACTACATTTCCTATCGTGCCCCATCATTGTTCCTTTCAACACTTTCAGTTCCCAAGACATCTGAGGTGCCAGGTAATGCTAATGTCAAGCATTTGTAACCAACTCAGCATTTTAGATTCTAAATCAAATACATTAGTTAGCCTGGCAGCTTTTACGATGTCGTGACATTGAATTGCATACACCAAGAATGTGTATTTTATTTTCAATTTTAAAAGGGCATGGCATAATAACTGCTAATGTTGCAAGGCTGTGTTATTTAAATAGCATAAAATGATGATCCATCCATCCATCTATCTATCATCTGAGACGCTTATCCAAACTAGGGTTCTGGGGGGGAGCTGGAGCCCATCCCAGTGGGGTGAAAGGGAGATAAACACTCTATACAGGTGTTTACTGACCTCTGAAATAACCAAAAGGGGTATCATCCCAAAGAACTCTTTTGGTACTTTTATTTTAAGGGGCCCACATTATGTAAAAACACATTTACCATGAGTTACAAAATATTCAGTTTACTCTCCAGTCTATGTACAGGAACTAAGTGGTAAAACACAATTGTTTTGAATTCACTGTTTCTGTGATGCCACAAAAACCTTTGCATTTACACATATCCATCTATTCAGCCTACAGCAAATTCAGCCCTTGTCACGTCCGTGCCACCCCCACCACGCCCCCAGCGAGAACCCTCGCCTCAGTATTGAGGAGTCCTTGTCACGCCCCCCAGTCTCCACGTGCCAGTTTGTTTATGTTTGGCGCGGCACCTGGCAACACACCTGCAGCGCGTGAGTCTCTGGGCTCACGGCTGATTACCATTGCCATGGCGCCCGCTACTCTCCACCTGTGTTTAGTTAGTCTTTGAGTTAGGCCTTGTTTAGAGTAGATTGTCTTTGTATTGTGAATGGTGTTTGTGTTCTCCCCCCTCATGTCTACTAGCATAAAAGCCAGTCGAGCCAGAGTCCCAGCATACGGTCACCGTCATCACTCTCGTGTCTGGGTCTGCTCTTCCGCCCCCGTGTCCCCCGAAGAAGAAGGCGCCTTCTACTCTTCAGCTCAGGTCTGAAAGCTCAGCCTCGCTCTCCCCTTGTTTCACAGAAGTGACCAGCTAAGCTGTCCCGTCGGCTGGCTGGTGAAACCGTAGTGGAGCTTCTGTTCCCGTTTCTCTCGGGACTTCCTGTTCTGTACTGCTGCTCTTACTGAGCTGTATTTTGCGTTTCTCATTAAAACCCCAGTGTTTTCGGTACTTCCTGCATCTGCGTCCTCCTTCCCCGTGGCAGACATGACAGCCCTGCTCATTCACGCTGAAGTTATAAGGAATATTTCAGGATGGGCTGCTTTTGGAATGAAGGCATAATGCAGGGGAGCTACACTGAACAGGGTCCATTTACACACACACACACACACACACACACACACACACACACATATATATATATATAGTTTGAATGGCACAATAACAGCCTATTAAATTCTAAGGCAACTCCAGTCCACAGTTTAGTGGTTTCCATGTTTAAGCATACCTGATTAATTGCCGGGTTAAGTGGTTGTGTTAGAATTACTAGACCATGCTGAACACTGGCCTTTGAGAACCAGAGCTTAATAGCCATGTAGTAAGAGATAAAGAGAGATTGGCTAATGGTCAGTAAAAATGAATTACAACAGTTTTTAATAATATTTTTCTTCAAAGGAAAAAATACAAGAGAATTATGCACATACTTCGCATGAGGACGAACGAGGATTAACCATCTTGATTTTTCTCAATTTGCCGCCTACTTCTCAACTGACAGGCAGTGAGAAAATGTTGATTACACTAATCTTTAATGAGTTTAATTTGAGATTACGTTTAAAATTATAATTCACTAAAATGAATCTAAAAGTCTGTGAAAGTGATGATCTGTGTGTCAGTCTAACACGCTTCAATAGCTTTTATGCACTCTGGAAATGCTCTTCTGCTCAAAGATTGATTGCTAGCTGCGAGCGCACTGTCTCTGTCCATTTTGTAAGACACACAGTGACGCTTCGGGCTCAAAAACAACCCATGCCCTACTTACCAGGGCAAAGATGGAGTGGAGCTGTCAGTGCTATATGGATGCTGTCCAACTTCAGCTGAGGCGACAACAGCAGCCACAAAAACAAATTCTGTACAAGAGTGACTATGCCACGGAACAGGGAGACAAGCACAATCATTGATTTTGTGTTCAAAGAGGGACAAACCTGAACAGAGCTTTTTTTTCCCCCAACATGTCATTCTATGAAAATTGTGAGATATCACTTGCAAAAGAAATTACATTTTTGTTGATACCAGCTATTATGTTTTAAGCTTTGAGTGTTTTTTTGCAGCTTGCTGGAAGAGGTGTGACTTGTTCTCCTCATGACTGAATGCATTGCAGAAATATTTTGCTTTGTCAGTCAGCCATGTCTTCTGTTCTAAACTGTGCTCTTTGATAATTTATCTTCAATGACACAAAGCCTCGAGTTTAACTATAAGAATCAGAATCAGAATCAGAATCGCGTTTATTGGCCAAGTATGTGAGCGAGCACATACAAGGAATTTGATTCCGGTCGATGTTGTCTCTCAAGCACAACAGTATAAAATAACAACAATATGTAAAGATACAATGAACAATATACTGAGCAATATAATATACAATAATGTACAATCTACAATATGAATACGTAATATGGATTTATATTTATAAATATAAAGATAAATGTTAACTAGTTTAAAACGTTAGACTACTTTAAAGATCTTAGCCCATTCTTTTTTAAATATTAAAGTCTAGTGTCTCTAAGGAATACATGATATTATTGGTTAATTATAATATTTTGCTTGCTGGTGCATGGTGAGGATTATGAGAAAAAGTTTGTCTTTGAAATGACATGATAAAAGTATACGTATTTGCACAAAATGACATTTTGAATAGGTAATTTAGAACAATGAGAAGAAGGTACACAAAATATATTACATTTTACATTAATATTAAGACAAACACTATTAAATGGAAATTAACTACAAAGAGTGTATTTATTGGTGTGGGTTTCCTCCGGGGTCTCCTGTTTCTCCTACAGTCCAAAGACATGCGTGTCAGGTAACTGGGGATTCTAAATTGACCATAGGTGTGAGTGTGTGAGTGTGTGAGTAAATGCATCCTGCGGTGGGCTGCCGCCCCGCCCAGGGTGAGTCCCTGCCTAGTTCTACAACCAAATTAACAACCTGATTATAAATCATTTAGAAACCCTTTATAAGGGTAGTCTTATTGTAAAGTGGTACCAAAAAGTCTTATACTTTTAAAATTTGGACTTGGGCTACTGAAAAGTCTTGATCTTGACTCAGACTTGAGGTGTTCAGATTTTAATCTTGACCTGGGGTCTATCTCATGCAGAAGGATGTCTTGCCCCTCTGTTTTTTTTCTGACATTTGAGGTGTTAAACACTTGCTTTTTCCTAGGAAGCACATCATAAAATATTCATTCATTCATTTTCTGTAACCGCTAATCCTTACTAGGGTCGCAGACATCATACAACATAAATATGAATTTTAAGGCAATTGTTACTTTTGTAACATGGTGAAAAATGGCAACAGCATCAATGAACAGCTGGGTAATAAGGCTGATTACTTCAAATACAAACCAGTCATTTCCTCAAATCAGATCAAATCAAATCAAATCAAACCAAGTCAAATCAAGTGAAATAAGCACAGGGACATGTTAAGGCAGGATCTACAGCCTCTATACTGCAACCAATTCCAGACGTCACTGCTCATGACAGCTTGGACTTGTCAGGGCTGGTTTGTCAGCTAAGTCTAGGGGACAACAGTGATGACATCTGCTTTCTTGCTACTATTACTGTATGAAGGCAGTCGTTTTAACAGATCATGCACATATGCCATGATTGTTTAAAAAATAAATAGTGCAGTGGTTTGTAAATACCGTCACTGCCCATATTATGTATTTAAATTGTATTTATCTATCCATCTATTTGCACCACTTTCTTGTTTAATCTGATATTATTTTCATGCTTTCATGCTTGTGGTGCTTCTTTCTTGCTTCTTGCTTGCTGCTTGTGGTGTGTATGTAATTTGTGATGATCTTTCCCCTCATTTCTGAAGTCTCTTGACTTAGCTAGCTCACCGGTTTAAAATACAAATGAAAGATTTTGCTGGTTATCTTATGTCCAAGCCAAGAGCCATTCAGGTTCATATATTCTTAAGAGCATACTACATTTTTCTCCTCCTGTTCTATATGAGTGTATTCATCTCTCACCAGAGCTAGCTGTTTCGCGATGTCACATGAGTATATTTCATTTTGAATAAGAACCTAATTAACATACACTTACAAAGCAGAACACCCGGCAAGCGTCTGTGCCTGAAATGTAAATGGTATAGGAGGGATCAAAGATGTACAACACTGCCTAATATAGAAGCGCCTACAAGAAATGAGTCTGAGGAGGTCTGTGAAGTGTTCAGCTGACAATCCACAAATCCCTTACTCACTGGGATTTGGTAGATGTCTCATGCTGAGAAACAATATGAATTCCCTGTGTATGTCCATATCCGCCTTCTGTATAACGGCAAAATGGGCTTACAGAACCATTTTTGGGTTCTATATAGAGTGCTCCCTCAGAAATTTTTCTTCTTGCTATTATTCTTCTTAAGTTTTATTATTATTATTATTTTTTTTTTATTATTCCACCCGTTTCTCGGAGCCGCGTCTCTTCCGAGGCGGTGCAAGTAATTGGAAAAATTTCAACTCTGACACGTACCTTAGACCCCGCCCTATTGTGCTTGTACATAGCTAATCAATCAGATGATCAGGGGCCGAGTATTGATCGTTTAAAAAATTGACTTTTGGGGTCAAGTCCCCTCTGTAAGAGATAGAGAACGGTTGACTCGCCTTTAAAATGTGTGTCAGAGAGAGAGTCTGTGAAGTCACGGGTATGAAAAGGACAAAAAGCGGAGAAAAAAAAAGCAGTTTACAAACTTAAGTGTTTTAGGGTATTTTCATTTCTGAAAGTTCCTGTTTTATTTGCATTGTATACATTTGATCTGGCCAGTTTTTGCATTGCAAAGCTCTAACGAACTTTGCATGACACATCTAGACCCTGTCATCATCATCTGTGTGGGCGGAGTCTCGCTGCACTTCACATTGATTGGATTGTAGAGGACGTGCATCTAAAAAACAGGAAGACTGTCCTTTCATTTCTCAGCATGGCCCTTTTTCAGACGGCATTGTGCACCTTTACATACCACTGCAGCAGTTTCTTTATGTTCAGGCGGGATTACTCTCCCATTTTCTCATATCCTACCTCTCATATCCTCATAGAAAATAAGATAGAAGTTCAGAATTTCTATGCATTCAAGTTGAGTTTTGATTTCTTCATCAGACCAAATTACAGTTAAATCTTTTGTCTCCTCCTCTCTCCATGTGCTACCCCAGCTCATTTATACTTATTATCCAGTTCTTTTTCTTGTTCTATTCTTTAATTACTCACTGTTTCATGCAGGGGACACTGGCGAGGGTTGTGACATTGAGTAAGGTGTAAGAGCTCCAGTTTCACCAAACAGAAGCAAGTTACAAGGGTGCTATTGCTATTGTGCATGCTTATCACTCTCTTGAGCCCACAGGACAAGTTGGAAGTTTTTTTATGAAATGCTGACATATTTGTATAAAAATGATTTTGAGTTAAGAAAGTACAGTGTTACACATGTCTTTCATTTGGTTATCGCTCATATTATTGCAGGTTAAATGTTAGAACTGATATAAAATAGGTCTAAAATCAGCAGTTTCTCTAGTTTAATTATATGCATATAGTTTCTGCCCCTTTCTAACATATTTGATAACGAGGTGTGCTGGAACACTCTTTCTGTTCATTAAGGTGAATGGAAGCGCATGGAGACTAGATAGCATTGCATTGCTGCTTCTGCTTTGTATCTCTCTCTCTCTCTCTCTCTCTCTCTCTCACACACACACACACACACACACACACACAATTCAAATATGTTGCAGTTTCTTGGTTACTTTTCAATGTAATACTTGGCTAATATTCATAAGCTTTCCTTTGTTTCCTGACTTGAATGTAAGAAATGTGAACGAAACTTGACAAACATACCTAATGAAATTCTTACATGCTTATTATTTTATGGATGCATTTTATAACCGTTTTGACAGTCCCCATAGGGGGGTGAGCTGTAACAGCCGACCTCTTTGCATTTGACATTATCTTACTCATTTTAAAAGTATGTAAAAGATTTCTGCAGTACTTTTTGAAGTTATTAGCATTTAAAACTGAATATATTAAGCAGTCACTATACAGGCTAAAATAAAAATGTCCCTGGTTCTCTCAATATCCTTTTTTTTTTTTGCTAGAAGAAATTGTTAAAAAGAATATTATCATGAATTTGGAGTCAATTATTAGGTAACTTGTTATCTGGCAACTCTATGAAAACGTCTCAAAATATTTAACATACCAGGAGAAAAAAATACATATGTATTTTACAATTACAGTGACGGTCATTTCTCGATTTACTTGTTGCAGAAATTCAGAGAGAGCCACACAGTGATGCAGTGTTTAGAGCCTCACAGTCACAAGGTCCTGAGTTCGATTCTCAGCCGGTACAGCTGAGGGCCCTTTCTGTGTGGAGTTTGCATGTTTTCCGTGTGTCTACATGGGTTTAGACATGCATGTCAGGTGAACTGTTGAAGCTAAACTGCCCCGAGGTATGAGTGTCTGAATGTGTTTGTGTGTGTGTCTGCACTGTAATAGACTGGTGATCTGTCCAGGGCTGGGATAGACACCCCCAGCACCCCCAGCACCTGCAACCCAAGCTAGGATAAGCGGCTCAGATAATGAATGAATGAAAGAAATCCAGAGACATGAATGCATCCGTCAGTCCTTCCAATATATGCAGTTCTTAGTTCACAAATCATCCTGTGTGCAGCTACACAGTCAGTGCATTAAACAGAAGCAAGAAGCATTTTCTGAAGCAAGCAGGAAGACAAAACAAATGAGCCAGAAGATTAGTGCAAGTGCAGTCCTTGGATGCCCCATAACCAATAAATAACAGCCTCAGAAATTTTCCATCCTGTGAAGCTGCCAAGCCACTGATGAAAAATGAGACTAAATTAAATTATGATGTTGTCGACATAAAGAGTGTTGAAATCGCATGGCTGCTGTTATTTCCATAGATGCGGGAGCTAAAGCTTGACAGCTAGCCACATGCTAGCATGAGTTATCATGAGCGGTTCAGGACGGATGCTGTTGGGGTGAAGTGGACTCATTTAAGATGACCTTGAACTGATCAACAGCAGAATAAATGATCAAGCAGGACTGAAGTCGTGTAATTATTTGTGAAGCTGAAACCCAGCAGTGAAATAGTATACAGTCTTATAAATAAAGGTACTAAAAGAGTTCTCTTGAGTGAAAGGAAAAGCAGGAGAAGAAAAATTATATGCTACCCCCGCCAATCATCACGTGAAATGCTCAGCTACTATTCTTATTAAACAGATGCCATAAAGGGTTCTTGAGGGATGTCATAAAAGAACCATTTTAGTTCCCTAAAGAACCATTTTTCTAAATGAGATTCATAACTGAGCGTGAAGAACCATTTAAAAGTATAAAAAATGTTGACACAGTGTAAAGGTTCTCTCACAAACCTTTATATTATATGGAGGTTCTTTAAATCTTTTAAGAACCATCCACTCAAAGGATCCTTAGGGAAATGATGGTTCTTCTATGGCATCATACAAAGAACCCTTTTAGACACCTTTTATTTAAAGAGCGTAGCTCAGAGACCACTACCCCCTAAAACACCCCACCCCCACCCCCACCCCCACAAAGAAAATGCATTATGATTTTCTATTCATGCTGACTTTAGAAGTGTTTCTTTTCAGCTGAAAACCTTTCAGTCGCATTTATTTTTAGGAGTGTTCTTTTGCATGTACCTTTGCTTAACTTTAAAGGGAACTTTTTTTTTATCGGTAAATGTTAGCTTGTGCAAGTTTTATGCTCCAGTTGACAGGACAATCAGTTGCAGACCCCTTAAGTGATTGGAAGTATTATATTTATTTTTTGCCATACAATTTCAACTTGTGTACTTAAGTTCACTATTTTTTATTCCATTAGACGTCAGTGGCAGACCTTTTAAACATTCTGAAGAAATATGTTTGGCATGCTCTTTTTCCTGGGCTTAATAGAGAGGGAACTGTTCTTCTTTGAGAAATTGCCCTTTTCCTAATTGCCGTTTATGCTTATTGTTTCATCTGGGACGTTCAGCACATTCGAATAAACTGCCTGCTCCTGTTGATTTTTCCCTTTCTCATAATTTTCAGACCTCAATGAACTTTATTCATCTCGAGCACTGTGTAGGATGCTGCAGTGTGTCATGACTGAGAGCAGGTGTAGGTGGAAATGTAATATGCCGTCCCACACCTGCCAGGGACAAAGCAGTCACAAAGTTAATCAAAGACAAAAGAGAACAAAGGTCAGGACGAGGCTAGCACTCAGCTTTCTCTTTTGCTTTTCAATGACCACAGTTCTCTATTAATCTGACGAGTGAGCAGTGAGGGCTTAATGAAGCGTAATGTAGAGTAATCACTGTGTCATTACTGTCAGTCAAGGCTCAGTCTTTCCACTCATCTGAGCGAAAGGAGGTATATTGCAAATACAGCAAACAAGAAAGAATTGAAGAAATATTGGAAAAATCACAAACATTTCCAGCAAAATCCTCATTAACAGTCACTATAGCTAGCATGCAGTATTAATTATAGCTAGTCAGCGAAACTATATTGAACCCCTTTGTGCCTTTATGATGCAAGTCTAACTGAATATGTTTGTGGCAATATGATAAATGTCTTTTTTTCTTCTTGTCTAGGTTGACTTCTTGTCCCAAAGTCCCACACATCATATATTTTTTACAACTTAGTATCAACAAAAAATTCTAGGGAAAAATCCCACAGGTGCAGTGATCAAGATACAGTCTCAGAATTGATTAGCCCATGGGCACTCAGCAGATGGGTCAAGATTAGATTTGGTCACATCATTTGATCAGGAGAAAAAATAAGCGGGGGGTGATAATACGGCCATGAGGAGCTTCTTATCTATGGTCATTTTGTTATTAATATAGCTCCAATGCAAATTGAAAAGCAAACATCTGGACTGATCAATAACTGATCAATAACATTTGGGATGGGGGAAATTGGATGAATCAAACATTTAAAGACATAATCACTTCTCATACCTAAACATGGCCAGAGATTTGTTTGTATTGATGCATTTTATGCTCAACTTTGCTCAAATGATGATAATGTTAGTGTATGTCAATAGTATGGAAATGAACTAAACATATCAAAACATGCTACTGAAGTTTTGAGGTAATGACAACAGTTAGACCAACACCTACTTTCCAGTCCAACAAATCAGTTCTGAGATTATATCATAATTTTATTTTCTCAACCTTTACTTCTTCGGATGACCTTCAAATGTTCACACTTGATATATTACAACACACGTATGTAACGTGTGTATAACAACACACATATGTAAAATAACAAAATGTTATAATCATAGTTATATTTGCTGATAGTATACTGTATTTAGTTTATATTGACTTTCTTTTTTAACCTGAAGCTTTTAACTTATTAGGGCATCTAGTGTATGTGTATGGGGGAATGGTGTATGTGGTGGATGTGTGCACACAATGAGGTGAGGCTCACTATGAAGAATTGTATTATTTATTTTCATTTACTAAAATCACTGTTTTTTTAAAAAAGGCATTTGTCGATTAAATGTGATGTATTTTAAGTCCCAAATTCTGTGGCTTGAAAAAAAGACAAAACTTCCAAATACTATGTACAGAATCAAATACCAGCATAACAAACTAATTATTTAGGCCAGCCCTAATATTTTTTACTCATTTTTTTGAAATCCAGTTTTGGAAACTCGTCTTTTCACTCTTTCCTCATGCAAGTGAATTACCTTCTGTCTAATCTCCTCAGAAATATAGTTAAATAATTTTAGATGGACATGCGAAAGAAATGAGCAAGGCAGCTGAGGTGTGTGTGTGGGTAGTTGCCTGTGTGAATGTTAGTCTAAAGTGGAACATAATGTCAGTAAAAAATAAATACTGATAAATTAGACATTCTTTTTGCTTTATTTCTTTTTGTTAAAAATATTTTTCCAGCTTTTTTCTTCAAAAGTGGATAGCTTGTATTCAATGGCCATTTGAGGAATGAGTAAGTACGACTGGATATTAAATAAATAAAAAGGTGGTCTCTGACTTTTGCATATCCTAAGGCTTATTTTTCAGTAACTATATAGAAAACCGTTTAAAATGACAAGATAGTATTAGGTTATAGGAGTGAGAAATAGATGTGTGGACCCATCAGCAAGTGGAGCTCAAAGGTAAAATGAGACTAGAGGGATTACGAAAGAACCAGAAAAAAGGAAGCAGAGTTAAAGTGTCTTTCATCCTCCATGTATAGTGTTTCAGCTACTGCCTGAATGAGTGCAGTTGTGCTGGTGGTCCGAGCTTGTGTGTGAGCACCTGTGTAAGAATGATAAATGGAAGAACGGGCTTGCTGTCAGTTTGCCAGCTAAACACACACGGCACATCTGCTTCCAGCTTTCCAGCTTACTGCAAAGAGCAGCTCGATAAGCCAGCTGGGGGTGGGGGTGCCAGAGAGAGTGGAAAAGAAACAAAAAGAGGCAAAAAAAGAGAGTATACGAAGAGATGCAATATGAGTGAGGGAAACCGAAAACATTTTTAACTAGAAGGCAAGTCCTTGGGAGGGGGTGGGAGAGAATGATCTGAGTGGTAAAGAGCAGGATGCATAGAAAAAAGGAGAAGGGGGGGCTGTTGCCTGCTTGATTGATTACTGAATGAAAGAGTATGGCAGTACTGGCAAAGGAGATACACACACATTAGATTGAATTTACCTGAAGCAATGCCTCGCTCTGCCAACTCTCTGACACATTCATGCTCGCGCTCCGACTCTGTTTAATTCATTAAGGCGCACAATCAGGATATGTCTTCACTCCTAGATGCTTTAAATTCATCCTATTTATCCTTTAGAAGTCAGTACTTCCCTTTTGCTTTCTTACTTAATGTTTATTACAAGAATTACGAAAAAACATATATATAACGTATTATAGACGAAATCTGTTTTGGCAAGGCAACTATAACTTTTTTTTTAAGTTGTGTGAATACTGAATGATATACACTCTTTTAGAAGGCTTCGGAGACCTGTGTGTGTGTGTGTGTTTGTGAGAGAGAGAGAGAGAGAGAGAGAGAGAGAGAGAGAGAGTGAAAAGAAGTACAAATCAAATATATATTATATAAAAATATATGATTATACTCAGAAAATGTTCTGTTTCTAAAAGAAAAGTAAAAAGAAAAAGGTAATTTTTGCTATATTACATCACCATGCAGTAATTATGTTATTAATTAAACTACATAGGCATTAACATTCTGCAATGACAGATTTGAGGATGCAGTTCTGACATTTCCTGTTAACTTTGATGTCAATATCAGTGACAAAAATATGGCAAAATCTAAATGACAGTTTTCCTTCCTGCAATACAAGATCATTTTCACCAAAGCACTTTAAGGGCTACTGCTGGTCAGTGACCCTACTGGTCCAGTTCAAATCCAGGGTTTCCTTCTGAATGATGGGAACAAACTTTTCCCTTAGTAAGCATGGAAAGAGGTAGTCACATGGCTTAAAAACAGCAGGACCAATAACTGATGCTACTAGAAGACACAATGTCCAAAGACTCAAAACCTTCATATTTAATGACTGTACACACACTCCTGCTGACACCACAGCACTGCTCAGTCTCAGAGCATGACCTGCATCATCTTACTACCATTAAATGAAATCAAATACATCTGATACAGCCGCCAATCGGCATCACAGCTGATGTTTTGAATAAATGCGGTCAGTCAACTGTGAAAGTTATGAAAGATATGTAAAAAGAGAATCATTGGTGTATATGTGTAGGTGGGTCCTGGGTAAATAAATTACTTGAGACCCCTGGGATTTAGCCAGTCCATTAAATCATATATGATAAAAAGATCATACATAAGAAAA
Organism: Brycinus macrolepidotus; assembly: GCA_037974445.1. Lineage (NCBI taxonomy): Eukaryota > Metazoa > Chordata > Actinopteri > Characiformes > Alestidae > Brycinus > Brycinus macrolepidotus. Next base: position 10,090,257 of record JBBPCZ010000002.1, on the reverse strand, counting down.
GTTGCTTTGTTGTCTGCCCACTGACTTTCATTAATGTGTTCATTAACCTGCTAAAGGTTATGCTCTTTTTTAATTACACAGAAATAAAAATTATTGTCAGGAACAATACGAATACAGTATTTTTAAAGGGCCTGTATCTATTTTTCTGAGGTTCACTAAAAAGACTAACCCTTGAAGCTAATGTTTGTATATCAAACAGTAAAATAAAAAGCACAGTTATCATATGATTATGTAAAAAAAGTGAGACAATTGATTATAATATGCAATGTATTCTGTGTTACTGTTTTATCTGCGCCCGTTTACAGCTCTCATGTATACATGTTTATTCTTATTGGGGATATAATATTCAAATGTCATTATGACAGTATTGTAAAATCACAAAAAACAATCCATTTATATGGAACAGCCAATTTAATAGGGAAACTGAAAAAAAGGCAACAAACATACTGGGAAAACGTAGAGGTGATATGCAATGTAAAGACAGATGAGACCCTTTTGGGATTTAATACAAGAATCATATAGGCAAAGGTCCTTACAGAGTTATATACTGGATACATATGGGCAATGCTTTCAGGGGTAAAAACACAGTTCAGATGGGTAGAACCTATCCTGAACCTCACAGAGGGTGTGGGCTGCATGCTCTTGATGAGAGAGGCCAGTACAAAGTGAACACACAAGGTCTCAGAGGGCGGCAGACAAAGAAGGCTCCTACTTGCAATAGGGATGGGCTGTATGGTCCTGAACAGTGGGGCTGGCGCAAACCAAACACATAAGGCCTCAGTGAGTTGCAGACCTCCACTGCATTGGGGATCTTCACACAAGAGGGGAGCACAAGCCAGGCAGAGGGGAACCGTGAGGGTGAATGAAAGTTACCCGAATGCTAGAGGTTGCTTACGTGGGACCAAGCAAGGGGCAAATAAGTTCAGTTAAGGTCACAGGCCAAACCAACACATGGATTTAGAAAGGGGGAACTCAGGATTAGGGCGAAGCAGTGCGTCCAAACAAAAGTCATGTGGTTAAGGAGCAAAACAGAGGCAGACAGGGCTGTTTTACCGCTTGGTTTCCTTACTTGGACTGGAGAGTGAATAACAAAGGTTACAGACTACGTACTACAAACTTTTATTCCAAAAAGTGATGCAAATACAGTTTTTCATGACATGTACACTTTTAGTACTATGCAGCAATGATGACTACCCACAGCGAAGACAGTCAAAGCATAAGACTTGCTGACATTTTTGTCTTGTTGTAAAATAGCATGAGGGCTATTCTCAGGTTATCAATCTTAAATACTGGCAATGCCAGAGAATATATGCTTGCATGCAACATATGCACTATAGTGAATGGGTTGCCAGTACCATATGAAAAAGTGTGTGGATGAAAAACACGTCTGATGGCTTTGACCACTGGGCATCACTGGGACTGGACTGGACATGTTGTAAATCCATGGCTTACTACAGTCATGTGTTTGTTTTGGGCCTACATTTGCCCATCTTGCATGTGTGTGGGAGATAAAGGATAAAGTCTGTGCCTCCCCTCAGCCCCCCACCCTCTGTCCCTTCTTCTTCTTGCTCTAGCTGGTGTAAATTAACCAGGCGGCATGCTGAGAAGGTGCTAGCAGACAGAGGCTGTCTAGCCTAGCATGAGCAATGCTGCTACAAATGGCAAAATCAATGTTTCCAGCTCGGTTGCCCCAATCTGTCTGTCATGTTATGACAAGATAAATTTACCTGCACTTTGACAATAACCTACCGGCAGCTAGGTGCAGGATGGAACCTTCATTGACAAATTATCCCCCATATATTTCTGTCAGTTTTATGTTTGCCTTTGCAGACATGAACAAATTTTAGTCTTGTTTTATCCAGTAGCAGTCTTCTAAAGAGGAATGGAGAAACGTCTCTGATCTATTTCTAGGTCTGTTGTTGGTCGAAAATATCTCCTCAATTTACTCATGTCCAATTCCTTTCATGGAATTGTATGAAAGGAATGGTATACCCCTTTCAAACCATACCACCAACACCAGGACAATGAAGACTAGCACATGCTTCCTCTAAGTCAGCTCAACATGTTTGAAGGAGAATGCTCACTGCTAATTCTGTTGTGTTCAGATAACTGTAGTCTACCCTGGCTAGAATTGAACTAGGAGGGTTGGGAGGGAGGGCCATCCTACATACCTAGAGAGCGCAAAGACAATTGCTCTCTCCTGGAACCCCGACTACAAATGGTTTTATGCTTAGACAATTTTGCAACTCCATATTACTTCTCCTGTTTTTAGAATGGAATTTCCAATTAGCTTAAAAAGGTGTGATAGTGTCTACATATATTTGGCCATATAATGTACTTCCTTCACATTCTCTGACATTATTACTAAGGCAATTCAATGTTGTTAATGCAATCCAATTATCGTTAATTGTCATTGACTTACTGGTCTTTGTGATACTGATATTTCATAAGGCTTTATAAGGAGTCCCCTAATCAACCAAATTTTTTTTAGCAGGTACTCACCAACCTCAGACATTCCAGTCAAGTGTTTGTACGTTTTGAATCGATATATTTTGAGCTAGTAAACATATATCATTCTGCTTACAAACAATGCAGTAAATAATGTCATTTGTATCCATGAAGAATCCATTAATGCCCTAATATATTGTGTAACATCATCATCACAGTATGTAACAATATAAGCCTGTGTCATACAGCCCTACTCTGAACCCCCCTGTACTGAACCATCCTTAATCAAGTCGTGATGCTGTGGTTGGAAACTGTCGACACAGTTATTCCTTTTGCCGAAAGAATGTTCCTTACATAATTCTCTCTTTTCTCAGCATCCAGTCTAGGAGTCTCGTTCCAGTGCCTCACCATTAACTTCATAATTCAACTTCAGTCTTTCAGAAGAAACAGCCGCTAAAATATACACATGAAACACCTTATGATTCATATAGATAAAAAATTAATAATTAAAATATACTTAGAATTCATCATGTTTAATGTGTGTAGCTTCAAGATACTTGAACTTATACCATGGTATGTAAAAACATACCATGAAGTTACAAGTTATGTTGAAGAAAAAGCCCTTTTAGAAAAACTAGAATTCTTCAGCCCGACTTCAGGGGACCTAAATATCAGCCACCTGATTTGTTACTATGCTCAATATGGAACCCATGAAGAATGCAGATTAATCTAGAAACCGATCCACCCACCTTGCTCATTAAATGTTGCAGTGGAGCTTGGATAATTGATATGCCTTCACAAACCACTCCCATATCCTTTCTGCCACACTCTAGTCATCTTTCTGAGAGGGAAAGGACAGAATTCGGGCTCTAATTACATTAATTGCATCGCCGTGATTAAATTTAATCATTGCAAATTACACCCGAATATTGATAAGCACTCGAACGGTAAGAGAGGAGCGTTCATTGTAAATGTTGGCAGGTATTATAATTTGCCCTAGGCAGTTCTCAAAACCCAAACACTAGTGACAAAGTCTTCTGTGCTTGATTAAACCCTGACATAAACAACATTCTAATGGCCCCAAAGATTTATAGAAATAAGGTTAGGCAGAAACATAAATAGGATGCTGGTGAGCGAAGCATAAGAAAACAGCCAGGTGGTTGTTAGCTCCTGCTGCTGTTGTTCACTATCTCAGACAGCTAAAGTCTATTGCTTGCTTTTGAAATTAACAAATAGGATTTAAATAGAGATGGATGTTTTGAAACCTGTACAGTAAGATTTTAGCAATGAAAGAGTAGCCCTTTTTACAGTAGCACTGAAAATCCAAAACCGAGCTCATTTTAGCAAACATAACTTTTCTCCTCCGCTGGCTATGAATAAACATGTGAGATAGAGACTGTATGATACACAGTCTGCTGGGAGACTGCATTATTAGCACCTTGGTTAACAGAAGCTGCACATAAGTCACCCTGCCACCATACCAGTTATTTACATTCTTTTCCTACAACTCTGTGTCGGTGGGCAATGTACTGTGGGGAGTATATAGTTATAGTTAACTATTTTCAGTTTGGGGTTTTTACTGTTTATGCATTATCACTGCTGCTAAGCACATTGGTCATCTATATTTTGTCTCACAATGTGCAGCACTGTACACTAGTGAGAACATGATTATCTGATATAAACACGGTCACTTCTGCGTCCTTTCTGTTTGTGGTCAGTAAGCTAGCTTGCTGACTGCACCAACACTGAGGATTTTTTTCATTGCCAGTCTTCTGGACCAGCCTCGATCATGCCTATATACTGCAGCTGTCAGTGAGCCTCCAGCTGAAAAAAGCAAAAAAGACGTTTCAAAACGAGACAGCATGTTTTTGGATAAAACAAGGTGGTCTGTATAGTGAAGTATGTAAACTCCCAATCACCATGCAATCAGCTCATATGTCACATGGTAATCTGCATCCCTGCAAGGATCATAAATGCTAGATTTCTGGTTCATTTAGTTTTCTCTGTCTCATTTTTTTTCTGGCAATGCTTTCATTTACAGCCCCTTAAATTCTAACTATTAACTGGGTAAATGTGTGATACAAACTCCAAAGTAATGTGTGTAATTATTTTGGGTGAAATTGGGGTAAACTAGTCTAACTATTTTACATAGAAAACATATCAGGTTATAATTAGAAAGCAGATAAATGGTGTAGCAAAAATTCATAATTGGACAGTTAAACAGAATAACAAAGTGGTGTGTAGAAACATACTTTAAATTTTACTGTAAAATCACCTTCCACTGGTGCTGTGCTAGCAGTAACAAAAAGTGAGCTCCGTGTGATTATTGAATAATAATAAATAATAAAGGTTTATCTTTTCTTATTTCTTATCTTATCAACTCTTATCTCCGAGTTAAACTCTGTGAATAGTAACGTCTTTGGATATAAATGATATCGTTACTGGACTAAAACAACTTAGAATAGAAAACCAAGAGAGACATAAACGAAGTAATCTCTTACAAGATTTAAACAGTTGATGAAACTCAAGACCTGAACCATGGAAGCTGAAGAGTGTATAAGTGCTGTGGAAGATGGTAGAATCAGGCAAGACAGAGCTCTCTGCTTCCTACTCCAGCGGGAGTCTACACTCACAGTGAGATGTGTGGATTTACAAAACAGGCTGCAACGCAACAATCAAAGAATTTACCAAGAGCCTGAGGATCGCAAGGGTGAGAATATGAGATGCTTACCTCGACCCTGACAAGGCTGCCTAATGATGAAATAAATATAGAAACAGCACACAGGGCACAGATACTCCAAGATCAATTGTCATTAAATTTCTGGATTACTCAGATAAGGAAACTATTCTACACCAAGCCTTGACACAGGAACAGGTCCTCTACAATTATCAGTGGATAAAGTTCAACCATGACTACTTCCCAGAGGAACAGAGGAAGAGAGCTCAGGTTCAGGATATTATAAGTCAGACTAAAAATGAAGACATCAGAATGAAATTCCTACCTAGCACAGCTAAGTATTAGCCAGGGCCCCGGCCAAAAGGCCTTCCCTGCCTGATGGATACCCTGCCAATGTTGCATGAGCTGGGCCTTAAACCACATATTCTATTCAATTCAATTCAATTTTATTTATATAGCGCTTTTAACAACCAATGTTGTCAAATAGCAGCTTTACAGAAACCAGGTCTGAGCTCCTAGTGAGCAAGCCAAGGACAACAGAGGCAAAGAAAAACCCCCTAAAGCTGGAAGAAGAAACCTTGGTAGGAACCAAAACTCAAAAGGGGGTCCGGGGTGGTGGTGGCCTAGTGGGTAGGAAACTTGCCTCTGGGTGAAGAGGTCATGGGTTCGAATCCTACCTTCAGCGCACCACCACTGGGTTCCTGAGCAAGACCCTTAACCCCGAATTGCTTCAGGGAGACTGTCCCTCTAGTTAGGGAATGGAAGTCGCTTTGGATAAAAGCGTCTGCTAAATGCTGTAAATGTAAATGTAATTGGCACAGAAATGCAAAGGCAGATGGAACAGTAATATTTGACAGTCATCAGTATTTGTTTAACTGGATTGATAACAAATAAAGCTTTTAAATATGCCCATTTTCCGTAAGTCAGTAAAAGTTGATACCTACGTGTACAGCATCCATACCCAGACGAAAACTGTCAAATTTCTTACATCAACGTCAAAGCTTCTCTGGACAGATCACTGGTTTGCCTAGTTGGGGTTAGTGCGGATCCACATTTAACAGGTTGTGTATTCATATTCTTCCATATACTGTTGCACTAAATCATGGTTTTAGATGCCAGTATTTCTCGTAATGTTCCTGTGGAAGGAGCAAATCTATCTGGGAGAACCAACCTGTCTGCCTTCTATTGTTTACCTATATGGTATCTTGCATTTAGAGGCTATGAACTAAGAATCCTATGTATGTAGTGATAAAGCCTTTACAAAGTTAAATATTTGAGTAGGCTCATTTCTTAAGACGAGGAAGCTCGTTTTCTCCTCTGGCACCATATCCACCCGCTTATGTTTGCTCAGACGAGCCCAGCCATTGATCTCTGAAGGTTGGTGAATCCCAGTGGCTAGCTCTAGTTTAAATTTATTTGGCTGAGGGTTAGTGTTACGGACTCAGGGAATAAAAGATGCTTTTATGAAGAGAAGTACTTTTGAAAATGAGCTCCTGTCTCCATATGGACCCAAAGTGTATTATTTTAGTGTGCAAGTGCATTCTTTGGAATAGCTTTAGAGGTCTCTAAGGTTTAGAACACACAAACCTGAAGTGTACCGTTTTAGTATGCTTTTCAGTAGCCTTTTCTAAACCTTAGAGACCTCTAAAGTTATTCCAAAGAATGTCCACACACAGTATATTTATATGTATTCTAGTATTATCTTAGGATTTGAATAATTTTATGCTATGGAATGACCTGATTGCATTAACAAGGGAATCTCTGTCCATGGTGTATAAGATTCTTGTGGAAGTCAGTCCTCTAGATTGCTCTTTGGGTGAAGAAGGATAGTTTGGGCATCATGAAAATGAAATTCAGCAATTTTTATGTGTGCATTAGTATGAATATACAAATGCACATGTTATAAAGATTACATTCATTGGGAGAAGCTAGTCTATTCTGCATTTTCCTGGCTGAACCCACCCCTGAAACTTCCTGATGGTAAAAGAGCCAAACTGCATAGCAAATTTGAGTCATTGTAAGAGAGGGAATGAAGGAAGATGCACATTAGTACTATTGGACTGAAGTCCAGTTAATGAGGTCACTACAGATCATGCCCCACATAAGGGGGCAAATCACTGTTTGTTCATAATTATTTTTTTTTCCTTTTTCTGGCATCACTCTATCTATTTTTTATTCTTTATGTCAAAAGTCTGACTTTTCATCTTAAAATAATACATTGTTTTACTGATACTTTAACTTATGTCCGCAAAAAAAGTATTATCTCTTTAAGCAAGTCTCATTATTATTGTAAGTTGATAAAGTTTCATTAGTACTGTAAGATAATATCTTTGCGTAAGTCACTATATACACTGATCAATCACAGTATTAAAACCACTGACAGGTGAATGTCATTGGTTCTCTTGTTACAATGACACCTGTCAAGGTGTGGGATATATTAGGCAGCAAGTGAACAGTCAGTTCCTGAAGCTCCTGTGCTGGAAGCGGGAAAAATGGGCAAGTGTAAGAATCTGAGTGACTTTGACAAGGTCCAAATTGTGACGGCAAGATGACTGGGTCAAAGCATCTCCAAAAAGAGCTAGCCTGTCTGGTCTATTCCCACAGAAGAGCTACTGTAGCACACATTGCTGAAAAAAGTTAATACAAGCTATAATAGAAAGATACACATTAGAGGAAAGAAAAGAACACAGTGTATCACAGTGTGCTACATATGGGACTGTGAAGCGGTAGACCTGCCAGAGTGCCCATGTCGACCCCCTGTCCACTTCTGAAAGATTTTTCATTTTATGAGATACAGCTAATCAACCACAAAGACATTTTTATAACCTTTTTACTCATTTTATCATGGGTGCCAATAATCATGGAGATGATTGTAGATGTAGTAGAACTAAAACATAATCAACAAACCCTTCAGCATGGGTGGCCTGCATGTCAGCTGCCTACACTGTTTCACTGGTGACAGTATTGAAGAGGTCTGAGTGGGTGATCTCTTCCATTGTCTACCAGGTAAAGTGGCAAAATGCAGCAATACAGGCAGAAATTTTGTTAAAAGGTCAGTCAGGGTGAATCAGGCTGTAGCTGGTATTAAGTGCATCTTTATGCCTCTTTAGATCCTCCTTAATGTACGTTTTAATGGTTAAAGATTAACATTTAGTGTTCCAGGACGATAGCAGCCCTAAATATTTAAATTTGGACACACAGGGATGTAGTAATTTAAACTTGGCCTTGGATTTGGCACATTAACCAAACTGTTCTGGCAGCCTTTAAAAAGGTTTAAATGTTTAAATGTTTAAAGATTTAAATGTTTAAATGTTTAATGATAGAAATTCTGTTGTGCATTCTTCCTAAAAGAACTCTTACAAATGGTTCTATGTAACAACAAAAAGGTTCTACTTTTGTTACAGGTCAAAGAAGCTTTTTTGGTATGATATAGAACCTCTGTGCTAAGAGAGTGAAGGTGGAACACAAGAGGTAAGGAAAAATGATTTATTAAATAAATAAATAGAAATCATTAATTTGTTCTCTGTAACCACTTAATCCGTACTAGGGTCACGGGTACCCGGAGCCTATCCCGGGGTCTATGGGCACGAGGCAGGGACTCACCCTGGGCGGGGCGCCAGCCCACCGCAGGACACACATACACACATCATTCACTCACACACACCATTCATTAACACCTACGGTCAATTTAGAATCCCCAATTCACCTGACGCGCATGTCTTTGGACTGTGGGAGAAACTGGAGACCCACACCACCACGAGGAGAACATGCAAACTCCACACACACAAGGCCAGGACCCGGATTTGAACCCTCAATCGTGGGGCCTAAAAAGAAACCAATCTAAATAAATAAAAAAACAATATAATTTATGAAAAATAGAAATATTCAATCAAACTATCATAAACCTTGAATTTTATCAGTGCAGTTCATTCTCCCCATTTTCTCCCACAATAGGCTGTTCTCCAAAACTGGCTTGATAAAACCATAGTGTTATTTATTTTCAGGGGAAAAAAAAAATCTAGTTTTGATGTCAAAAGAACATATTTTGTACAGCTCAGCTGTTTAAATATCCTTAACTGACCAGTAGCATGTTATTACCATGCTATTTTGTAATAGTGTTCAGGAACTTGCATAACAAAGGACCATCAGTTTGAAGCCAGGATTTATTGCATCTTTGTGCCTACAGCTGGTGGCCTGGTGGTTAGGGAGTTGCCCCTGCGATTAGAAGGTTGGGATTTCGAATCCCAGGACTGCTAGTGGCACTACTAGAGGCACCCTTGAGCAAGATACCGTCCCCACACGCTGCTCACCGGGCGCTGTGTACCTGGCTGCCTGCTGCTTCACTTGGTGAAAGGGTTAAATGCAGAGAAAGAATTTTGTGCTGTGGACACTTTACTTTACAAATAAGGAAAATAAGATGATAATACTGATATAAAGCTCAAACATAGGACATTTACCAAACAAGAAAATGACTGATGAAGGTAGATCACTGCTGAAACTGATGGTGCGTGCCACCTGAACTGGGAAGCTGGAATTTCCTTGTTCCCAGCATGACATTTGAACTGGAATGCCTCCTGCAGTTGGATTTCCGACTCGCAAAGGGACTTCACCAACTCTGACCACAAAATCCAAGATGGCTGCTCTATGCATCAGCAATATTGAAAGCTGTAGGAAAGACTGTTTATTAGCCATCAGTCCCACATGCAGTACTGCCCATCTTCTTAACTGGCTAATCTGGCCAGAACCCGTGTCTTCCCACTTCCAAGGTAAATGGAACACAACATGAAAGTAATGAATCTCTGTGCATTTTTGAGTTTAATTCCAAATTAAGCTTGGAATTATGCACTGGAAACTGCAGAAGAGCTTGCAATAACCAGCACGCTCATGCCTGAGTGGGGGGAAACAAAGAAGTTAAAAGTCACTTGAAAGAGCAAACATTTCCATAGAGCTCAAGCTAAATAAATCAGAGCTCTGACGGGAATTTAATGCGAAGTCAATTTTGAATCACGCAGCCACTTTATAAATGAGGCCCCAAGGAACAGCACTGAGAGCTCAGCTCTGTTGAACCATCCCAGTGACACTGTTTAGAAGAACAGCTAATTATTGTGTCTGCATCTAACAGCGGGTCAGGCATAAATCTCCAGTGCTGAACACAGGATAGACACGATGAGATCCTGATCACAGAGTGAACGATGGACAAACTCATGTTCATCATTCCATGGGCTAGTATTTTAAAAGAGTAATGAGCTGCGGATATTAAAACATAATTAAGTGTTCTCGCTATATGCTGGAACAGGGTTCTATCTCTGTGATCTTATAATTGAAACATAATTGACATATCCCTGAAAATAACTCTTAAAATAAGTGATTATGCCAGGCAGATGAGATTTTATGTGAACATGATTAAAACATAGTGGATAACCGAGCCTTGAGACTCTATTGATTGATTGTCTCCTTTGTTGGATTTGTCTTTAATCAAGTGAGACATGCACAAAGACCAGACGAGCTGGTTAGCTATTAGTCATTAGTGTTTATAATAAATTATTTATCATGTGACCCTCAGAGCTGCTTTCACACTCTTGTACAGGGATTTGCAGAGCTCATTTATAAGGGGGGCAATATAGAGCACATTCTGCTGGTTAACCAACACTGCAGAATTGCCGTTCCTTTTGGACATCTTTTTGTAAAAGATTACCTGTATGTCCTGTAGAATAGAAAGGGGCCATATCTATGCTTTGGTGCAGAGAGATTGCATATGATGGCGAGTCTTTGTCTGGACATGCCGCTGTGTCGCCACAGTACTGTACAGTAAGGTTTGGGACAGTCCGGATGATGCGCTGCAACATGTCAGTGTTGTTAGAATTACACATGGACTGGCAAATTCTTATTAGAGCAAACATCCAGGTATTATAGACAGATCCTCGAATCCCAGCGGAGGTCATTATACTGAGTCTGAGCTGGGCATACCGTATGGGGGAGGTTCTGAATAGAGCAAGAACAATAAAGAAAGACAGTGGTCAAAAAAATAATGGATTAACATGATGCTACATTTCCTGGTGGGTTGCAGCATAAATGATACATCTACTCCGATTTTAAATATATCATGATAAATTGAGGAGGTTGGGGAGCCTTGTGCTGTAGGCATTCTGTGATGAAGACTAATGGGGAAGCGTTTCTCCAACCACACTGAGAAAATTCAGACCTCAGAAGCACCCACAAAGAAATGCATCCACTTTCTGTAGGCTTTCACTGCGGCTGGAAATGATAATAAGAATCCAAGACTGATATATTCCTGAGATTCCCTCGTTAAGAAGATTTTTCTATTTAAAAAAAAAAATTATATATATATATATATATATATATATATATAATAAGATTCTAATACATCAGACACCATGTCTAGATTATTTTTGGTGGATACACTCTTAGATACAATGAGGTTTGGTTCTAAAAAAAACTACTAACTTAAAGCCCTAAAGCCCTGGTAGAACTTTAAATTGTTCTAATAGTGCAGATATTTCTCAGAATAATCATTCACCAATGGTATATTCAAAAATGTATACATATTAATAGAATTTAAAAATAGTGACATGCATCAAGAATTCCAGGTTGCTGCCTGTTCAGGTCTGTGCAGGTGTGACTGGAATGCTTTCTCAACACTAGCATTTCTCTTAAAAATAACAATATCTATATTAATAATGTCTACAGTAATAGTAACTATATTTGAAAGTATAATCATTTCAGTTCATTTTAAATCAAATATTCTTTTTCTAGGTATACACATTTATACATCTGCTTTTATGATGGATGTCCCAAAAGGGCAGCGAGACAGATGTGTTGGAATGTTGTCAGATAAGGAGACAGATGTGCTGACTGGATTTTTGTTTATCTGGACAGCAGGGATGATGCAGAAATAAGTTCAAGACGTGAACCAGAATCTGTTTAGCAATGTGTTTTTGTAGTCAGTTTGAGAGTTGAGATATTCTATTGCTCACTGAGTGGTTTAAGTTCAGTTCCATCAGGAGTGAAATAACTTTGACATGCAAACAAAAATCTCAGTCCTGAACACTTATTTCACTGTTTCATTCTACATTTGGGTGGAATGGTGGCATCGTTGTAAATTCATCAACTAGAGATAATAGAAGGTAATCATTAAAATAAGCTGACAGGGGTTTTAATTGGTGTTGCGCCTTTGTATTATGTGGAGGTTCTTTAAACTTCAAAAAAGGCTCTTCACACTCTTGCAGTTCATTTATTAAAATGGATCATTAAAGGTCCATTTAATTAAATCGGAACAAAAAATGTATTTTCTTTTCCTCTAAAGAATTGTTGGTCCCATTTGGCACCTTTTTAAGTGTATGAGTATATGATGCCTCTCTTGGACAGGCACAAGAGCATAGTTTAGAATTTGACACTGGTGGGGACTTTATGTCCCCACAAGGGTCCCCTGGAAGCTGTAGATTTTTTTTATGATAGATCTAGAAACTTTATTCATAGATATGGTTGCCAACACACTGATTAACAAGTTCAAATAAAAAGTGTGAAATGGCCTCATTTGTCACGTGTGAACACACCACACCACAACACACAGTGCGAACAGTGTGAAATTCTCTCTCTGCATTTAACCCATTCACCAAGTGAAGCAGTGGGCAGCCGACAATGGTGCCCAGGGAGCAGTGTGTGGGGGCGGTACTTTGCTCAAGGGTACCTCAGTGGTGCCACTGGCAGTCCTGGGATTCAAACCCATGACCTTCTGATTGCAGAGCTAACTCCCTAACCACCAAGCCGCCAGCTAGATGTTAGAACCAGGCCACCGGCTGCCCCAGTATAACAGAGACTTCTTAACTTCACTCCAGCCATACAATCAACATCTCCCATACATCCATAACACGCTTAATAGAGCTCTTAGTCTACCAGTGCAATCTCAGCGTAAAACTAGTCAAATATTTACTCTTACAATTATGTTGTTACAAGCCTAGGCCTCACCCTGGCTCTCCTCTTCTATCTGAACCACTACTTGTCAGGATTGCTTCTGTCACCTGATAAAATTACACACTGACATGTCTTATGAACAGTGATGACAAACGTTCATGGCTTAGTTAAGTATTATTATTATTATCATTGTTGTTGAGACAGAAGCAAAAAAATATTTTCTCTTTTTTTCCTTTAAGTGACTGACACTTTGACTTTATGTCCTAATGTCCTAATCTCCACCTTTTTTTTCTGCTATTTTGACTAAGCATATCACCGTATTAGCCAAAATACCAAACACACATACATACACACACACTAATGTTTTGGGTTTCCACTCATGATGTAGTAAAAACTAAAATGCACAGAACTATTAGGGACAGTGTGTTCCTCACTTAGCCTACATGCTAATCTAGTGGACGGAGCTATGCTGCTTCATGGAACCAGATGTAGCTACAGCTAATCACGTTAGCAAGAAACTACAAAAGTCAGTCCTATTTGAGACATTGGGTTAAAGAGGTGGCATTTGCAGTAGAGAACAAGATCTGTTAACGGTTTGTGGACCACATTTATTGACTGTATATGAATTATCTATCTTTTATTAGAATTCATTTATCAAAATTATTTTAAGGGACAATTCAGTAGTTGCTGGATATTGATATGGACATGTCCTTGCAGTACCTACCAAAGTCTACGCCCTTGGAAAGATGGGTGCTTTGTTAAATTAGAAATCGAAGATTATGTTCATAGAAAGACCTTATACATTCCATATACCTTATAAGTAAAAGTGTTTGTGTGAATGTGCAGACTACAAATGAACCAATGTTAGCGCTATTCTCCTCAAAGGTAAGAGCTATCTTCTTAAGGGCACTGCTGCAGAGCTTTTTCCTCTTACAGACCCGGCTCCCTTGAAGAACATTTTGTCCCATTACATATAATACGGTGATGGAAAATCGGAGGGTTATCAAACCGTATAGGTTAGACTAGTTTCCTTCAGAGCCAGCCAATTATGTTGCTTAAACTCTGACAGAAAAGAAGTGCTGTCTTCAACTGTGAAGACATTAGAGTAACAAGCTGACTTTGTCACTTTCGCTGTGACTTTTAACTCCAAGCAAAGAGCCTTTGCAGCACCATAGTATAAAGAGCAAGGTAGATACTGCATTCCTGTAATGTTTGTCTTCTTCAGTGGACACTACTTTTTGGCTTATAATGTTTAATTGCCAATCAAAAATCACTATTAACAATAAACCAAGTGGAAATCAAATCTTGTATCATTTTAGATGTCCAGGTTTGAATCCAGCTCGCAACAAGGCAACACAAAAGTGTCTGAAGATAACTGCCGAGTCCTATCAGTGTGCGACAGTCTGTGCACTCTGTGGAGGTTTTAATTGCATCTCAGCGTAATCTGCAGGCTTGTCTGAGGAGCCTGTGACAGCAGTGCCTTCGAGAGATAATCACCTGCCTGATAGTGGAGCACTACGCACACCTGTCTCTCCCTTGTTGCTTCAGGATGATAAAGAATTAGTCAGCCTTTCATGTGGACTTTGATGTCTCCAGCATCGGAACCACCGTTAATGGGCTGTGGGTGCTTGATCTCATGAGGACATTTGAATAACAATAACTGTGTTGATGCACACACTGACCCCTTGGTGCAGATAGATTTTTGTGCACGAGTCTGCTTGATATTTCATCTTGGAGAATGATGCAGTTTGAGAGCCTACTTTAATAGATTATGGCGTGTTGAAGCTGTGGTATAGCCTACAAATAAAACGTCTGGGTTCGAAGCAAGATGAAGTCCCTTGAGTGACTTAATGTGTTTATACAACACAGAAAACTTGGCACATTTACTTTTATACTTTATACTATTGTAATATATATTAAAAATATTTGTAACATATTGATCATTAAAAATATTGTTTTTAATTTTATGTCAGGGTTTTGTAAGGGTTTTAGATTTAGACAGGATGCAAAGTGCAAAATCCAATTTTATTTAAACAAACACACAAAATACTTACAGTGGGTCCAAGGGTAAACAGAAGCAAGATACAATCCCAGATTTTAACAATGGCAGGAGCAAGGCAACACAAAGGGAGATAATTACAGTGACAGTGCACTAGTTAAGAACCAGACAAAAATATGTGATGACAACAACGGAGAACCCACACAGACAAACTGAAACACAGCGATACTGACTAAGACATCAGGAACACCTGGGCAGAGGAGGAGGCAGGGACAAGACACAGGTGAACAGGATAATAAGGGGGCAGGGCTAAGACTGGCATCAAAACAACAACAAACTCACAAGGCAAACAGACAGATGGCAGGGTAAACAAAGACACAGTAAAAAAAAACAGGGCCACAGCAGGGGCACATGTTACACATTTTATGTGTATGAAACCTGTCAGAAAAAAAAAGATACAAGATGCCTAGATAAAGGTGTTCCAACGACTCAGCATTCAGCACCACCAGTGTGCTAATCACCGACCTGATCGTCTCGAATCATCTGCACCTGTTTCTTCACTGGTTCAGGCCTTAAGTTAGATGCTTTGTGATGCTTCCTAATGATTCCTACGAAGGTCACTATGTGGCTTAAACAAAAACATTCCTCTGAAACTGGTCAGGTTCAGGGACTCGACTGAAAATTAGAGAACTTTTATAGTCCTTCAGGAAGACTGGAGAACTGTTCTTCAAGACTACATTAAAAATGCCTTCAAGGCCAAGAATGGACTTGCACCTCCTTACTTGTCTGCACTGATCAAGCAGTGTGTCACTTCTTGTCCTCTCAGAGCCTCACCGCTCGTCTTCAACCGCCGTTGCTCAAAAGAAGAGGAAGACATTCATCAAGACTCTTCTCAGTCTTGGCCCCCCAGTGGTGGAATGAACTCCC
>JBBPCZ010000002.1:10043966-10061260 GCA_037974445.1 Brycinus macrolepidotus | reverse complement strand
AATCAAATTCCTTGTATGTGCTTGCACATACTTGGCCAATAAACACGATTCTGATTCTGATTCTGATTCTGATCCTACCTATTCCATGGAATGTGGCTGGAGCTTTCAAGAACACAGATGGCCAGTCAGAGAAGAAATATTTCTTTGTGGTGTGCCAGCCAATCTGATGTGCATAGTCTATTGAGGCCCTTGGGATTGTTCTGGTGCTGCTAAGACCAATTCAGGAGTAAAAATTGGCAAAGGAAGTTAAAAATGGAAAAGGTTCAGTGGGCTGAAGACAGGAGCGCACCAGAATTTCTAATATAGGTGCTAGAAGGTTTTTGAAACATTTGAAGGGTTTGCTGTACCTATGGGCGTTGCGGTGGCGATTTTCCACACATTATGCAAATGAAAAGAGAATTTCTCTGAGTGACAGCCAGTAAGAGTGTCGATTTTGTCATACCTATAGTAAAGCTACATGCAAATTAGTGTTGAATTGATACAAAGTGTTAATGTCTGAACTCAAGCAATGTTTTAATCTTTTGGTTGCTAATGAGAAAGCGATATGTGTTTCAACAGCTAACCTGAAATAATCCACTTCTCACAAGAGCCTAGAGGACACATTTATATATACAGTGACTGAATATAGACCAGTGTTTTAAGGTGTAAGTTAATGTTTTGATTAAGAGTAAACTAAAACAAGACTGATCTCATCTCAGCAGTCTACTGCATGAGACCCACAAATACTGTAATGTATAATGACTTAGGAGACCTAACTACATTCATGTGATGTAAAATATGAACAGACCTGTTCATTACATTTTGTTTCAGGGGCTTTTTGAATTCAGTCTTACATTAAAGTGAAACACATCCTTGGTGTCTTTCAGGTGAGGTGATCAATTTGACTGGGCATGTCAACAAAAAGACAAATGAGAACAAAACTAGAGAGAAGAACAAAAAGGATTGAGAGTCCTATTAGAGCCAGACTGGAAGGTGGGGTATGTTGACTTCAAACAACATTGTTGGAAATAAAGGTGCCATAGAGGGCTCTTTGTAGCATTTCTATAAAAGAACCACCTTTTTTAAATTATAAAGAACCTCCACATAATGTACAGGTCCTATATTAATTCTAAAAATGGACATCCAAGCACTTCAGTAACCTTGGCTATTTAGTAGGGTAGTGAACAGAGCTATAGACAAGACCATTTTTGTCGATTCCAAGAGAAGTCCAAGTCCAGAACTAGTTGAGTCCAAGTCAAGACCAAGTCCAAATAAGAATGACAAATTACAACCCTCTTCAAAACTTAACAGCCTGGTTAGAATTTTCGTGTGATGCTGGAGAAATATCTTCTTGTTTTGGCAGGCGTATGATTAGTTACCAGGTGTTTAATGTCGATGCTTGCTCTAGATGGATTTTGAAATAATTAAACTAGTGCTCATTTTCTGAACAAGCTCATTAATCAATGATTTTGTTGATCGATGCAGCTGTTTTTGTTTAGTTAAGGGGGCAAAGGGTCATTTTGTTAACTGTTGCGGGTACTTTCGTTATGTTGTGGGTGCTCTCATTTTATCAATTAATTTTTAATTTTTTCGTTTTTTGCTCGCTGCAGCAGCAGTGATTTTACTGTGGTCAGCCACCACAGAGAAATATTACTCACACCACTGTTTTTCTGAAGGCAGGTGGAATATTTGGTGAGACCAGTGGCTGAGACAAAGACATGTCCAAATCCAAAAACCAGTGAGTCCAAAACAAGTCTGAGACCACAGAAAACACTTCTGGGGTCTGAATTCGAGTCCTGGTAGCTCTGGTAGAGAATGACCTTGGATGAGAGAAGGAGCCCTGGAGGAGTAAATATGTGTTAAAACCACACACTGTGGTTAAGGAAACCGGTCGAAACACAATTAAATGGTGACTAAGATCAGCTAACCAAAATCTGACCCCCTCAAGAGTCTGTTAAATGGATGAAAGGAAGAAATGGATGTAGCAGAATAACTATTTTAGTGAGTAAATGTGAATGTGGAAACAACACTGCACCCAGGAAACGTTAAATTCACTGGATAAATGATAGAAAGTGCAGTATATTCTGAACATTCTCCACCTACATGTTTTGCTACAAACTTTCATGGTTTACTACAAACTACTATAGAAAAGAACTGTAAGTGATATGAGCCCTTTGGGTGTCAACCTGGAAAGTGCCTGTGTGGGCTATGAACGCCTGTGGTGCTGAATACCCAGAGTGAAGTTAATTCTTTTGCAAATATAAAGTGACTGTATACCACCCACATGTAGGTTTTTACTTTAACTTTTGTTTTTGTCTGATCAGTGCTACTGTCAGGCGAGAGGCTGTTGTTTAGCACAGTTTATCGGAATCCATTTCTCCATGCCTAAAACATCCTCTTCCAGTGGCTTCAGTTGTGCCAAATCCACTGAAAAGAAGAACTACAAGTCTTCCATTAGCTAAATGTCCCAGGATTTAGTTGCACCTCGCAGCATCAGTCTTATTTTATCTGAACATCAATGTATTTGAATTCCAGGAGGGAAGAGCTGTGGCAGGAAAGACAATGGTTAAATGTTCTAACACAAGGATACAACTGCAAATGATCTGAGCTAGATTTGATCAGGGGCTTAGAGCAGTGGCAATAACTCAAGCAAAACACTACACCAAAAGCCTGTTGATCCCTCTTCCCGCTAATCATATACATGTGTGTACAGCATGTGTGAAGTGTAAAATTAAAGCTTTCACCCTCACAAAAATAGGTGACTTGTCTCTACATATACTCTTGATTATGTGTGATGCTCTTGATTAGGTCTCTACCAGTGAACTGATTTTTAAGTCTGGCTTAATGTCCTTTTCCTTCATGTCCAGTCTTTTTGCAGTGAGTTCCAGTTTCAGTCCAGATGTTTATTTAGAGTTCTGGCATTGCTTCTGCAGTTTTCAGATGATGCTTTCTTTCCTGGCTTGACTGCCATTTTTTCTACCTTTGCCGTTTACCTACAACAATCTTGAAATTAATAATGATAAAAAAAAAAAGATCTCTCAAGTGTCCTCAAGTCATGATCTTCATTACATTCCACTTTACACTCAACTGAGCTTGAACGCATATGACTTGGCTCCACTGTAAAGTCACAATCTGTGAAATTGGCAGCATGCTACCACTAGAGTGCAATTGATTCACCATGTTGCTCATAATAGAAAAGACAGACATTTACAACAGTGACCCAATCCATGTCACTGAATAATCTCTAAAATGTTACCAGGGATGTATTTTATAGGACGGTTGATGGACAGGACCAATGCCAAGTCATGCGTACAGTATTTGCTGCAATATATTGACCTAGCCCACGAGGCATCATTATTTATAATGTCCCTCTGACCTCTCAGTGTTATTGATTTACCTCAAATGTCTATCATGGTAGCATTTATTTTACAGCTCAGAGGCTTATACATAATACAGCTGCAATGTCCTTTTGATCCTGCAATGTTTCTTAAAAAAATGTTCATTCAATGCAATGATTTTTCGACGATAGGGCCCGATAAAAGCTATTCTAGTTTTACTGGTATCTAAAGTATTGATGGGCGAGAACTGGTGAGTAAGAACTATTATGTCCCTGCCTGCTCATTCCCTTTGCTCTACTTTTGGAATAATGCAGCTCACACTGGGAGCTTGAGAGTTTATTGATCAGTCAAGAAGTCAGCTCAATACATCAATTGTTACTTTGAGGAAACTACTTGTGAACGGAGAGACAGCTAAGGCCTACTCATAAGCAGTTCATCTCCTCAATTGAGCAAGCTGATTCTGCTGTGGCCTGGAAGACACTTCTGTAACTTTACATTTTCTCTTCTCTAAAACTCTTCTGTTCTATTCTGTTCTCTTCTTACCTTTCAAGTGTGATACCACAGTCATGAGGGTGGTTCATCCTTGCTGAAAGTACAAAGCCATTGTACTTTGGTTGTACTGACCAGTTTTCCCAAAAATCAGGAGACTAGGAGACGTTTCAGGTCTGACACTGTGGTGCAAACTGAAAGAAATTTTCATACACGTGACCAACAAAACCAGTGCTCAGATCTATCACTGTCAGACCCTGCTTCGACTAGTAAATCATCCAGAAACGAACCTCACAGATGTTCTGCTGGAGAATCTGATTGTTGTCACTGGACACAGGAGAGGACAGCCTGAGTGGTGTGCGAGGACACGAAAGCTCAGCAAGTTGGTCCTTGCTAGGCTAAGAGCTAATCCTTGCCAGCTGGCTCTCCCATTCATTTTGCTCACCGATGTCTGGTCCCTATACATAACCTGGACTACATCCAACTCCAGCGGACTACCCAGCATGAATTTGTGATTGTTATATGTAGACCATTTTATTTACCATGGGAATTAATCGCTGTGCTCATAGTTATAGTGCTAATGCACAGAGCATTCTGGGTGAAACACCTAGTGCTAATGCACAGAGCGTGCTGGATGAACTTTACAGGGACCATCAGTGTATTTCAAAACTCAGACCCAGATGGACAGTTTATTGTCACTGGAGATTTTAACCAGTCACTGGAGTCAGTGCTCTATAAATGACACCATATGTGAACAAAAGGCCAGAATGTGCTGTATCTAGTTTACACAAATATCACAGGCATGTACTGGCACATGTTCTCACAGACATCATCAGGACTTTTTGTGTATCACTGCTGTCCCAACATGCCTCATAGTAACCACCATCATCTCTGTACCCAAGAAGACCACCCTTCATCTGGCCATTACCCATCCAGATTAAAAGGATGGCCTGGTTAGGGAATTGCACCACCTCGGACTGAAAGAGCAGATAGTGATGACAGCCAAAACGATGAGTGGGGTCTTTCTTCCTTCTGTCACAAACATCTATTCACAAACATTCTATTCAAATGAACCACACACCATTTCCAGACTCTCTTCTCCCTCCTGCTATCTGGAAAAAGGTTCTGTCAAATATGGCTTTCATTGTTAAGAAAGGAAACGTACTTCACACACACACAAAAGACTTATGAACTGAACTCCTTCCTTCTCCTAAACACACATGCACACATACAAAATTAACCAGTTCCCCCATAAACAACAACCAAACTGCCACCCCCCCTCCCCAAAAAAAAAAAAACACACTATTTAATGCACTTTATTTATACACTGCTACATTTACATACTGTAAAATAATACATGTTCTTGCTATTTTATGGCAATTTTTGCTACGTTTTTGCACAATGTATTATCGTTATTCCTTACTACTTAAATCTTTGTGTTTTAGTCCATTTAATTACTTTGTTGCTAGAATACAGTATCTGTCATCATAGAACTGTTCATTCACACTAGTACCGTTTCTGCTTTTTGTCAATTATGTTGTCCTGTCCCCTACTAGTGTATTGTTCACTGTGGTGTTTTTTTTTTAATTTATTTTTACACTTTGTGTAGTCCTGTCCTATTCACACTTGTGAAGTCTTGTGTTTTTTGAGTTGCGCCATGGTATTGGAGGAACATTGTTTCATTTCACTGTGTACTGTGTAGATGGTTGAAATGGCAATAATCATCTTCCTGACTTGACTGCACTTGTGTGGACGACCACTGGCAGATCAGGTTTACCTGCACTGCTCTTTTTGTTTTAGTGTCCCCAGCCCACACCATGAACTGTTAAAAACCTGTTTTGTTTTTTTTTGTTTTTTTTTTGTCAGAGTAGCTAATTGGACCCATTTGGTTTTTTAATACACATCTCTACACGGTTGCACAGTTCTGACAGACCAGTTCATGATTGGATCAACTTTTGCTTTGTAATCTTCAAGTTCTTCAGGAGAAAGAAGCAACTTCCCTTTTTACAAGTTCTCATTTATTCATAGACTGCAGACTGAATTATGTCTCAAACTGCTAGTTAATTTACCTTGCATAATTACATCCATTTAAAGTCATGTCATTACTGTAGAACACTTCCACTTTTTTCTTCTCTGACCAGCTTTTAAGGTAATGGAATTAGTGGCAAGGAGGAAGTTCATTGTTGGCACAATTTAATTCCTGTTACTAAATAGGTTCCATAAGAGTTTAAAACCCTTGGTAAGAGAAAGAATGAAGCCAAAAAAGTTCCACTGCCTACTCGTTTATAGCAACTTTATTTCTTTTTTTTTCTTAGACTGGCAAGCTAGTAAGTTTTGTTCTTTCATTTTCAGCTTCTGGGAAATTCTATATTCATTTTCTTTATCCATAAATTCAGTTAGCACAGGTATAAGGAGAAAGAAATAAATAGCACTGAGGGCAATGCTTCTTAGTAAGACAGATAATGAGCCTTTAAGTTCTAATGCAGATGCTAACTCGATGAAATTATTATTTAATAAGTGGTAGAGTAGACAGCCAGTCCCAGCAATTAACCCCTCCTGTTCTTATTATAATCTGATCTTAGAGCAGTGTATTTCTGGCAAGATTCTGCCAGTGTACCTCACTGGTGAGGGTGTATGGTTGCACGACCAATCAGAACATAGTTGAACAATGGTGTATTTTATCCTTTATGATCTTTATATCAGTCCACTGCTGTTTTTTCTCCATGAGCCAGGAAATACCCACAAAAGATCATAGGCTTGATAAACTACGACAGCAGCCAGAGTGTGCCAAAAACTTCAGGGGAAATGCAGTTGATGTCTCAATAAATATTCAGTAATGAGTGCTTTCTTCAACTCTCCTAATGTGCTCCCTGCCTTTTAACCATGCAATGTGCTCAGATGGCACAATTTGCCACCTTTAAAATCAATATGCTTGATGAAGGGTGAGCAGAAAGACTTTTTGATATCTTTATTGCCAAACTGACAGCTACCATTTAGGCACAGGACTTACTGCATGACCTTTTGTCCCAAACTCCTTAATTACAGTAATCAAATATAATTAGACGGTGGTGTCTTAAATATTTATGCAGCACTTAACTTTGACATAATCCTGATATGTGCAATTAATCACCGGTACACATTCAGAAGATGCTGAGTAACACATTAGATTTCTATTCAAAGGCACTGAGTCTATCAATCCTATTTTTTTCTTTATATATTTATAATTCTTTTAGCATATTAAAGGAATGGGCTGGCCAACAATCAAATTTACACAATTTACCACTTACCCCACATGTTTTAGACTGGAGCTGCAAGGCTAACATTGTTAACAAATACTAAAACTAAACCCAAGTCTTGAGATTTAGGAAAAAGATCTGGGTGACTTTTGGTCTCTGGTGTTTGTTATCTATGTTAGACTCATAACTCTAGTGCTAAACCAGTGAAGCAACATTTGGAGGCTAAACATGTCTTGGCTAATTAACTATATCTGTGGTAAGTGGAAAACTGTATAAATTAGAAAGTACCACTTGAACATATGGTTCAGTGAATGTACACTGAAAAACTAATGGTTGCTGAATCCTTCATTGCTCGGACATACAATTCTATTAATTACTTTTGATGTAGAATCTTTTCATGATGGTTCTTCAAGAAATGTACAGGAGAGTCTGACTGTGGTTATTCTCTTGCTCCAAAAAATGCTGTTTGGTATTTTTGAAGTGTAGTCTCATCAGTAAAGCAGTGCAGTTGAGTTACCCTTGAAGCCTAATTCCTCTTAGTCAGACTCTAAGTTTACATCCTACCTGCTGCCTTTGAGTGTAGAAGAGAACATAAAAAGAAGGAGATGTAAAAATTATGTCCCTGGGAAGCTGATGTTTTCAGCATTCACGGCAGGATTTGGGGATTCTCGTGTCTCCGACCTGACCTGCTGACTTTATTGAGCAGATCCATCTCTTTGATCTTTGATCTGACCAGAAGCTCGTGGAGATAAAGTGTCCCTGGGCGATCAAACACTAACATTTCCCAGCTCCTGATGTAATCATCAACAGAAGGAGCTTATGGTGTGCGGTTAGAAAGTTCTGTAGGATGTGCAGCGAGAATATCTCAGTGTGCTGTGCTGAGAAGAACACCATGGTTTTGTTTGAACACAAGGTCTATTTCAGCGTCCAATGGCAAAGCCTTAATAGATAACAGTCATATTTTTATTCTGGTTCTGATTTTAACCATTCACATACAAACAATGGCAGTGCCTTGTCTAAACACATAAATAAGATCAGGCATAAAACAGAAAAGCAAAATCTGCTTTGAGTAGTTTCTCAGAGCACAGCCTTGGCACCAGAAAACATCAACCGGTGCTCTATGAAAAATTGAAAACTTCTGCTCTATCTCTGCACAGCAGTGTCTGTGAAATGATGCATAGATCAGTGGATTAAATATTACTTCGGGAAAAAACAAACAAACAAACTTGTGTCAGGCAAATGTATACAGGAAAGAAGAACCAAGACCTTGAAGTAACATCATATTGTGTTGAACCAAAAGCTGAGCCTCACATACATCTCAAGTGATGTGAACAATTCCCTCACTGCTATACAGTGCTTTCTCTGATAACTATCATCCTATCATCACATGCTTTTTCCCAAAATATGTAAAACTCCACAAACATCTGGTGTACTTTCTCAGTTTTTATAATAAGCTCTAAGTGTTGTAGGGTTTTAGCAATTTCTTCCTAAACCACTTATTTAGGTTTTATCTGTAGTTCCTAGTTAGTTCCTCATATATACATATCTAAAACACAGAAGAAAAATCTTGGTCAATCAGTCCAAATTTAGCACTGGAGCTACGAGGCTAATGTAGTTAAAAACTTTAGATCACCCTGATCATCCTGATATATCCCTAGCTATCTTTCAACCCTTTTAAACCACATCCAGCTTTTCATGAAGGTGACACCTCTTCTTGATGTAACTTAGGACACAGTGACCCTGTTTACACCTGGTCCCTTCATGCATCTTGAGTATCAAGATTTCATTTGGATAAGGCCAAGCCACATAAAAATGTGTGAATGCACCCAACACGCATTTAAAAGAGACATACACCTGATCACTCAAATCACTTCTAGAATGTTTGAAATATATATTGTATATATAGTTTGACCAAGACACAACCCTCTCAGTACTGTCACAATGCCTGCAGAGCTGCTTATGAAAAAAACGCCCTTCAACACTAAACTGAGGATTTGCTGCTCTTTCAGTTCATCTCCTGACATGAGTTTAATTTCCTTTCCCGCTCTGAATAAGCCAGTTAACCCGAATCAAAGTGCCAGTTTAGTTAAACCTTACCTTGCAACTACCTTGCAAAACATGGAGTTGTAACCACTTATTCTTGTAAACACTGACTGTTTCATGCAAAATTGTGCTTTTCTTTTGAATAAAACAGAAGAATGAGGAGCAGCACAGGCAATTGGTTGAGCAGATTTGCATATTACTCACTACGCAGTGATCATATTTCAGTCTGGCTGACCGGAGATGCATTTAACTACCATGTGTAAATGTATGCAGCTAAAATCTCATCAGGAGACAAACCAGATACCAGTCAAGTGATGTGACCAGGTGTAAACAAACCTTCACTGTCACAGACAGGCATTTCAGACAACAGCAGGACTGGAGAGGACTGATCTTAGATCTGATTCCTCCATATTTAAGATGGTTGTTGTCACAAGAACAGAATGTTGATCAGCACTCCTATTCCTGTGGTGTTTGTGAATGCAGGTGTCTAAAAAAGGCTGTGGCTAGAAGAGGAAATTTTGTTCATTTTTATGGATCATACAGCAAGTCTGTACCTCCTGAGTTGGCTGCAGTTTGAATGGGTTGAGGGAGATTTTGGAAATGATATACAGAAAAGATTTGGGTCAGTATTGACTTCTGCTGCTTGTTAGCAATTTTAGCCTCATAGTTCCAGTTCTAAACTAAACAAGACAAAATTGGGCTCTAAACATCTTGGCTAATTATATCTGGTTTAAGTGAAATATTGTGTAAATATGATTTTTCATTGAACCATTTCTTAGTAGAGTAATACAAAAAAATCTCTGATAAAGTTTGTTTTCACTTGTTTGTATAACTCTGGGTGGCATGGCTTGCTGGTTTCGTAACCTGTGCTGTCGGACTTTTCTGAAAAGAAACATAGTTTGACAGACATGCCATCTCTGAAAGATGTAATGCCAATACGTTGGTGAGTGTTCTCTCATCTGCCTCATTGAACCCAGCCATCTGACAGTCCTAGCATCTACGCTTTGCTCTGAACTTAAACCCAGTGCCTACCAAGCACAGAAATGGGATTTGTTAATAGTGCTATCCCCACATTGTTCCACCATCTGTTCCAAGACAAGTTGTCAAGGGGAAATGGTCTATTTGATTGCACTGATTAAACTTTCACACTCTCCTTTCTCCCACTTCTCAGCCCTGGGAAAATTATGGCTTGTCTCCCCTGGCCAGGTTTCAGTCAAGTTACAGTCCGCCTGGCAATTTATGAACATCTTTATTGTCATTAGAACCTGGCCAAAGCTGTGTGAAAGTTAGCTGGACTGCTACAAAGTTGGATGATGGAATTCACTGAATAAAGGATGGACAACAGAATCAAGAATAACTTGCATGTTAACAATTTTAACATGTAAACAACTCCCTTACCTCAGTTTTAGTCAGAAATGAAAACAGCTTTCATGATATTACGCTTTGGATGTATGTATACAGAGAGAGGTGAGTAGTAATTAGATAGATTTGCTATGTTACCTATACTCAAGTTAAATTTTGATGGAATTGTGGTTAGTGAAGTGGACCCTTATAGTCACGCGTGAACACACAGTGTGAACAATGGAAAATTCTTTCTCTGTATTTAACCCCTTCACTAAGTGAAGCAGGGGGCTGCCACCAAAGGGGGGCACCCCTGGAGCAGTGTGTGGGGACAGTACCTTGCTCAAGGGTACCTCAGTGGTGCCACTAGCAGTCCTGGGATTTGAGCCCACAACCTTCTGATCACAGGGGCAACTCCCTAATTACTAGACCACCAGCTGCCCCAAAAAATAGGTAAACCTCCCCGTCTGGGAATCGAGCCCCAGTCTTCCACATGACAGATGGAGATACTGTCCACTATACTAACGAGGACAACAAACTATAGGCTGCCACATTTACTCTCTGCGCCAGTACTTTTACTTCTAATGTACAATGAGAAAAGAATCTAGATTTTACTTAGCTACATTTTAGTCACTCATATTTAGTTCCTGTTATTTGGGTGACAGTATCATTACTGACATGATGGCTGGTCATACCTTTAACTTATCATTTTCCTATCCAGTGGAATATTTTAAGCACTTTTGATTTAAATGGTGGTTGCCTTCCCTTTCCTGCTGATTTACTTTCCTGCAGAGTTTAGTTCCATCCTGCAGAGTTTAGTCCACCCATCCCTTTAATTAATCCATCCAACCGAGCCAAGAACTTCCAGAGAGCCTCATTAACTGTAGCAGGTGTGGCAGGTTGTGTTTGGAATTAGACCCTACAGAAAGGTAGATCTCCAGAAACAGGGTTGGTGACCACTAATCTTTCTTTATTATACTAGCCTGTTTTCTGAGTTGTTTTCAGATCTGTTTACCAGTGTGTTGTTTGGTATTTGACTGCCTTTGTAATGTACATTAAGTAAACCACACTTGATTGACTGCATACCATTGGACTGGACCATTTTGGGTGAGTCTAAATATTGTTAGTGATTGTGAAATGTGCAGGCCTTGATGATGAACTCCTCAAATATGAACAATTCTACTATATTATAAGCAATAATAAGAACAACAAAAACAGCACCAAAATTCCATACTTATTGTAACAACAATGCTAATAATCTACAACACTTCATACAAGAACATTGTAATAGGACCATAAACACTTAGATATAGAAGGCACTGAAAACAATGGCAGATTTTATAATATCTGATGGGCCATTTTAGGTTATACCTGTATTAAAGTTAAACATTCATACTAGTGCTTTAAAAGAAAGTCATCCATTCTTTCCAGCGAGGAGCTGCAACATCTGCCCACGGATGGGGTTTGCTGCTGGCACAGACGAAGGAGGCTTTTCTGACTTGGCATCTATTTTTCAAGGCTTTTACATACCTCAGTTCTCCCTTGATGATGAAATAATGGGGCAATTTTCCACATCACAGCATGGTTTCTGTGCCCAATTGTGGTCTCTCCGGCTTGCACTGTGAGTGGGAGAGATCAGACACACAGGGACACGATGACGGAAAGGGAGCTACAAGAGGCCTCTCGTGTCCCCTCTCAATACACACTGCCTGAGCCCTCCTTATTCTGATTATTTTACACCAGCCAAAAGTCCCGGCAGTTTTGCAGTTAAAGAAATCGAGTTAAGCTGGTCAAAGTACAATTAGACTGATACTGGAAAGAAAGATTTGTCTTTAGACCCATTGACAATAGATCAAAACACAATAACTACATTTGCATGCACACCATTGCTTCAGTATTCGTCTGAGTATGATCATGTAAACAACACGGTTCAGCTAAGGTCTCAGGTCAACCTAAGACTAACGAGAAGTGGTCCAGGTCGATACTGGCTGGATTTTTTTTTTTAGAAGGATTTGGGCATGTAGACTTTTTAGCAACATTTAGCAAACTTCACAAAAGGCAAAACACAAAGACACAATGATAATATCAGTTAGAAACAAAGTGTGACATGTTAAAAAAAAAACGTTGCAATTGTTCAATGTAAATATTGTAAGGAAAATAAAATGCCATATGAGGTAT
Source organism: Brycinus macrolepidotus (assembly GCA_037974445.1). NCBI lineage: Eukaryota > Metazoa > Chordata > Actinopteri > Characiformes > Alestidae > Brycinus > Brycinus macrolepidotus. The sequence continues at coordinate 10,048,656 of JBBPCZ010000002.1, read as the reverse complement.
TTTGGAAATGTTTTGGATGGACATTAGTTTTTTAAAAAATATATTGTTTGTATTTATTTGGATTGGTTTGCTCCAGAGGAATATCTACAAAACCCTTGATTTGGATTGATCAATATGTATTAATTACTAATTCTGAATATTTTTATTCTGTTCCTGTAAAGCACACTGAATGACCCTTGTGTGTGACAATGGACTATATAAATAAACTTAACAATAAAATGATCGACTTTTAAATGTTGATAGTGTTTATTTGTTGTTAATTAGTTGGTCTAGTTGTCAGTAGGTTACATAATAATATAGAATTTAACATTTTTTGAAGCCAGATGAGACTGAGGATGATCTAACAGAAGTGTACTGATTTGACGTAAACATGGAGAGGGATGTAAATGTGAACAGGGATTTATTTACAGAAAACAGGAAACAGGAGACTAAACTAGAAATAAACAGAACACTAAACTAACACTGGGAAAAACAGAAAAACAAAATGAAACAAAACAAAGCAGATGAGAACAGAATAGAGATTAACAAGGACAGACCGGGGCTGAACAGAGAGAGCAAAAACTGAGCAGAGAAACATAGAGACAAAACACAGAATCCAGAACAAAACGCAGAGCAAGAATTGAGCCAAGAAACACAGAGGCAAAACACAGAGAACTGACAAACAGACTGAAAGACAGGGAAACTTATACATGGAATAAACAAGGAGCAGCTGGGCAAGGCGGGGTTACAAATGAACAGGTAAAACAATAAGGAGGAGTAACTTACTAGAATTCCTAGTAAGTGGGACTAGGAATAACTACCAAAAACAAAGGCACTTTTGGTCACCAAATGTCGCCCTTTCTAGGAATTCACCGAGATCATAATCTGCGCTGTTTATATTCCGCCTCATGTGGACTCAGACTCTGCCCTCTGTGACCTACACGGTGCTCTCACTCAGCACCAAACCATCCACTTTAATAACTGTGCTTTTATTTAATTTCAACATAATTATATACTTCCATTCACTTTTACTTCACATTTTATTCAAATGTGTCTTTTTGTCCTATTTATACTTAATTTAAATGTAATTTTTATTTCCACTGTTACATTTTTCTTTTTAATCCTTACTGTTGGGCATCGTACAGCAATAAGCATTTCACTGAAAGTCATGCTATGTATGATTGTGTACGTGACAAATTTTGAATTTGAATTTGAACATGGAACAGCATTGATATAAGCAACAACACAACCATGGAAACGACAGGAGAACGTGACAGAATCCAAGAAATTCCAAAACAAGAAGAACGTTGCAAGAAGACATATAGGCTAAATGTTATCTTTCTCTGAGGGGTTTTAGTATAGAGTATGTCAGGAGCACAGCCCATTGTAACTCTTGAAAAAAAAAAAACTATTTAGCTGTAATATCAGGCTAGGGCATTCCATTCAGGTGCTGCAAAATGTGAATAATGGGGGCACTAAATTGACTCTTGCATACACTTGAATAAATGGACAGTTACACCCCTGATAGACATCAATAGATATTTAAAATGAAGGAGAAAATTGAACACTGAATTTTTTAAATGGCAGAGAATCATATGTGGTTAAAGTTAGGTGCATTGTAAAGGGGGCAGATCACTGTGTAGATTCTTAGTATGCTGGTGTGCATTCAGAAGAAAGTTCTTTGATTTCTCATGTTGGTAAATGAGATGTAAAACAGGGTCTTCACACTCATACATCCCATTTACAAACATGGTTCTTTTAAGAAGTAACAACTGAAAGTTCTTTAAGGACTCAAAAATGGTTCCTTTATGATTTCACAGTGTTTTAAGAGTATATATTAATGGACTAATCTTTTATGCAGCTCTTGAAATTGTTCTGTTTCTTAGACTAAGAACATAGTCAGGCCTTTGTATGCATGTAAATGAAGTTGTTGAGTTTGTGAGTTACAAAGTTATTTATTTATTTGTTTACTTATCTAATCATAATTCCCCATGGACTCTGCTCTTTTCCAGCAGTTGCCATATGCGAAGTCTTTCGCATGTTCCTACAAGAGCACAAACAAGGATTACCACATGCTGTGCAAGAACTCTACACACCGTGTTGTGATGCAAGAACATAATAAATGCCTAAGAACGAAATGCCCACCTCCATGCTATGCTAATGCGATCACCACAGCATGGGGTCTGCCTCATACTACCAAGAAACTGGATGCTTCTCTAGGTTTCTCATTGATATGACTGGCATCATTGACCTTCCGTCTATCGGGGGCAGGCCTCGGTGTCAATGGTTATCACTCGACCAAGCTAAGGTTGCATTTTAGGACTGCACTGCTGGAGTATCCAAGTCCAACAGACGTTCATCACAAAGTTGTTCAGGGAAAGCCAGCGAGAAGTTTCAAAGGAGCGACTCTGCAGGGTTCTAAGAACAATATGTCTGGCGCAGCGAAGAAAAAAGAGGGGCAGATGAGACAAACCGGAGCTCCAGCCAATCTTCCCCTCATTTAGCTGGATTGTTCCTCTTGATGCGCTGCTTCAAAGCTCCTTCAGCCTCTTCATCTTTTTTGATGTGTTTCACATCCCTACATCACCCTGTAGAAATTTGATAGCTTTATTGGAACTGAATTTAAACCAGCTGCTTTAGATTGACTTCATTAATTACAAAAGGAATCACTTTCTGAGGTCTGACTTGACGTGTTAACAGTAGCAAGTTTTTTGTTTTTTTTTCGTTGCCAGACATACAGTGTAACATCGTGTCACTTTTTTTGAAAATTGCTAGTGAAACTGGGTTGGCCAGAAAAAAAACTAAACAAAACAAAAAAAAAACTATTAAGATGAAGAATGAAGCTGAGCAGTCAGATAATCCATTAGGAGTCATAAGTAATTTGCAGAAATGCAGTCTGATTATCTTTTGTGTTGCTAGTTACTTTGCAGCAGGGCTTTAAAAAGAAAAAATGAATCTCCAAAATTGCTGTCTTAACAGGCAAAGCAAAAAACCTCATTAACTTATAATGGAGGTTAATGTAATGTTGCATGATGATTTTTTAAAAATGTAATGATGTTTTTTCAAACTGTTTTTGACCATTTCTCTAGGTGCATTAAACATGAAATGCTGACAATATAAAGGTCAGCTAGAGTTTTTAAATTGTGTAAAAATATATGAATGAATGAAAGAATAAATAAACAAACAAATAAATAAACAAATAAATAAAAAAAACAGTAGAAAGTTTTTTTTTTTCCTGATGGTGACAGTGAGCTTTATGACAGCATTCTGTAAATACCATATCAGTTAAAGGTGTGTGTATGTATATATTATCATCTTGTTATACAACAAATAATGTAGTTCTTAATTAATTACATTTAAGTTAACTGAGATAGGATGTTATAACAGGCATCTCCAGAAAGGCAGCGGTTTTGTTTGTTTGTTGTTTAGCTCATTTCTTAGTTGTTTTCTTTGTAATTAAAGCATCATAATACCATCAATCACCAACTATTAATCAATGAGTTTACAGCCTCATTTGAAACCATTTGAAAAAAACTGAAAATGTGAGCTGCAATTTATTTTGATGCTGCCAGGTATGTGAGATAAAAGCGGAAAGACTGACATCCCTAATCATAATAACTGATGAATATAAAAAGCTTTGTGGGAGTTCTAGCTTTTCAATTAAAACACAAATAAAACTGAAGCTTTATTCACAGTTTTTTCCCCCCAAATGCAAGCTTGAATGGTTTATGAAACTGTCTGACCTGATTTCTTATGTGAAATTGAATATGACTACAAGAATAGCAGCCCAAATGGCCTTAAACTTCACCATGATAAAGTGTGTCTGCCTTCAAATTCACCCCAGTCGAGTTTCTAACTATTTGCCCTTTAATAGCACAGAAAAAAATGTGGTGCTCCTACTGAAGTGTGGGTATGAATAAGCCCTATAACTAAGATGAATGAAAGAACTGCCATTTGAATACCATTTGCCAAGGCTTGATGTACCCAACCTCAAACTTAATTAAACAGCGAGCTGTGAACAGCAGAAATCACAGAAATGGGGGAAAGTCAGTCTGAGGGAGGGAAATGACTTAAAGCAGATATTTATTCTTATCCAAGACAGTAATTGTTGGAGCATAAAGCTTTGGAACTGGACCATTACCGAATTCTTCCACAGTCACATGTTGTAAATTTAATGTTGCGATGCACAGTTATGGGGTGTTATGAAATACTGCAAGTTATTTCAGCCAATGTGACTGCAATAAAGACTGCAAACTCCTCCGAACCTCTGATCATTCAACCTTTAATGAACAACAAACGTACACTTTGATTAAGTCTGGCTTTAAAATGTTTTCATTTTCTTAGAATAAACATTTTTACACTGCGCAAAATTTCATGATTAATAATACAATAGAAATGATCTAAATTAACTTTAACATAAAATTGTTAAAAATTTGTCATTGCGTAATTTATTTCCTACAAATTGTATACATACACACACAAATACACACACACACACACACACACACACACACACACACACACACACATATATATATATATATATATATATATATATATCTGGGACAAAATAAGAGACCACTGCTATTTATTTTTAAATCAGGTACTGATTAGGTGATCACCTGAATCAAATTTTATTTAATGAGGAAAAGTATAAAAAACACTGCTGTAATCAACACTCTCCTCTTACAATGTGACCAGTTGGATGGCA
>JBBPCZ010000002.1:10015895-10032630 GCA_037974445.1 Brycinus macrolepidotus | reverse complement strand
TGTACAAATAACATAACGAATTTCATGATGTAGGCCTAAAATGAGCTTCCCCTGTTTGAAAGACTAGCAGCCGCCACAGCTGTCATTGTATATACATATACACTTCTCTCTATTGTGAAGCTGGCGGCATTTCCCCATGCCTGAAGGAGGTCGGGGGGCTCCAGCGTTCCAGTTGAGACAGCTTCTGGACTCATGGGTGTGGCAGCATTTAACATTTGATTGACTGGGTGGGATACAGCCCTGAGGAGTGAAACTGGGTCCCTGCCTGTGATATTACAAGTCAAGAACTTATTACCGAATTTCACTGGGTTTGGCCAGACTACATAGCTCCTTGACCCAGGGACCACCCTGCCAGTCGTCTTGGGCAACTACAGGGTCCCTGTGTGCCTAGATAGCCTCGCTGTTGCCCTGCCCCGTCTTTGGGGAGTCCCCCTCTTTGGGTGTCAGTCCTGGAGGAGGGTACTGTAATGGCCCCGCCTGGTCCCGGTCGCCGGAGTACTAAGGCTTTGCCCTTTACACTTTGGTTGGTTTCTCAAAATCTGTTTCACCTGTTCCTTGTTTCCCCTGTCTTTTTAAGCCCAGCTCGCCCCAGAATGCATTGTCCATTCACCCTCATGTTTAGTGTGCTGCTGTGTTTCTATCCTGTGTTCCCCTCTTTTTAACTCTGACTCTCATAGATCTCTATGCCTGGCTTGTTATACCTGCTTTTGGATGTGTGTTCTCACTAGTGGAGGTTTGCTGCTCACTAGAGTACTACACTGGCTTTATTTTGTCTGATCTGGAGAACAGCCTGTGTTCCATTCAGCCTAGGCTATCATAAACATTGAATTGTATCCCTTTTTGTCATGAGTCAGAGCTTTGTGTTTGTCATCTCATCCTCTTTGTTCTCTTTCCCACCATTTTTATTAAAGACTCCTGCAAGTGAGTCTGCCCTCCTTTCCTCCCAGCTCAATCAAATTAGCTCCCCAAGCAAAAAGTGTATACATCCAAATAAAAGGCTAGTGAAAAGAGTGTATGTCAAGTACAGACAAATGTTTTTTTATTAAAAAAAAAAAATACAAAAAATACAAATTGTAAGTGCCTCTACAGGTTGGGGTGGTCCCCCTTTGTGTCTGTGCAGGAACACTTACAGTTATCGGACACTGCATGCGTAGTCATTCATCACAGTAAGTGGTGATGTTCTTCACTCTCAGACTTTACCACTATCTCAGACTTTAGACACAAGGTGCCTGCAGCCCATCTTTGTGAAAGAACATTGGGCCACATGCGACAAGACTAAACCCCCAGCAACCATAATGCATTTGGTTATAAGCCGAACAGTTGATTTGTATTGTTGTACTCATTAATACTGAAGGATTTAGTTAGCTTTAAACTGTGTGATCCTGACAATTTGGCTGATTAGGTCAGTCAGTTTAACAAAAGAATCTTAGTGCGCTGTTCTGATCTGCCTTTTGATTTTGCTTTCATATGAGTGCGGATGTGTGAGTCAGTTGCATGCAGTCTCTTTTTCTTTTCCTTTGGTGTACTAACACGGTCAGTTCTGTTGTGATTTTCAATTGATGGGAGTAAGTCTGACTTAATTTAACCTTATCCTTGGGTAAATGTTATCTTAATCTCAAACTGTTTGTATACGATGCTGCTTCTGTAACCAAGCAGCGTAGTGTTTATTTCTGTCATTCTGTTCGTGAATGCTTATGTACTGGGGTAAATTCAAATCTCCCTCCAAAGGCTTGGTCATTGTTCTCCTCAACATGTTAAAAAGACATACGGCTATTTAACTAGAGAGTTAAGTGTGGAAATGCATATCGGGAGGTTTTCAATTCCATAGATCCGTGCAGACAAATGCCCCCCTCAGCTAGCATGTGCATTCCTACAAACGGTCACACACATACACACAGGCTCTAATGTAATTTTGTCTACTTGATTATTCGACAACCATATGGCATCCTATTAAATGATCTCACTCACCACTGATTGTGTTACTGGTCTGTGTCGATAAAAGCCAATTTTTTGAACCCTATGTCTGTTATCACCGGGATATGGACTATTCCTGAACTTTTAACCTTCAGAACTTATTAAGTCATTATTAATACTTTCTGTTAAAACCAAAGTTATAATAATAGATTTATACCACCAGCACCTACAACATGATAATAGTGATACATAATTACATGGCATCAATGGTAGTAGTAGCTTTTTTTATGGATCTCTGAATAAAAAGTTCCAAAATTGAATTGTTTTGAATTAACATGGTGGGGGTATGGAGTTCCCTCATTTTTTCCCAAGGGAAAACCTATTCAAGTCTCATTGTGAGATGGTTATTTGCTTAAAATGGCACAATAATATAGATGTGATGTCTGTGATTTATACTCTCATTGAAAGAACACTATAAAAATATGATATTCATGGTACAGATGATCTTCAGGGTGAATCTCAAGAAATGTTTGTCATATCCAGTATAAATTTGCAGGTCGTGTTGCTGCCAAAGGGTTCTAATCTGCCCTTTGGTAGCTTCTGCCCTGCTGTCTTCTCATCTCTTTGCTTTGTATTACTATTTGGCATTAAACTTTGGTACTGTTTTACTGGTCTTGAGAGATTTTCTCATAAAAAGCTAATTATCTCTCAGTAATGACATTTTTTCAGTCAGTTATTCTACACAAAACACCAAACGTTCAACAAAGCACTGACAATTGGGATTCTGATGGCATGCTCTGTTCTTGCTGTCTCCAATCAGGGGTCACTTGATAGAACTGTAGCAGTGCCACTGCCGGTGCCATTATAGCAGGAGTTTACAGTGATTGGATACCCCCATAAGGAGCCGCTGAAGAGGCCAGGCTCCCCCTCAGAGAATGATAAATTGAAGTGTGGCGAGTGTGGCATTACCCACAGCAACTGAATCTCCTGAGTGGAGGGCTGGCAGTGAGTGGAGATGTCACCCCTCTCACCCTTCAGCTCCTGGGGGACTGCAGGGGAGGCGGAGCCACGCCTCAGGGACGGAATTAGAGCCCACCCCAGAAGCCCCGCTGGATTCGCTGTCCCCACCACCGCTGGGGCTGCAGATTAATTTATGTGGGTTTGGTTTCAAGTAATGGATCATCCATGGATTTGCCCGGCTTTGTGTGCTGCTGGATATATTTCACTTTTAAGGTCCTTACAAACTTTTTCGGCATAGCATACTGTATAAACAACAAGCTGGCCAGCAGTGTATTTTCCACTTTTTTTTCTGTTCTGGCCTGCTTCTTGCCAAACTGAAATCGCCTCAGAAAGGCTTATATTCATGGTGCACTGTGACCTGACTGTATTTAGAAGAACATAACAAAACAGAATTTAAAAAGAGCAGTGTTTCCTTTAGCTTCGATTCAAGCTGGGTAGAAAGTCCTTGGTATTTCAGCATTTTGAGTATAAAAGGATACAATAATAATGAGCAGGGGTGGAAATGGTCAGGTTTAACCTGGAGTCTTCTTTTGGAAATCTAAAACACATCCATATTTGTGGCACATTTGTACATTAAAATATTTCATAAAATGACCATTCCTTTTGTAGATATTATAGTTAACAAACAGTAGTTTTTACTATGCATTTTATTGTATGTTAGGGGTCTCATCAACACTCAGTCTGCATGTTGTCAGCAGTGGTCTTTCTGACTGATGCAAATTTATTTGGGTAACTGTCCGACTTAAGCATTTTCATTACAGATTGTCTTATCATTAACGTTGTAATTGTAACCTGTAGATGTCTAAACAAGGCTTGTCAAGTATCTGTCAAAGCATCCACAATTGTTTATAGCTGAAGTGCTAAAAAACTATTTATGATGTGATCTAGACTGTCAAAGGTGTGTGTTGTTACTTTCAGTTAGGTAAGTTTAAATTTAGATACCTAGCAATATGAATGACTGATAATTAGTTAAGTAGTCAATCATCAGTCATTGCCTCACAACTGAGTCAAATTACCTTTGATAACATGTTTTTGTGGATGTTTTAAACTGTGCTCACTGGTGGAAATGTTCGATCATAAACACACTAATCATCAAATGATGTTGATTACACAGAATAGACAATTGTTAGATGGTCCAATGGGAAACACTTTGTTCACTACCTATTGTGGAGTGGCTGCTTCCACATTACAAACACACCACAGGCTGACAGTCGTAACCATGGAGACAATGGGCTGACCCTGCTGCAGTGCAATTTCCCATTGGCCGAATGGACTGTGGGGTGAAACTGAGTGTGTTTAACAGATTCTTTGTTTCAGCAACACAATTTAGAACAGAATAATACACATGGTTTTCCAATGAACCATTACAGTAGGACCTGCCTAATATTTTGTAGATTCCCCTTCTTGCTGCCAAAACAGCTCTGGCCCATCAAGGCATGGACTCCACAAGACCTTTGAAGGTGTGATGTGGTATCTGGCAACAAGACGTTAGCAGCAGATCTGTTAAGTCCTGTAAGATGCAAGGAGGCTTCTCCATGGATCAGACTAGTTCAAGCCCATTTAAGTTTTCAAGTCAAAAATCACATCCTACTTGTGCTTGCATGGATTGAGAGCTGGAGAATTTGGAGGCCAAGTCAAAACCTTGAACTCTGTCATCTTCCTGAAACCACAAGACCTGCCGTTTTGGAGATGCTTTGATCCAGTCGAAAAGCCATCACAATATGGCCCTTGTCAAAGTCACTGAGATTCTTACATTTGCCCACTTTTCCTTCTTCAAAGAACTGACTGTACACTTGCTCCCTAATGTCCCTTGACTAGGTAATCAATGTTATTCACTTCTCCTGTCAGTGGTTTTAATGTTATCGGTGTGTGTTTTTGATCTATCCTGGAATGTCATTCCACCCTAGAACGATTCCTGAGGTCCTGCTCTGACTATACCACCACTTTCTTTATCTGACTGTGTCTTGACTTAAAATTACGCATGATTATAATTTTTTATAAACTGAACACTAACAAGGCCCCACAGTGGCGCAGTGGGTAGTGCTGTTTCCTCACACCTCCAGGGTTAGGGGTGCGAATCCACGTCCTGGCCTTGTGTGTGTGGAGTTTGCATGTTGTCCACAGTCCAAAGACATGCGCGCCAGGTGAACTGAGGATTCTAAATTGACCATGGTGTGTGTTCCTGCCTCGCGCCCATTGGACCCGGGATAGGCTCTGTGTACCTGCGACTCTAGTGTGGATTAAGCGGTTACAGAAAATGAGGGAGTGAGTGAATACTAACAAAAATAAGATATAGCACCAGAGTTCTAATGTCTGGCATTGGTAGGGATACTGAAAGAACCTTTGTTATATGCTTTCATTGACTGTAAGCTTGTAGCAATCTCTGTTTTGAGAACATTTTCCATCTCTGTAATACTACATGCTTTCAGACACCCATTAGTTTAGTAGATGTAAATACTTATCCATGCATTTGTAATACATTAGAATGTTGCAGTTTTTATCTGGCCTCCCTGTAAAAGCCCTCAGTAGATTACAGTGTGTACAGCTACAGGCATCTGGCAGGATTCTCATTTACTCTAAGATACTCTAAGAACATTTCCTCTCACCCCCATCCTTCACTGGCTATTACATATTATGTTCAGCATAGGGTACATCTAATCAAACATAAAGCTCTCCATGGCCTGGATCCTGATTTCCTGGCTGAGCTTCTCCGTTTTTATGGCTTATCATATACTCTACCCTCAGCTAATGTTGAAGTCTTATTTGGTCCCATATTTTGACATTGACCCCAATGGGTGGTAAACCATTTAGTGTAGTAGCCTCTAAAACATGGAATTCCCATTCCCGGTCCATTCGGAATCCTCCAACTCTATCATTTTTTAAACCTTTCTTGTTCTCACTTTGTTATCAGTGCTCCTCTTGCATTTGAAAGAACCATCAGAAACGCTTTAAAAGCTATTATATAACTTTGACACAACTCTGCTATAAATATGGCATGGCAGATGTCATATGCTGTCATAGATTGTCATAGTGATGATGGTGATGATGATTAGATGGCTATAGATTTACACGCAAATGCTAATGTACAAGTGATTTGTTGTCGTCGTAAATATTTAACTACACAAATGGCCCCAGTGTTTACATCACACCTGAAGTGCTTCTTTGTTTTGACTAATTACGTAGCCTGGTTGCATAATAACCATAAAGTATAACTGATGGAGCTGTAAAAAAAATCAAGAACAGGTGGGCAAATGAGTAATCTACAGACACCATAATTTAGTGAGATGAAGCCAAATTAGCTTCTACTACAAAGGGCATCTCATCTCATCTCATCAGCAAGTCCAATGTTATGAACTGTTTTCCTGACAATGCGATATTATGCCTGTGAAGCCAGGGTTCTGTGTGCCCTAAAACACACACACAGTCTACAAATCTGAATTCAGAGGCATGCTGTTTTGTCACATATTCGATGCGGTTGGATTAAATCTCTTATCATTTATCTTCTCGCGACTTTGGATAAAACAAATACTGCAGACTCCTTTTATGCCTTCGCCCGCACTCTGTGTTTCTCCGTCTGTGAGCACTTTATGATTCTGTACACATGATAAAATGCTATGTTAGTTCTCCATACCCTGTAGTTTAGCTCCTTTCCAGTGTACACAGTGGAGGGGAAAATGTGTCACGACATGCGCTGAATTATTCATTGGTCATGAGGATATTCTCAAACACCAGACCCTTTTTTTTCTGTCGTCGTCACCGTCGCCTGTATGCCTCATTTGGTGGCGAGTTGTGTACAGTTGGTGTTGAGAGAAGACCCAGATCAAGCTCATATGAGGGGAAGTGTTTACTTAGGGCACCCACCACACCCTCCCCACCCCACCCCAGCTGCACATAATGGCCAAATGAAGCCTCAGTTACTATTTCTGCTTTAAACAGCACTTAATCTCCTACACATATTTGAGGTTGAACATCCAGGAATATGAATTCAAACTGTTTGTTGCTACTTCTGCACCATTTGAAATATGGATTTCAAGCTCCGTTCTTGCTTATATCTGGGATGAAGTCTTGTAAATGCAAATGGAACACATGAAATAGTAGGATGTTTTATATTTTTGTCATGTAGCATTTATATTTCCTTTTTATTTAGGGCTCCACGTTTGGCCAGGAGCAATACATGAATATTTCAAAACAGCACTTACAATTTTTACGATCTGTCAAAAGTGTGCATACAAAATCGGCATTTGAAACTTTGATCAAAATAGCTGTTTTCTTTTTTTTTTCTTTCTTTTTTTTTCCTCGACTGCAGTCCCTGAAGGCTGTGATTTTCCATCTAATTTGAGTCAGCCAATCTCTCGCTGAGAGCAGAAAGGCTACGGGACTCCATGTGGTAATTCAGTGGTGAATTTGTACAAGCTGGTGCAGAACTCACCTGAGATATTTCAAGCCCACGGCTCATGCCAGACATGGCAGGCGGCTAAAGATGTTTAGATCATATTCTGGAGATGGTGCTGTTGCTGGTCATTTTGTGGAGATTGATTTGCCATTTTAGCATAGATTCCTCTTGCACAGTTGTTTTCTACTCAGATAGATGGTGGGTGACTCAAGTGGATGGTGGATGGTGGAGGTATGGGGTGGGAAAGTGTACCCCATGAATCTGCTCTGACTGTTTGACTCTGAAAAAATGAGTAAAGCTGGAGCGGATGATTACTATCATTTGCCCGTATAAGCAACAGCCACAGCAATGCTAAAGGAGGAATTCACCACACACCTGGAGAATGCAGACATATTTAACAGTTCTAATTTTAAAGCAAAGCACTAAGCGGTGTAAACAAGAGAACCGAAATGTGCACGCACTTTAGCTGATAATTGTAGTCATTCTAGCGAGCTGGAGAGATGAAAAGATTAAACAGAGATGTTTTGTCCTGTGAACATTTGTAAGTGGATTTATTTTACTCGTTATTAATTAAACACTTACATAAGCTGTGATTAGACAAGTCAGTAGTGCGTTCATAATTAAGCCAGCACTTTTACTGTTCCATGCATTTGTACTTCAGTGCTTCAGGGAATGTTCTTTTTACACTAAAATTTTCAAAAGGAGCAATACTATAAAAAGCACTGGGTTCAGAGTGAAAGCTCTACACGCACAAGCAAGCTCGGAGTGCAAAAAAAAAAAAAAAAAGCTGTGTTTTCAGTCAGCTACTCAACATGCAGCAAGAAGTTAACAGGGCTTTCCGTCGAAGCTTGTGTCACCAAACAGAGATTAATTGAATCTCGCTCCTCTGAGTGTCAGTGATTGGTTCTCTGAAAACATAGGTCTTTATCTCATTGCCTCAGGCTGCGCTCTGGATATTTTGGGGACTGGAGCTTTGCAAGTATTCTCAGGTCCAACTAGATAACCGAGCATAAATGCTCCAGCTCCCTGTGCTGAATGTCCTGCTTTAGCCCACAGATAAATCCCCTAAATCTTAAGCCACGCTTCACACAGTTCACCTGTAATTTATACCTTTCTCACAGCACATGGTATTATTTTGTCAGAGGTACTAATCATCGTCCCGACTGAGTATTCAAAAATAGAAGGAACATACACAGTCTTCTGGTGTCGAAAAGCACATTAACTTTACCAAAATTACATTTCATGAAGCTTTTCATTTGAGAAGGACTATGTTCTATTATAGGGTAGCATTTACTGAATGCCTGTTGTCTAATTCTTTCTGAACGTTTCTTCTTTTGCTGCAGAGATTTTTCTTATGTATGTTTTTTTGGACTCATTAAGATTAAGAGATACATTAACAGAGGCTTCAATTTCTTTTAAAATATAATATAATATAATATAATATAATATAATATAGTATGGTTAATCTTGGAAAGACCAGCAATGATTTGACAAAAATTTGAACTTAGAGGCCAAATTGATACACTAAGGGGGCTCCTTTCCCATGGAAGTGGGGCATCTTGTCCAATTTTCTTTTCGTGCCGTATAAAAAAATTGTCTTCTGCTCTTCTGATTGCATTGTAGGCTTATGTATCATTCCCCTTACACCACTAAACTTATATGGTTTTACTTTACAGTAAATGAACTTTGTTTTTATGAGGGGCATTTCCCACCATTTTTAGATGCACACCAAGTCATTCGGAGTGGTTTGATGTGAAATGGATCATTGTAGAGAAACAGTTGTGCTGATAGGAACCAGGGGTTATGATGTTTACAACACAAATACAATTGTTTTTATATATTTATCATTTATACATGTATTGCTATCCAAATCAATCATTAAACATATACATGTCAGTTTATTTATGTAAAAATATATGTGAGAACAATAAAATAGTAAAAAACATTTTCTTTTTTTGCATTATGCCTAGCATGTATGCTCCACCATTAATGACTTTTAAAAAATACTTTTGTGAACCAGTGCTTCAGGCACCATACAGCACATTTATAGCTATTTCATGTATAACTTTCCGATATATAAATTTTAGAGGCACTAAATGATTCAGATGCCTGGTTCCTATCACCAGTACAGTTTCTCTAGAAAGCCACATTTTACACCAAACCGCTCTGAATGACTGTATACATATCAAATTTTTGTGTAGAATTTTTGAAAAATCAGTGGAATTCCCAATTAAAATAGAAAATCCAGGCCAGTAACATGCTTGCTTTCAACGTTTCTTTAATATAACCTGTTATAAATCCTCTGCTGCTTGCAAAATGTTCTAAACTGTTACCATGTTCATCCATCTCCACTTATTCACTTAACTAAGCTGGTACTGGAAAATGTCTCAGGAGCTTCTGTTCCTGACAGAATTGCTTTTGGGCACCTTTGATCAAGACTAGCATTTCAAGGCAGCAATCATATTCCTAAAGTTTGAAAATCATACTTGATAATTCCACTGATGAATCTTTTAATCATTTATGGGGGGTGGGGAACACAGAGAGACTCATTGAAATGATTTTTTCTCAGAATCATTTAGCACTGAGGTTTCTTAGTCAGTGAGGATCAAATGGTCATAAGAGTAAATAAACAGCTGCAGCTTGAATGCCTTACTTCACGCTTTTGTGGCTTTCGTTCCAATAAACATTTTGAGTGTTAAATGTAATCCTTTAGAACTACTGTGTTCTCAAAACTTTTTTTGTTTTATAATTGCAACAGATTGCTGGTCCTCGGAAACCTCACAGCTTACCTTGTCTCTCTGTCAGTGTAATGACATTGCAATAAATCAGATGTTCTTCCGTGCAGCTGCTCCTTTGAAGCCCACTTCACCATGGTCACAAGGACAACAGAGCGGTGGACTTGTTTTAGAATGTGGGTGCGGCACACATAGAGTTGAAAGAAAACCTACTCATGCACTAAGGATTCTTTTAACTTGGATGAACTTACATTAGTCAAAGGTCCTTCACAGACATACTGTGCTTTATTTTGGCTGTAGCAGTGCCAGTCTTGGTATTGAAAATGTCATTGGACTGGCGGGAGAACGATAACAGCAGACTTTAAATTGAAATGTCAGACCTCATCATTTGCATGCCACAGTATTTACAATAAAGCCTTTGTAGCCACGACCATTAAGGACTTATTGACCTCTATATCTGCTCCGAGCTTTCCACATTTCAGCAGTATAGGCCTAGACTGATTGGGGGGAAACTATTGCTGTGACCATCGGACACTACATTCTTTCAGTAGCAATAATGCTGCACATATCCAACACCTAAGGTATGTTTTTGTGTGGTACCAAGTCAAGGACATGCCACAGAGTGCAGAACTGTTGTGTCAACAGTTCTAATGTACTTTAATACTTTTTATATGCTTTTCAAATATCTATCACTCACTTACATTACACATATGGAGTTATTTTACTCCACATTTTGAATGCTTTTGATTTAATATGCCTCCTCCCCTCTTCTATTTTTACATATTTGTCACACTAAATTGTTTCAGATCTTCTAACAAAATTTGGTATAAGACAAAGGCAACCTGAACAAAGACATAATACAAGTTTTTAAATGCTCATTTCATTTATTGAAGTAAAAGGTTCTCTCACACCAACTGGCGCTGTGTGGAAAAGTAGCTTCTCAATCAACCAATTAACCCAATTTAGTTAAAAATTGGGATCCGTTAGATGAGACCCTACCAGGCTTGATAACTGTCAGTCCTGTTGAATCAAAATTTCACTTAAGTAGAAGCTTTGAGGGAACATGAAGTAGGCTAAAAGGTTTCTAAAGGTTAGATGGAACCTCTGGCACAATCAAAAGAAAATCCAGAGGAGAAAGAAAGTTATTGAAATATTTTTGAACAATGTACTGAGAAAGAACCACAGTGAGAGGCATTATCTCCAAATGGAGTGGTGAATCTTCCCAGAAGTGGGTTGCCTACCAAAATTCTTCCAAGAGCGCAGCAGCAAACTCATCCAGGTTGTAACTGCAGGTCTGGCTTGCCTCAGAGTAGGACAGTATACATGATTTCACCATTAGAAGCAGATTTGGCAAAAATGGTATCCATAGGAGAGTTACAAGGTGGTAACCACTGCTAACCAAGGAACCAAGGCTTATCTCAAATTTGCCAAATGACCCCCAAGCCTTTTGGAGAAATGTTCTGTGGACGGATGAATCAAAAGTGCAGCGTTTTAGAAGACCTCATTGGAAGGTGACATCATTTCACAATGATAATAACAGCCAGAGATAGATACTATTGACTTTAAAGTGTATGATTTTATATCCTACAGCCCTGCTTCACTCTGTATTCACCCACTGATTACTGTAATGTACAGCAGGAAGGAGACTGTTGAATTTCTATGTGTGCAGTATCAGGTGTTCACGAATGGAGGAAATAATACCAGAACACTCGCTGATTCATATTGAGGCTACATACTGGCCATATATTTCTCTCTGAGAATTGTCAGAAATTACTCTAATTTCATAGATGTCTCTGTGGTCAGTTGTAACTCCATCAATTCATTTTGAAATATCCTGTACTTACCCAGACTATTGTGTGAAACACTGTTTCTCCAGACTTTATATTAGAACATTATATTTGAAACATTCAGGTCACACACTGAAACGTTCACAGAGCAGTACTGCACTCTAAGGTATATTTTATTGTACAAAATCTAGTATGAATTCAGCTGTTAGCCTTGTATGAATGAATGAATGTCCTTCAGCACAATGTTTGGTATGAACATGCAACATGTATCTTCTCATTCCTACAAGTTATCATTTTCTGAGAAAGATTTAAAGAATTGGTTTTAAAACCTAATTAGTGGAAATGTTGTCATAAATGAAATGGATAGATATGACTATGCTACTTAAGTTTCTACAGGAAACAAGGCTTTTAGTATCTCTCCAGTGATGTGAAGTTAAGTCTTCTTTAAATTTGCCAACTTTTAGAAAATGAATTTAGAGGCGAGTGGACAAAAGACACTGTAATAATCATGTTTCTGTTCAGTTTTGACATTTTCATGATTACTGTGCAGAATAACACGTTAAGCAGGCAATTTATCCAAAAATTCGAAGCTAGATTGACGCCACCAAAACCCTCATTGCCAGCTCGCCTTAAAGCATAAAATGCATTTTATGTACAATGTCAGCCTTGTACCATGTATTTTTTTTCTTGGAGGCAATTTATTTTACATGCCCTGAGAGGTCAGAACAATTTTCTTAGCAATATATCTTATTCCATTATTTAGCCGTTCATAAAAAATGACATTGCAAACAATGCAATTAACATAACAGCTTTACAAATGGCATGTGGGCACAGAAACATGGCTACATGCCCCTAACCCGTGCCTTCGCAAAGATTAGCATGGTACCACTTTGCTCTTCTTAATAAGCTGGTGACATATCTTCGACTAAATACTTTTTAAACGGCAATAAATGGCATCACTTTATGTTTACAAATAATGAATGAAAGTAAGTTAAGTAATGCAGCTGCTGCTGTCAGTTGCTAATCAGTCAGAAAAAAAGAAAATAATAAAAATTGTTCCATGACTCTGAAGAGGGTAAATCAAGTGGCCTTCTGTAAACATCTGAATTGACTTCTTGTGTCAAACGGCTTGTCATTTCAAAGCAAATAACTTCAATATCCATGCTGTGAAAAAATATAGGAAGACACAATTATTTGCTATCACTGATCTTCTCTGACAGTTTCTTTTTAATATTTAATCATCTTCGCAAATGTGGCCAGATTTATATGGAAATCCATTTGGGATCATTTGTCATGTGGCATTTTGGGAAAGGATGTGTTGTAATAGCATTTAGCCACATTCTGCATGTTGTTAAGCCTTCGTTGATACTGATAGAGGAAGCTTTCTAATGTGAAATTTGATTTGATTCATACTGTAGGTCATTGATATTTGAACGGCATGACCGTTTTACACAGTCAGAATCCTGTAGAAACGACTTAATTTTAGAATGAACACACTTCTGCAGATTCATTTTATCATTCTGGCCCCGGTCATATGGGAATGTTCTGCTTGACAGTGTGAAGACTGTACTAGTTAGATTAGAATAAGTATGCCAGTAGCTCATAATCCTACAGTTATCCTGCTAACAGAAGTAAATACGTTAATCGTCCCATGCACTTCGACTCTCTATGGAGTGAAAGTCCGTTTTAGTCATGGCATGGAAGAGTTTAGACTACTTTTGTCTGCAGCTGAATATACAGAGCTAATTTACACTTGACATCAGGTGCTAATTTGAAGTGAATGGAGCATTGTCTACTATTGTTTTAATTTATCAGTGCGAAACTCATTCACTTTCTGTTACAGCTGAATCTTTACTAGGCTTGTGAGTACCCGGAGCCTATCCCGAGGTTAACTCTGGGTGGGGCGCCAGCCCACCACAGGGCGCACACACACACACATACACACCATTCGCTCACACACTCGCAATTAAGAATCCCCAGTTCACCTGACACGCATGTCTTTGGACTGTGGGAGAAACCGGAGGCCCCAGAGGAAACCCACACCACTGCCAGGACCCACTGCGCCACTGTGGGGCCTCAGTGTGAAACTTATAAGGAAAATTCAGAATAACACCCAGTTTCTTACAAAATATTCACTAGAGTGCCAAAATCCCAAACTGAAACTGAACAAAAAATCTTCTTTCAGAAACACAAACCATTAATGCCGTCTTAAAAGTATCTTAAAATAAGCTGATGTTGAACAACAAAATGATGAAATAGCTTCTCCTCGATGACATAATGATTTGTAAAGGAGAACAGTCAGTACTCTTATGCTACTGTCTATTTTAGTTTGCTGCAGATGGACATAAAGTATTGAGGAAATGAACCTCTTCAAACATGCACTACCTTTCCAAAGACTGGAATCAATTGTCTCATTAATAATTGCTGTTATTTTATTTAACATTAACTTACACAGTTATTATACAGTGGAGATTTAAATACCAGAGTAATGCACAAGAAGGAAGTTTAATATTTAATATTTTAAGTGTTTTAAGAACCCAAAGAAATTACTAAATGATAAATAATGAAGACTTTTCAAATATAAGGCATTCTGGATCCAAAATTTTTTAGAACTTAATAAAACATCATGCAGCTTTTTCAGTCATTGTAAAATCACCCAGAGCTCATTTTGATCATATGAAACTATATTTGTATTTACAGCATGTACTTGTAGAGAAGTGAGTCTAAAAAAGTGCTCTCCATAAAAATACTGGGTTTTTTTTTTTGCAATCTTTTAAAATTATTTTTTAAATTTCCCTTTTATTTCTCAAATAGACAAACATAAAGGAATGCCTTTATATGCCTTCTATTCCTATTCCTACTCCTACTTCTTTGATACGCTGTACACCCTCAAACAAACACTAAACTGAACAAAACTGCTAATTTTCTGCTAAAAACTAAAATTATATATTTTTTTCTGCCCACCCCTAATTTATGTTGCGCTTTCTTTTAAGTCTAATGCATGTTGGAGAAAAAAAAAGAATGTCTCCTGCCCCTAATGTGCAGGGAAGATACATAGGCTTGCACTGATGCACTAATTCCTCAATCTAATTACTTTAATTCACTCAAAAGACAGAGTTATTGATTCAGGGATTCAGTTCAATGGGTAAGTGTATTGATCTGGACAAGAATATTTCACCCTAACACTGTTCCACTGCAGCTACTTAAGAGCTACTTAAGAGCTTCAAGAGAGATGGTGCTCATGTCTGGCTTGAGAGATGGGGTGTGCATTTCATTTGCTGTTGCACACATTGGCACTAGATGTCAGATGTTAAACTCATTAGGGAATATGGTTACGTGACAGTCCTCACGCTTTTGTAAAGAGCAGGACAGGTTCTCTGTAGAATTTTTAGCAACACTTCACTAAAGGTCAGTATGCACAGGCTTCATGACGCCTACCTTTCATACTATCAAAATACATGCTACATTTATAAAGGCGGCCCCACGGTGCCGCAGTGGGTAGCACTGTCGCCTCACACCTCAAGGGTTGGGGGTTTGAATCCGGGTGCTGGCCTTGTGTGTGTGGATTTTGCGTGTTCTCCTCGTGGTGGCGTGGGTTTCCTCTGGGGTCTCCGGTTTCTCCCACAGTCCAAAGACATGTGTGTCAGGTGAACTGGGGATTCAGGTGTGTGTGTGTGTGTGTGTACCCTGCGGTGGGCTGGCGCCCTGCCCAGGGTCAATCCTTGCCTCACGCCCGTAGACCCTGGGGTCGGCTCCAGGTACCCGCGACCCTAGTAAGGCTTAAGCGGTTATAGAAAATGAATGAATGAATTTGTAAACGCTTACTTAATCAAACGTCATAAAGAGAAATAAGACTGACAGTGTAATTGAGAAAGCAGCCTTTAGGACTGCTGCTTCTTGTAATAACCTTTTATAAAAGTTTGTGTAAGTTTATATCAGTTCTCATAAAAAACTTATGTAGATGTCATTTATTCTTTCAAACAGTGACCTGCAGTCAAGTGTTACTGAATGTTTAATGTTAAGTCAAATTATTAGTTCTTTTGGGATGGTTTTATATATTAGTTTGAACATATTCATCTAAATATTTGAAGTGCTCCACCAAACGCCACAGGGAATCCGTCCTTCCCACCACCATCAGACTCTACGACTCCTCCCTCTGTCACACATCCACACAATAATCTCTGCAATAGTTTAATGCTACTTTGTTGCTCAATTTCTTACCAGGTTTAAATCATTATTTGCATCACTATTTGCATTATTGTTTTTGCTATGATGTGCAACAGTCTACCGTGTGCTATATTGCGCAATGTTATCAGGTGCTAAACTTTGTCATAATGTGCAATATCTTAATATGTGCAACAGTTTTACCATGTGCAGTATCATGTGAAGTTTTTTAAATGGGTGCTGAATCATTTCATTATGTGCAATATCTTATGTGCAGTAGTCTTACCATGTGAAATAGCATTGCTTATACAATACCGATCTCTACTATGTGCAGTGACATACTCATTACCATTTGTGTCATTACTATTTCACTTAACTATGTTACTTACCTATAGTATTTATACCCAGAATTTGTGTATATGTTGTCACACTGAGGTTTTTATCTACAGATTTTTGTTTTGATTTATTTCAACTTTATATTTTATGTTGTTCTTGTCCGTGTGTCTGTGCAGTCCTTACATAAGCAATTTCCTCCGGGATCAATAAAGTTTTCTGATTCTGATTTTGATTCTGATTCTGTTATTAACACTGATAAACTGAGAAATGTATGAGAAATTTCATTCTTAATTTCTGTGATGTCATACATGTCATGTCGGGGTGCAAGGCAGGACGACGTACAGGAGAAGTCTTAGAATGTTTTTAATAAAGAACACACAGGAACA
>JBBPCZ010000002.1:9962368-9996298 GCA_037974445.1 Brycinus macrolepidotus | reverse complement strand
GGGGGTGGGGGAGAGAGAGAGAGAGAGAGAGAGAGAGAGAGAGAGAGAGAGAGAAAGAGAGAGAGAGAGAGAGAGAGACTATGTGTTTGCAGGCCATAATAAGGCCTTCTAGCTACAATAATAGTAACAGACAAATGGCAGTGTTGACCCAAGTTAAAGTTTTCGGGTGAACAGGTGATATAGTTTACTACTGTAGCCTTTAGGTTATTGAACAGCTAAGCTGATTTTAGCATTGGGACATTAGGGTGGTAGTAGCCTAGTGTGTAAAACACTTGTCTGTGAACCCCATGACCACAAAGTTGCAGGTTCTAACCCCCACTTTCTACCATTGTGTCTTTGAGTAAAACACTTAACCCTCAGTTGCTGCAGGGGGTCTGACCCTGTAGCTAATAATTGTGAGTCGCTCTGGACAAGAGCGTCAGCCAAATGTACTTTTCTGTTTTTGTGGGTCCTGAAGGACTAAGCCCTTCCACACGTCATATACCTACGTTATCATTAAATTCTTTTTTTAAGCAATGTGGATAGATACGTAGGAAGTGCCACAAAGTCATCTGTCTTAATGAATGTGTTTTCTAAAGTTACACATCAATGCCTGTTGTTCTCCTGTCTGTGACTTGTATACAATAATGGTCCTCGAGGTACAATAATTTCAAGCTTCTACTTTAACATTTCCCATTTGGCAACACTGTTTTCAAGATATCCTTTCTCAGCATGTACATGGAAATTAAATAAATCACATGTTTATCTTATGAGTTCCACATCAGTCCCACGTCGCTTACCATTATGCAGTGATTAAGTAGCCTGGAGTCACTTTCCCACTCATTCCTGCATGTGTATTGGTGATTCTTGCATTTTGGCTGTCCAAGCAATGACTCTGTCCTCCTCTTCACCTCATGTGGATGCAATAGTACGCTATCTTTCGTGCAAACTCAATATATGCAATAAAAACACCTAAAATGTCTGATTTGTCACATTCATCATCACAGCAAGCATGACTGAATAGAAAGACATAATGTGCAAAGAGATGAACACGGATGTAGGATCCATATTTTACCATCCTGATCATTTTGGGAAATTGATTACATTTAGATAGCTGATTACTAATTACTACTAAAATCTAATGATAAAATTGTCGAATTGGCATTACTGATTGTACATCATACCATGGGCAAAATTTTTCATACAAGTGCAATTATTATTGTACATCTAGCAATGCTGCTTGAAAAGGCATATGGCATGTTGTAACAGATGAGTGTGACTACGAACAAATGATGAATACCAATGGTAGACCTAATGCACAGATCGCTGATTTGTGTTAAAGCAGTTGGGCAGTTAAGTGTTATCATGTCGAAATGTCCAACTTAGTCTCTTGATGGTATTTCATGAGGTAATCACTTAATCAAGCACAAGTTTTAACTGCTTTAACAAAAAGAAAAATCAGAATCAGAAAACTTTATTGATCCCGGAGGAAATTGCTTATGCAATGACTGCAGAGACGCACAGAGACACAGTGACAAGAACAATATAAAATATAAAGCCTAAATAAATCTAAATAAAAATCTGTAGAAAAAAAACTTAATATGAAAATACACTATGCTATATACAGAAATGCTGGGTATAAATACTATAGATAAGTAACACAAATCTGTGGTGCAGTGAAAGGGATTGAGAAAAATGAAAAGCTGAGACAGTGAGGTGGGTGTTTATTCCTAACTTGGGCAGCTCACCACACTACACCAGTAAGAGTCTTCGGGCAAGATTACAACACTACATCTGTGACAAGCAAAAATTGTAAGTCGCTTTGGATTAAAGGGTCTGCCAAATGCTGTAACTGTAAATGCTGTAAATGTATTTGTGTATTTCTATAATAATATTTTGTGGCAACCAATGTCCTCAAAAGACAACTTGTGGAAGAAAGTTTGAGGATATTGATTTTATTTTTTTATATTTTGTTACTGATGTTTTTAATGCAGTACAACAGAGAACCTGCTTGGCAAAGCACAAAAAAGTTGGTTTTCTTGAAACAAGGCCAAGGTCAAGGAGGCCAGTTCTGAATGTGGTTAAAGGGCGTTCAAAAGAAGACCTTCTGCCAACCACCACGCAACACGTGAGAAGAGGCTTGTAAACCATTACAGCCAGGATAGATTGTAGGATTTCAGCATCACCTTTTGTGGATCCTAATATCAGATCCCACACGCAACACGTGGTAGACATTTAAGGTGTGGTGGCATTGAGGAAAGCGTACCACAGAACTCCTGAAAGAACATTTGAAGGTGACTGAGTTGGTTATGGGCTTGGAAGACACTAAAGGTTTAACACAATGCTGCACGACATAAGGAAATACAAAAGTTAAAAAAAGTTACCTCCGTCCTCACCTTTAGGTTAAATTTTAGTTCTAGTTTTTGCCAATAAAATACAACTATTATTATTTAGTGCTAAACTGTTAATAATAGCACTAAATTTCTGATATTAGTTGAAATGACATAAGGAAATGTGTACTTTGTAATTGCTGGAATTAGGACTTAGGTTACTATTCAGTCTCCACCCTTAATAGGTGGATGGAAGTTTTAGTACTAGTTTTCTAGACTATTTATTACTTAGCTGTCCAAACTGTTAAAGTTTGTAGTAAATTTTCTGACTGTAAGATATTCAAAATATTGTCTTAAATAAACTTGACTTTGCCTCACTTTAACTTAAGCTCACTAAAACAACCTATAAGGTCTTATAACTGGGTTAAAATCTAATGTACCTATCAGTAATAATCTATTCCCATAATGGAATTCTGTCACTTTCCTTAGAGCTTTCAAAGACATCTTATAAAGAATTAGAAGTGACTCTAAACTATAATAACATTCTATCCATTTTCTAAAAAGCTTATCCTAATCAGGGTGTTAAGGATGAATGGTTCAGATAATGGAATGGAGTACCCAGTGGAAACCCACACGGACAGAACATGCAAGCTCCACACAGAGAGCACCCTCAGTCACCACAGCCGGGAATCATACCCAGGTGCCACCCTAATAACACTCCAGATAAGTATAATTCATTTATGATTTAATGTAATTACAGTATGGCTCACTGTGTGTTTATAAGGGCACTTGGTGGCCAGGTGGTTAGGGAGTTGCCCCTGTGACCGGAAGGTTGTTGGTTAGAATCCCATTTCTGCCAGTGGCACCACTGAGGTACCCTTGAGCAAGGTACTGTCCCCACACACACTGCTCCCCGGGCCTCATTATCAGCTACCCACTGCTTCACTTGGGTGCATGGGTTAAATGCAGAGGACTCAAGCAACTTCCTCTGGGATCAATAAAGTATAAAATATAAAATAGAAATAAAATATAAGCAGGCAGGTTTATCAGCCATGATGCACTAATCAAGCTGTCACAGAGTTTATTTGGTACTGACAAAATAGCATGTTATGAACGCAGCTTATAATGCATTATGATACCAAATTCATAATGCATAATATGAAAGACAGTAAATATTTATAAAAAGTATAACATCATGAAAATGTTTATAATGCTTTATGAATGCATTATAATGTGTTATGAATGTTTTCATAAATTCTTATAGACATGACATTCCTAGAAACTGCTACCAAAAAAAAAAAAACACAGTAAAATGCCATTAGGTTTGTTTCAGCTTTTGCATAAGATTGTACTGTATGTCCACAACATTTTTCATGTTAATATAAGTGAGATAAAATATCCAACAGTGTTTGTTCAAATATCTGACCATGCTGTAAAGTGTATCAACTGATGATGGGGTGACATGCATTTGTGCAGACACCTGCTGGGTTTTTGCTTTTCTGGTAAAAGTGTAAGAACAGTGATAATAATGCTAAAACCTAAAAGGCAGTCCTACTAACCCACCTTACCTACATCTTAAAAACACATAAAATCATTGTCATGAATGAGGAATCTTGTTTCAGAAGATACAGAAACAACAAAATGTTTGAAACACTATTTTTTGATAAAAGAACAATGATAATAATGCTACAAACTAAAAGGCAATCCTACTAACCCACCTTACCTATATCTTAAAAAGTAAAAACACATAAAATCATTATCATGAATGAGGTTGCAAAAGATACAGAAACATTAAAATATTTTAAACCTAATTTTTGGCTAAAAATCTCATTTTTTGTACCTTTATTTCATTTTCTGCACTTCAGACGGCAGTGTCTTCTTACCTGCAGACCGGTGGACATACAACACAAACAAAACACAATGAAAAGCACAGCTGAACTTCTCCATGATGGATCTCCACATTGTTCGTGCTCTCTGAGGGTGCATGCTTTAACGTCAGTCTGAAATCTTAATAAGACCTCCTGGGTTACCAAGTCTCACAAGAGACGTGCTGCATGGGGAGGAAGAAGCTCTAATTCATGGGGGGTTCTGACGGAGCCACTGCAGTGGATACATAATGGTATGGACAGTCATCTTTTGTTAGTCATAAGAGTGATTACTCTGCAGAGTTATAGAAAAGGAATATGAGGCTATTTCACCAAGACCAAGAATGCCTTCTTCTCTTGTGATGCACCCATATTTCTACCGTTACAACAAATTCAAATAGCATCTCTTTGGAAAAACAAAATGAAAAGCTTTTAGTCATAAGATCAAACATCAGTGAAAATTTGCAAAATGCAGAGGTAATGCTCTCCTGAAATGTCACACTGCTGCAGGATTTAACTGCTGTTAATTGCATCTAATATTTAAATATCTTGTATTTTAACGAATTTGGATGGCTGTAGACACAGATACAGTGTTCTGCTGGGATGCCTTGACGTACTACTGATATAATTTTATAATATGTCTAAATGCATCCTTCTGTATGTGGTTGATATCCAGTGTAGTATTAATGACTAAGGCCATTTTTATTTGATTTTACTGAAACTGGGATTATAATTTCAGGGTGTAATACTCTTAGTTTCCACTTTATTGCTGTCTAAATGTAAGCAAAGTTTTGCATTCAGAAGTAAAACCCACACTTTTAGAGCGGAGTAATAATATTAATTGGTTTTGCGCTCTGTTATGTACAGTGTGCCAAAGGCAATGCTATTTTAACCAATGGCATTTAAAGATTAATGGGAATGAAAAGAAACTGCTTTGTGAAAAGCTGCTTAGTAATGTCATCAGAGTCGACTAGGCAAAAAGTGCTTTTTTCACAATAATAGCTCTTCTTTAAATATCAGTATGTTAATTTTCAGTGTTTGTGATGTCTTTAATTAGTGAGGTTGAGACATGAAGTGTTCCCTACTGTGGGAGCTTAACAGTGTGTCCAACATCAATGCATGGGTACTGTAATGATTTGTCATCAAACAATTTTCCAGTGTTGCAGGGTTAGGGTACACTCTTGAAAATAAAGATTCTTAAATGGATTCTTTGGATCGATGTGTGAAGAACCTTTAAAAGGTTCAAGGAACTTCCACATAGATCATAAAAATAAAGGTTCCTAAAACTGTTCTTTGGATCAGTGCCATAGAAGAGCATTTTGAAAATATAAAAAATATTTTAATAGATTGTTCTTTATACATTTTGTAAACGAGATTTGCAATTGAGAAGAATATTCTTAGGAACCTCTACATACCCTCTTAAACATAACGATTTCTAAATGCTTCTTGGCTTGGACATACACCAATTACCCACAACATTAAAACCACTGAAAGGAGAAGCGATTAACATTGATGATCTCGTTACAGGGGCACTTTTCTTGGGGTAGGATATATTAGACTGTAAGGGAACAGTCAGTTCCCAGTTCCCAAGTTAAAGTTGTGTTGGAAGTAGGAACAATTGGCAAGCATAAGGATTTGAGACACTTTAATGAGCGTCAAATTCAGATAACCGGAATGCAGTGATGAGTACCTAACAAAAGTCATGTCAAGTCAAGCAGGTCAAGCAGGTGTTTGTTGTCATGGTACACAGTGAAACAAAACAGCGTTCCCTCAGGACCATGGTGCAAAACAACACAAGACTACACAAGACAGGAATGCACAGAATGTAAAAAGGAAGAACATGCAAGACCCAAAAAACACAAGAGCAAACAATAAAATACTAAGCAGAAA
The DNA here is from genome assembly GCA_037974445.1 of Brycinus macrolepidotus. NCBI lineage: Eukaryota > Metazoa > Chordata > Actinopteri > Characiformes > Alestidae > Brycinus > Brycinus macrolepidotus. The sequence continues at coordinate 9,990,234 of JBBPCZ010000002.1, read as the reverse complement.
CCGTACTATTGTAAATAAATAATGTATTATGACAGATACTGTCATAGCAGCAGTCATTAAATGTGCTAAAATGCAAAGATAGATGAATTATTAAAATGCCAGAAAATAACAGCAACAGGATAAAATTGTTCAGTATAAAACAATTTTTTAATCCGTGATGCATCTGCTCAGGAGGCTCTCTAATGCCGCTCAGTATAATGAAGTAAGAATGGGTTGGTGAGCTCTCCTCAGTCTTTTCGGAAGGAGTAGAGATGCTGCAGGCTTATTCAGAGCTGATGCTGAAGATCTACATGTGGTTCTCTGTGATGTGAATAGGTAGTTCAGTGGAAAGTGATCATGGCATGTTCCCCAGAAGTCAACAACTATCTTCGTTTTGTCCACATTAAGAAACAGGATGTTGGTTCTGCACCAGTCTGTTAGCTGTTGGACCTCCCCTCTGTACACTGTTTCATCATTCCTGCTGCTCAAACCCACCATAGTCGTTATATCAGTGAATTTGACAAAGGGGTTTGAGCTGTACAGATCCACAGCTGTGTGTAAGCAGTGCAAACAGTAAAGGACTGAGCACACAGCCATGGGGGGGCCTGGTGCTCAGCATGGTACTGCTGGAAATGTTGCTCATGATCCTGACTGACTGAGGTCTTCTGGTCAGATGGAGGGGGATCCAGTTGCAGATGGAGGAGTTCAGGTTCAGCAGTCTCAGTTTTCCTATCAGATGGTGAGGAATACTAAAATAAAGTCTATGAACAGCATTCTCACATAAGTATCCACCCGAGTGTGAGATCTGAAGCACACTGATGCCTCTGCAAAGTTTGTCCAGCAAGTTGGGTTTTAAACTGTGACTATGAGCACTATGGTGAGTTACCTTGGTAAATAAAATGGTCTACATCTAACAGAAACTCCTCTAGAAGTCCAGTTCATTGTCCAGGGAGCACACCATTGCACACCTTCAATGGGCACATGAGCATCAAAATTGGACCACTCTGATGAAGAACATTTTCTTTTACATCTGTGGATGGCAGGGTGCACATGCATCACATACCTGGGAACGAGATGGTACCAGGATGCACAATAAAAGAAGGCAAGGTGGCGGAAGCAGTGAGATGCTCTTGGCAATGTTTTGTTGGGAAACCTTAGGTCCAGGCATTCATGTGGATGTTACTCTGACACATACCACCGGCCTAAACATTGCTGCAGAACAAGTGCACTTAATGACAATGATATTCCCAAATGGCAGTGGCCTCTGGATAATGCCCCCAGCCACACTGCAAAAACTGTTCAGGAGTGGTTTGAGGAATATGAATAAGAGTTCAAGGAGTTGACTTGGTCTCTAAATTCCCCAGATCTCAATCCAATTGACCATCTGTAAGATGTGCTGGACAAACTAGTCTGATCCATGAAGGACTCACCTCAGAACATATAGTACTTAAAAGATCTGGTGCTAATGTCTCACTAGATACCACAGCACACTATCCGAGGCCTTGTGCAGTCCATGTCTTGATGGATCAGAGCTGTTTGAATGGTAAGAACGGGCCTCTCTGGGTGGCTTCTTCAAGATGGCGGCTTGCTAAGTGGGGATCCAACATTTGGTGCAACAGTGTCAACAACTTTCACACTAAATTTCTACACACATGATCATCACCGCCAGATGCACATCTGTCACCGCCAGACTCTTCTACAACTAAAATATAAGCAAGAACCTCACCTCTAGGATGGACTGTTGGCCCTCAGGCCGCGGTGTTGCCTGATGCTGCTGGCCAGAGGAGGGGACATCGCAGGCGGTGCGCGAGGAAACAGAAGAGCAGCAAGAGGACGGGTCCATGCTAGGCTAAAAGCTAATGCTATCCTCTGCTTTGTTTTTGTTTTTACAGAGACATGGCTCAGCAACAACGTCCCAGGCACAGTTACCCAGATTAGTGACATGCTGGTGTTCCGCTCAGACAGAAACACAATGCTGACCGGAAAACCATGCGGTGGGGGCTTGTGTGTTTACATCAACACTGACAGGTGTGTGAACACTGTGCTGGTCTCTAGTTACTGCTCACCACTAGATGACTGTTAGATGTAGATCACAACGCGTTGACTGAACTTTACAGAGCCATCAGCAATTTCTGTACCACACAACAGTACAACAGTACTTTATGGAACCAAAAAATGGTTCTTCTGTGACATCTTTATGGCAAAAAGGTTCTTCAAAAAATTTATTTTTCAAAAAGGTTCTTACACAACCATGTACCTAAGCCAATGATTTACAGGCTCTCTATTTTTAGGACTTTGGGAGACATAATCACATACCTCCATCATCATTCCTTAAATCAGTCTTGTATTGTGGAAAGATGGCGAAAGACATCCACAGCTCGTTGTGAACCCAACTTTGATCCCAGTACAAAACCTTTTGAAGTACACCAAGCCCAGGGGGAAATGATAGCCCAAACAGGGACCTAATCACTGTCTACTCGAGGGAGGATATAAAATGGGAAGGAAAATCCAGTTTTACCTTATTTTTTCTCAGAGGTTACTGCTACCCAAATAAATCATTTGTCAAAGCCTGAAAGGAAGAAGAAGCCTCAAAGCTCATTTAAAATGTAATTATATCTGTCCTTTCACAAACACACAGTACACCTAGTCTGTGTGTGAAGCTCAGAAGAGTTGTGGTTTGTGTGAGCGCGGTATATCTGTCCTCTGTTATTGGCTTTTAATGGCTCTGGAGGTGTGTATGGAGGGAAGTATTAGAGGAAATTTGATGCTGTCACCAGCACATTTTAATGTGAACACAGGTTACATTGATATGAATTTTCTGGGTCAACCCAAGGGTATATTAATAATGTAAGCACGAATGTCACAAGTCAGGAAAAGTAAGCATGGTGGCAATAATACTGTTGTCTGTATATGCCACCCACAAGTAATAAATGCAATTTTGAAGGAAGGTGCTTATTATTATTACTGACAGAAAGTTATTTCTGAGCTTTAAAGTACCTATATCCTACATTTTCTCTTGCATTTGAATTTTTTTCCCATGGGGTCAAACTTATGAGATTTATGTGGTTTTATTAATGAAAATTGCAATTAAGCAGGTTGTTTTTGTTAGTGTGCCTTTGAGACTGATATATGTAAATTCTCTCTGTTCTTATTAGCTGTCTCTTTCAAAAAGCAGACAAGACAGAAACACTTCATTGCAGATGGGTGGGGCTAAGCTGCAAATCTAAATAGGAAGATTTATGTAAATGAGGGGTTTTCTTGACAGTGCAAAAACAGCAAATTTACATAAGTGGCCTGTATGGATTGGGGAGTAAATGGTACCGTTTGAAACCCACATAATGTCTGTGGACTTTATCAAGCTCTGGTATTTAAATTAATGAGAAAAAGAGGAAATTTTAGTTTTCCATTATTTGGGACCTTTAAAGTTAGAGTTCAGTTCAGATAAACTGCAGATGCGAGATGCAAAAGGCTTCACTCCAAATGCCAACCTCTTAATGAGTGCATCTACAATGTTTCATCTTCAACAGTTTAATACCCTCATAACAACACTTAAAGCCTAATGAGCAGTGCTTCCATAAGCAGTCCACTCACCAATCACACGGCTGATGTGGCTCATCCCACCCACAAAGCAAAACTGTGTTCCCCTTCAGTCCCACAATATCACAAAGAGCAAAAGCTAACCTAGCAACCATAGTTTAGCTATTATCATCTGGCTGCTTGTCATAGACCTGTCTTTTCGTTCATATGTCTGAATGTTTGTCTGTTCTTTCATTTTTTGTTCTGGCAGGCCACACGAAAGCATTCCCTGGAGGCACATCAAGCACTAAAGTGAACAATAAGCTTACCTTTCCTAAGAGATATTCATTAAAAATCTTAATATGCATAATAAAGTGAGGTCACAACTCAGCAGGCTCTACGACACCATCTGTAATGCCCATGTCATTCATTTATTTCTGCTCACATTGTTGGTTTTAGTTTAGCTTCAGTGGTGTAGCAGACTGGTTAGACACAGGGATGTCAATCACAAGTGCTAATTTGAATTTTAGGACCAAGCCCAGTTCATGGACAGGCTTTTGTGTTTTATTGTATTCATACCTTTTTTAGCATTCAAACTTCGCTGGATGTTTAATATGGCAGCCACTTTTACTATCATGCAGGCATTTTTTGGTACATTTTACACTGCCCTCCCTAGGATTTTAATTTAACACATGAAATATTTAGTTACATTTTTTTAAACGATTTTTTTCAACCACATTCAAATGAAGTGCATTTCATTTTTTAAAACGTAACTGCAATTAATGGGCTCGGCGGAATATCACATAGAGCTGCTAAATGAAACACATAAATCTCTGTGTGCAGGACACTGCACGCTATAGACCGCCTTTCTTTTGGCCCTGCAATATGTGCACGCATGCACGAGCGCACACAGACACATGCGCACAAGATTGATTGTCATAATGAACTTTTGAATTTCCAAATTTCACAGCATGAATAAAATCCGCCAACTCCATTAATAAACCCCTTGATGTCATCATTACTGAGCTTTTATCATGAAAAAGAGGAACCGAAGTAAATTGCCATCATATTTCTTTTTCGGCGCATTCACTATTATCTGAGATGATTTTCAAAGGACAGTGAGATGACTGATTTTCAATTTGGAGAGTTACTGGTGTGTTAGATTGCAATTATCTTGAACAAAGCCAGGACTGGTTCACGAAGTTGATATTGCCAAACATAAAATCACGAGGTTAATATATGATAATGAAAACTTGGCCCATGATGTGTAGATCGCTAATCTGTAGACAGATGCCCCACTAGAACACCTGCCCGCCAGCCGAGATTCATGAGAGCCTCTGTACAGACTCTGTGATCTATACTTAGAGTGAAATATGACACTTTCCTGTGACAATTGTATTTTTATATTTTGTGTCTAACTGCAAAATTGCATTATTTTCTGATGAGGCTGATGAGACACCAGCTGAAAACAGAGATGACAGCCGATCAGTCATATTCTGAGTGGAGCTCTTGTGCTGTTAATTGAGTACACTTTAAAACTGTCCTTCAGCAAACACACTGGGAGAACATCTCTCCCTGCAACTTGGCAAAAATGGGCTGTCCTGACTAGGATTTCACACACTCCAATCACAATCAAGCACACGTGCAGCAAGATTTCATTTATGCATTAAACGCCCTTAAGAAATCGAAAACCATCTCTCTTTATTCCTGAACAACACCCATGGGAAATTGAAAATCAGGCAGCTTTGCGGTGACTATGGAATCGTGCCTCGCTTAGGGTTGGCTTTGTTACATCATTAACAGGATTAGAATCATCCATGCAAGGATTTTACTCAGATAATGTCACCTCAAATGAAGACTTAATGTCTTAATCACAATCCTTCCCAAAACACTGAAACATTATGTACTGTCACTGCTTTCCTTAATCAATGCAGATGAGGCGAGTGAAGACCAGGGATGCTGCTCAAATAAAAAACACTAAGTCATTCCATAAAGGAAATACATTCTTCGTGAAATGCTGATATATGAAGTAATATGTAATTAAGTCTATTGTCACTTTAGTGTACTTAAAGTACTCACTTACAGCATGTACCTGAAGTCATCTACTCTTCACCATCATGCATGGTCTCTTCTGCTCCTCTGGTCCAGCTGAGGAGCAGCACAACTGGATACCTCCTCAACTGGATACCTCCACAACTGGATATCTCCTCACGGGCAGCTGGTGTTTTACTGGTTAGGGCGTTGGCCCTGCAATCAGAAGGTTGGGAGTTCGAATCCCAACGGCTAGTGTCACCACTGAGGTACCCTTGACCAAGGTACCCTCCCCACACACTGCTCCCTGGGCACTCCTCATTGGCGGCAGCCCCCTGCTTCACATGGTGAATGGGTTAAACGCAGAGAAAGAATTTCACATTGTTCACACTGTGTGTTTATGTGTGACTATAAGGGTTAATAAATTAATTTAAAAAAATACAATTACAGCCCAGTCGAGGAACCACCCTCCAACAAATTAAAACTATAGACCCAAGTGTCTTAAGATCCTAACTTGAGGTCTGGAAATTTTACAAGAGATGAACATTCAGTATAATTTTTTTTTTATTTTTACGCTGCAAAATATTTTTATTTTATAGAGATTCTACTATTCTAATGATGTGTGACAGTCTGCAGAAGAAAGTCTCTGGAAAAAAACACAACACTGATGGAATACATTGAAATCTTTGTGATGTGATTTGTGATTTGATTTTTTCCAGGATTTCCAAGGTACTTGTCTTTAAAACTTAGTTGTGAGACACCTAAAACCACAAAAGTAACCCTTGTTATGATGTTTCTTTTGCTAATATCAAAAATAATAAACACGCAAAAGTTATTTTGTGTGGAGGGTTTCTGCAGGCTGCCATACAAATTATTTTGGCTCAGTTCTCAAATGTAACCCTTTTTAGTGATTGTGGTACAATCCCCCAAACAAAATAAGCCTCAAAACATTTTAGTGTGTATGCAAATCCTTATTTTTCCCTGCGACTTTTTTTTGCAGTTAATGCAGTTTCCTTGAAAAACAGAAAATGACAGGCACTCATAAAAGACAGATGTATTGATTGATATTGATTTTAGTGCATCATTTCAAACTTTCATTTTTTTTTTCAGGTATTTGATTTTTTAAGTTTTTGATATTATATTACATGAATTTTAACCTGATTACAAGGCAGAACTCAAGTAAAAATGATAACCATATGTCCCAGTGTGCTTTGCTTTTTGCAGTGTTTAATTTTCTCATGTGAGCTGGTAAGAATAAAGCACCTCAGAGAAGTGCAAAATCCGACACCTGTTTTTATTGTTCATAAAAATGGAAAAAAGGGTCCTCGAGCAGATGAGATGCGTTCTAAATATTAGCCAAGGGCACAAGAGCAATTTCCTCTGGGATCAGTAAAGTTTTCTGACTCTGAATCTGAGACAAAGAACACTAATAACAACATATACTAACTTCTGCAGGGTATATTCTTACTGTCTCTACATCATTTGCAATGAGTCCCTTCACAATACCCTGGCCTTTTTTGTCACAAATGTAAATTATCTATGACCCAAATATGTCAACAGTCTGAGTTGGAAATGGATAGTGGTTGAAATGTTTGCATGTCAGAGATGAGGAATGCCTCAGGGCATTTAGTAGATGTAAAAATATTTGTTAAAAATGAGTCACAAATAAGGACTTTATAGAGATTGCCCTCATTAATTTAATATTCATGGCCAGTATATTCTTAGGGCTGAAGATGAAGAAATACTTTGCTTCACTGCAGGAACTCAAGATGGCAATTACAAACAATCAACCAAACAAACTAACTAATAAATTAACTAACAAACTAACAAACAAACTAACTAACAAACTAACAAACTAACTGACAAACTAACTGTAATATGAACCAAAATAACAAAGATAAATGGTACAATAGCCAACTCAATGTCAAAAATCCAGCCACCACCACAGCCACGCCCCCCACCACGCCTCTGTGATCATCCAATCGATTGCGGTCTCCAGAGTTCTAGCCACACCCCTCGGTCATGTCCCACTCACACCCACAACTGGAAACAATCTTCTTGGTCACTATTTATACTCGGACGAGACACACTGACCGTGTTTATTCATGGATTTACCTCTCACGTTTTTTTGGATTACTTTTGCTTGCTTCTTTTGTGGATTACTGGACTTTGATCTTGCCTTGTTCTCGACCTCTCTTTGGATTATCCTTTGGATCTGACTTTGCCTTCGTTATGAACTTTGCCTGTTTCCGGGACTACGAATTCTGCACGCCGCCATTTTGTGTATGTCGGCCGCCATTTTGTCTGCTCGTCTTTTCGTGTACCAACCTTGTCTGTTTCTATTCGACTACTCTTTGTCTTTACGGATTGGACTATGTTTATGTCATTGTGGGTCTCCTTGCCTCAGTCTGGTTCCCTTCAACTATAATAAAACATTACATTTCTTTTTCTATCACCGTCTGCGACTGTGTACATCCCCAGCACCCTGACACTCAACTTACAGGGAGTTCCTCCTTCTGCACACTACTGATATCGAGCCACTACCATTTGGGAGTAGCAGGAAGTGGAAACACAATCCTTGTTCAATCTCCATTTTTAAGACCATGCATAAGCATCCTATAGAGCAAACAGACTATAAAGAACATGAAACTCACCCAAGATGACACATTGGCTGCTGACAAATCCTTTTCCATTAACATTTTTGCTGTTCACCGTGGCTGGCCTTGCCTACTGTGATAACTGCCCTTGGAATAGCTCATATCCTTAGCTATCCAGCTGAACACAGAAAGTCTCTGGCCTTAGGAGGACCCCGATTCACAGCATGCAGTGCACTGTGTCTTCTGACACCTTTCTATCGGAGACAGTATTAACGTTTTCAGCCATGTGTGCTATAGTAGCTCTTCTATGGAACTGGACCAAAATGTCTTGCGCCAGTGAGCCTTAACTCTGTTGCTGGTTCACAAGTTGTGCTTCCATGGAATACTTTTGGTCGGTACTGACCACTGGAAACCGGGACCCTCTCCAGTACATGCTGTTTTGGAAATGCTCTCACCCAGTTGCCAAGCCATCACAGCTTGATCCTTATGCTTCTCTATTTTTCCTGCAACCAGCACATCAACTTTGAAAACTGATGGTTCACTTGCTGCCTAATATATCCCACACCTTGACAAGATACCAAGATCTTCATTAGATCATTTAAGATGAGAAAGATTAATCATGGAACATACAAACTTCAGTTATCACTTAAATATAGACCCTCACCCTGTTTTTTTCAGGCCAGTGGTTTCAGTTCCCCTGCAGAATGCCAAAGAACCCTTGAACTCATTAACTCATTAACCACTGATGATGCATCTCCAGTGTTTACGGACAGGGCCTTTCTTGACTGTCATAGGAGAACATATCACCTTTAATATAGGAGGTTAAAGTCCAGAAGAGAGAGCACCTGTTGTGGACATCCTAGATTCAAAGGGAAAACAGACTTATGTGTTCAAAGGTACACCCCCATGGACAGCTCATATCCCAGGGCCTCGGGGCAATACCTGGTTAGGATTTCTCAGATATGATCAGTAGTATGGTCTCAAGGCTTTGCCTCCTCTGGCCCCCTTTTCTGTGCTGTCTTTTCTGGTTATTGTTCTCTATAGTAGGTGGGCAAAGTAAGCATTCCAAGTAAGGCTTGGGTAAGTTTTGTGTCTAGTTGTACGTGTTTTGTTAATAAACCTTAAGTACATCAACTCTATGGGGAGCATTCTGCTCTCACAGCCAGCACAATAAACTGCAGTGCCCAGCAGCGATAATCTACATCATTTTGATCGACTGATTATTTTGATTATTGCCGCAGTAAAGAAGTGTGCTTGTGACGCAGAGCAAGCTAAAAAGTTTAACTGTTGACCTGGCTTGTTAAAATGTAATAAACAACATTCTTACGAGCCTGTTTTCCTGCCCACATTTGAAATAGAAGCTGCTAATGAAATAAAAAACAAGCAAACACAGAAGAAAGAAACAGCATGAAAACATTTGTCAGCATATGGTAACCAGGCCTCTATTCAGACATTGGCTTGGCTATAGTACAAAGAAAATTGGTGAAAAGAGATTAAAAATTAAATACAAATCACCAGCCAAAGAGATGTTGAAATGGAAATAAAATGCCTTTATTTTATATTGATTCATTTTTTATTCATATAAAAAGTACTTACATTTAATACATTTTTCCAAAATACAAGCAGCCGAACAACATATAAACCAAATACAAAATTATAAAATCTTTTGTACTGTATCTTATTAATGTCCCTCTCTTAAAGTAACAGACAAAAGGATTTCATCCGTAACACTCTAAACTCTTCACATACCAGTAAAATTAGATTAGACCCCTTAATCACATTCTGTATGACTAATCCCAGCCATCGGTAACCCTAATTCTACTGTCACTGATGTTGAGCACTAGTTCGGAGTGAGATTTCGTTTGCTTTTTGTTTAGCAAGACTTCAAACAAGATGAAGTACTGGAAGTGTCCTTCAAGTACCAGACACAACTATTAATAGGTGATCAAGTTCATTTGATGGATTGCAGTTCAGTATCACCAGGCTGAAGTCACTTTGTAAAAAGGTCAATGTCGAAGACCGGTCAGGATGTATTATCGCAAAATGTCCATTAAATATCGGGTTCCTCCAACATGTCATATGGTTGAGCTGGATGAACAGACTGTATTTCATATCTGCAGCATCATTGTCATTGATAGAAAGCAAAACACTGAAATATGAATGGGCAGTTTATTATTATAAGCACACGATATATAACCAAGGACAAGAAGAGATGAACTAAGTCTAAATGCAATGTATTTCAGTAGCCCTCTGTAGAGACAAAATTACACAAATAACATGTAGCAAATGAAAAAAAAAAAACACTCCATCTTGAACTAAAAGATGGGTTTTTAAGCATCATTTAAGTATAAATGAGTAAATGAACAAAAAAAAAAAATACATGATGGGATGACAAATGGCATGATTGGAAAGTAGAACTTTTGTGCCACATAGTCGCTGAACCAACACTATAAAGCAAAAAAAAAAAAAACATAGATTGAGAAGTAAAAGAATCACTTTTGCTACTGTAATTTTCTTGTTATGGATCAGTAATTTGCAAATCAGCAGCTTTATATATAGTGCAGTATATGTGTGTACTGTAAAAAAAAAACAAAAAACAAAAAACAAGTCACAAACGAATGCCAACAAAAAATCGGACAAGACAAGTATGAAGTCCAAAACTCATAGCACAGACATGGAGAGGTAACGCTGATGTCAAACATAGAAGCAACCCTAGCTGAGTTAGCAGAACCTGATAGGAAATAGAAAATTCTTTTTCTCCATGTGTTTTATACATTTTGTACATTGACGTAAAAAAAAGCGTAGAAAGTGTAAAGTCAGGCTATGCGGCGGTTTCTCGAATCGTCCCCTCAAGTTTCTTTGGGAGTAGCTCTCTCCTTTCATCAATGCTGATGACTGGTTTCCGACAGTTCTGACCATCGATGTATATCTTGGCGTACATTGGATTGGCGTAGTTCATAGGCTGCGTGGAGAGATGTTGAGAAACATTTAATACAATTCATAACGTCATATTCATGTACTTCTTAGCTATTAACACGGGATGACAGAAAATAATTGTTGCTTTCATTTGATTACTCTTGTTAGTTAAAGGTGAAGGAGTATGGAAAACCAGGCAAGCACGAGAAACATGCACACAAACACACAGACACTGATGACCACAGAGTCACGCATGCGATTGGTCCCGAAGAGGGACAGAGGCCTTCACCTGTCCAGGTATAACTTCTTTAGGGACAGAATGTATGTTCAGAGTACGAGGGTCACTGGATTTTACACACCACCCCTGTAACACACACACTCGGCCATGAAAAGTGTCTGATATGTTGACCGCCTATATTGAGGATTTAAATCAACTTTCTCTTTCCAAACAGCATACCATCATAATGAAAAGTATTTCAAATATAAGTTAAAGAGAACAGGCAGTAAGAGAATAATCAGCTGTGGGGATGCAAGTTTTGTTACTGTCATCATAGCAGTGCTAATAAAACACTCATTTCCCACTCGTGGGACTAATAAAGGGTTATCTTCTCTTATCTTATCTTATCTCATTTCCACAGCACATCCTTGAGTTAGAAGAAGTGATCAAGAAGTGATCACTTTATTTGGAGGCTATCTACATAGGAACTTTATAACACATGAATAAGGATTGAATAACATTTTCAGAGCAACAAATGACTATTTATTAACAGCTTATGCCAGTAATTGCAAGGTGACATAAGATATGTTATAAAATGAACTGACAGATGTACTGACAGAGGAGCCTTTACACTGAGGTGACATACATTTGTTTCATTTATAACACTGTTATGTAGTCTTGGAACTCACAAGGCCAAGGCCTAGTTAAGAGCACCACATATCAGTTTTGCGGAAAATGTTCATGCTCTCAAACTTAAATGCTCTGCTTCACACATATTTTCCAATATGGATGATTATATGTACATATTTCTGTACAAAACACCTGTGCTTGAATCAAAGCAGAAATAATCCTCGTATAAAATGAATAGAGTATAAGAAGTAGTTCTTCATCTGTATCACTGCTTAAGTAGAAAAGTACAAAATTAATTTTTTTAATGTTTCCAAGTATTAAAACTAAAGCTGTCGGCAGTTCATATCTGAAGCTACAGGTCTCCTTAACAGATTTTTTTGCACTTAAAGTCAGGTAAAGATATTATATATACTAGGCCTCTGCCTTATAATCAGAAATTGAAAAAGTTTAATTCCAAAATGTTGTCAAAACATTGTAACAATTTTAGAAATAAAGACACTAATAGCATAATAGCACACACAGCAAACCAAATGTTATTTCTCGAATAAGGTGGTATTATTCATAATATATTGTGGTATTTGGCCTTGTATGTAAAGCCCACTCCCAGTAATTTTTATTATAAAAAATAAAAATAAAATTCATGAGAGTGGCTTTAAACGCTATTAGGTGGGTTTCCATTGCAGTTTTGCTATTTTTGTACAAATTCAACACAATCATTGCAAATGGTCTGTTTCAGCTGAGTGATGTTATGCAATTAAATGCAATAAATGACTCTTTTTTAAACACACATTTCCAATACTCAGTTTTCAGTTTGCAGTTTCAAACTGCGCATTAATCAGGTTAATGGAAATCCACCTGTTGCTTCAATTTGCTTTAGTTTTTCTGCCCTTATGTCAGTACAATGTCATTTACTTCACAAAACATCTTGTCATCTTCTAATTCCTGGCAAAAGCTATTCATTAACATTCAAATGCTGCTTTATAAATATCTTATTCAATGCTTATGCATGTGTTATGAAGTCCCATTTTAGACAGCCTTCAAATAAAGAGGGATCAAGCCTTTATGTTAGAAGAAAGACTGTAACAGGCTGCATCTTTAAGATTTTTCAAATGCAACTGATATCAACTATGTTAGTATTATCCTGGATGAAAAGATGCAAACAGTATTGCTTTTGTATATACATACTGTATTTCTGCATTTATGAACCCTTTTCTCCTGAGAAATATAGGGTGAACATTGTACACTGTTATTTAAAGACGTGGACCTACAGTTGCTGAGTTCATCTTTTCAGCAGCCATAGGCCAGGATGCCTGCAGCTGCTACACACACAAACCTTATGTGGATCCAGTGTGAAATTTGGTTTGAGGAGGCTTCCAGCATCTGCATGGTTATCATGGTCCACCTCATACATGTTGTAGGATGGGTTGCCGATCTCCACATTAATCCCTCCATTGGTCATGGGTTGCCTCTGTACACGCTTGCCCCTAGGATTGGCCATAAAGACATTTTCAAGATCTTTCAAAGAGAGTAGGGATTTCTTTTGCACATTACAGTCCAAAGTATATTTACTGTATGCGCTTTTTGTATTCAAGTAATTCACTCAAACCACACTGACCCCAAGGACCTGGCCTCCCACACAATCATCATCTAAGGCAATTTTCAATAACTGTGTTTGTTCCCCACACTACATTTCATATGTGTATAATTCTGCATTCTGTTGGTTTCACGCCTCACAGACTGAACGTTTAAGTGTGTTTCTATTAAACATACCACTATATATGTAAAATGTTTTGCAATGATGCAATTATCATCTCTGTCAAACGATTTGAGGCTCACTATTTCAAAAGGTAAATGTAAACAAATTTAGAGCAAGACTTCCGCAGTAGTTGCAAGAATTCACAAAAGCCTCAGCACATCTCAGGATGTAGTTACTGTGGTTTAAAACCATAATGTCTGAACTCATAATGTGGTCATAAGGGCTACAGTGTGGCCAACCCCTAAGTCACCCTGTAATACCTCTGCCGTCTTCTGCAGATGAAGACTCCAGCCACCACTGTTGTTATCAAAATAACCAGCAGGACCAGTGGCACAATGATGGCTATGCTCCCTGCGGTGAAAAAGAATGAAAAAGGTGAAATAAAGCTGCTCTCATCTCTACCCAAGCAGGGGTCCATTCATGTTCACAGAACGGCAAAAGACTAGGTCTTTAGGTTGCGTGCAGAAAGCGTAACTTCACTCCAACACATGAATTTATAAGAAAACACAATGCCACTTATTCATTAAAGCTCAACGTGGACAAATTTAATTGTAAAATAAATGTGTGCAATTGCAGAGTGTTTTGTTATTCTTTAGTTTAATCTTTGGCATATCTATACATATAAAGGTGCCACAAAGGTATTCTCTAAGCAATGTCATGGAACAACTATTTTAAGTCTCTAAGGAATGCGGTTCTTTTTAATGCAATAAAGAAAAGGGTTCTTTAAGGGTTCTTCCAAAAACTTTTAAACATACTTGAACTTCATGTGGAGATTCTTTCAACTTTAAATCAATCATATTTCATTTTCAAAAATGGTTCTTTAACCAGAGTGAAATGGTCTTTAGGGAGCCAATTATGTTTTTTTCTATGGCATCATGTAAAGAATCTTTATGGCACCTTTATAAAAGAGTACATCCTGTCCATTTCATGTCTGTTTGCAGTGCATATTTGAGCAACCTGTAAAAAAACACTTGATTTGTGGTTAAATCATCAAAAAAAGCAACCATAATAGCAATAATTGTGCACTTGAGAATCCTCATGCTAAAATGTTAGGTAAATTTGAATGTTGTAAACATGTAATTTGTATATCACTAAAAAAAAAAAAAAACAGAACGTGCAGGCCTGGAGCTGCTTTTAAACTGCAAAAAAAGCACAAAAACTAGAACAAATTTGTTGTAAATGAAATGCATTTTAAGAAAAAGAAATGTGAATATGGTAAGCAACGTTTACATGGTATGATTTCATGAAATAAGCAATATCTAGCAACATCTCCTTAAATGATTAACCCATTAAAATACTAGATGAAGCTAAAACAGTTTTGCCTACTACGCATCTTTCTTATTTTCAATGTACTTTTTCTAGTTTGAGGTTTTTTTTGCAGTGAATCCCAATAAGCCCGAATTTATATCACTATCAGTATGATTTAATATATTACTGACAGTAATCATAATATCGATGAATTACTCTTTGTGTTTGGTTTGTGCCAAGCAGTGAGTTGAGTAGTATGTTTGAGGACTGGTCATGCAATCGGGGCAAATCTAGCAGTCGTGGAGGGCCTCAGTCCTTCAGTGCATGGGGGAGCATTCCTACTTTTCCTTTCATAGAGGACAGCCATGAGCCTACTCAGTAATTTCCTTTCACTGGCTTACTATTACAACACCTGCATGAATTTATGTGCATGTTTATGCACTGTAAACTAGGACATCATTTGCAAACGATGGCAAATAAGAGACTTGTGGGTGGGTGTTTGTTTGGGCAACTGAATATGATTCATCGACTGTGCCGAAATCACAGCTTGTTTCACGGATCGGGCATGGAGTAGTTTGCGTCATTTCAGGCACTCAGATCTGTATTACTTCAATGCAACTTTTTACATAAATATTCATTAAAAAAATATCACAGGGTTATGTATAATTGGATTATACACTAAGAATCACTGTTTACTGCTTTAAATCAAAATTCACATATAAATTAGCAGCATGTGTTCATGTGTCTACATACTGCAGTAAAACATACTTGTTAAAGAAGTAGTGAAGGAGCCCAAGGATTAACTGGCTTTTTGAGCAGTTTCAAGCACCCTGGGTTTTATGGTGAATCTCTAACATCATAAATCATATTTGTCCATGCTCTGATGCCTTTGCTCTGCGCTCCCTGAAAGTAAGCATATGAGGGAGCGGCGGGCTCACATTTTAATCAGGGTCGTGCCTGTGCAGTAATGAAGGCGAACCGTAGGCTTCTCACTCACCTCCAGCTGTGTTGTCTGAGCGGCTGCTCTTCGGGGCGGGCCTTTCGCACTGTGTCCCCGACCAATTGGCTGAGCACCTGATTAAAAAACATCCACAGAGGGGCGATCAGATGATGGTTATGAATTTTAATCTGTTCGGCTGGCAAGTGATGAATTATGGCAAACACACAGTGCAGCCCAGAGACAGTTTATACACGCGGAGGATATAAATCCACACCGTGAAGAGTAAATCAACACACTTATATCACGCTGAGCAGCGAAACAGACGGCAAAAAGATGAGTCATGTCGAATGGGTGGGATGTACGTGACTAACCAGATGATTGATGGCTGAAGTTTGTCTATCCGAGGATGACAACAGTGTGTTCCCATTAAAAGAAGAGGAATCTAAAGAATGTTATATTATATTCTACAGAGTGCTCAGCAGGGGTAAGAAATATTGCAGAAATATGATATCACTATAATTGAAACCATTTTCACTAAACATTATGTGTATCATTATATATTTTTGTTTTATTTTTGATGGGCTGCATTAAATTTTTGATAATACGCGATTATTTAAAGATGATTAAAATATTCTGGAACAGAAAAGCCATTAAACACACACTTAAAAGGCACTTAAGTGGGAAAAGAAATGGTTAATCATGTTTTTTCACCAGCAGCACAGGGCAGCCAGTTCAGCACACCGGACTCGAAATAAGTTTTCCACTCCTCCAGATTAGTTGGTGTGCTCTTAGTTGTATTCATTCCCAGGAACAAATGAGAGTGTGGTGGCTAGCTGCTGTCCGGAGCAACATATTTAGTCGACATGGGTTTTTAGATGACGGTTAAAAAAGTCCCATTTTCCTCCACTGCTCATAGTGCACATACAGTACAGCAACCCATACAGTGTTACCAGATTGGGCAGGATCCTCTAGTTATATGCATCTTACTATTATTATTATTATTATAACTCATTTTCATATATATATGAAAAATATAATATGAAATGAAAAATATATAATGAATGAAGATCAAACTGTAAAACACTCGCAATGGTACAGACTACAGAGGAGAGGTATACATTAATCCGTGTATGATTCGTTCATTCGTTTTTCCATTCAAAACCAAAAATAAGTTTTTTTTTCAATATTGGTTTCGAAAACCAAAATCAAAAAACGAGCCGTTTTCCGATTTCCCATTTTGCACTCAAATCCAAAATGAAAGAAAAACGGAAAACGAGCTCTCATATTCCATTTTGGTTTTTCATTGGGTGCAAGTAGCGTAACCCGGAAGTGACTGTTACATGTGGTTGATCACATATACACCATGGAGGTTTAGAGGACCACGCAGACTTGGTGAGAGCGCTGTGTGATACAGGCAAAACGCATGCCGAGATTTCCACTGCACTGCAGCGGGCAGGTGTCCCCAGATGCTCAGAAATGTCGGTCAGAAGATTTTGTACAGAGCACCGGCTTCAGCGAAATAGACGCGTGTCAGATACATAACTGGAAAGGGCAATAATCTCTTCAGTCCATAAGCTAAGTTTTCGCATTTGAATATTAACAAACATATATGCATTTCTCATTTGTGGTGTTCTGGTGTTTGAAAGCCGTTTGTCAAGCTCTATTTTACCATTATGATGTTAATCATAATAATCACAATAATAAACCCCCGCGATCTAGCGGTTCAGAGTCATTCTTTCTTAGAACCTAACTAATAATTGTTTTGGGAGCATATTTGGGGGCATATTTAGGGTTTAGACTGAAAAAATAGGCATTTTTAGACATTTTTACCACATCACAAGTTAGCGTTTTTTCACAATTTGCCAGTGCTCTTAGAATGTAACTATTGCGAATTTCGGAGCTCTAATGTACTATAGGCTAATGATACTACAGTTATGATCCAAGAGCACCCGTGAACTGTGAAAAAACACGAATTTGTGAAAGCCTATTTTCATAGTGTAAACCCTAAATATGCCCCCAAATATGCTCCCAAAACACTTTAATTACATTTTAAACTCAGCTTAATACATTACACTTAAAAAATGTAAAGGTAAACCCGTATCTGTACTGTACAGTGTACACTGAACTGCCGTCTCCCACAGTTAATTCATGCAAGCCTGGCATGCGCTGTCATTTTTTTTGGTATAAGCAGGGTAAATCATTTAGTTTAATTTTCAGTAATAAAAATACAGTAAAATGTATGGGTAATCACCAATAATGAATAATATTTACTGAAGACGAGGATTTAAAGCAAGAACACAAGAACAGAGGGCAGCAGCCAATATAGCGTTGCTTTGTGTTCTTTCGACAGTACTTGGAAATTTAGCTGAATTTACGTTAATATTTATGTAACAAAATTAGTAAATTATATTGTTTTTAATAATTTAGCACTAAAATGTGTAAAAAATCATATATTGCCACAAAAAAAGCAAAACATATGCAGAGGATATTTGTGGTTTCTGCGAATTTAGGGGGTTTCCGCGAACAATTAGTAGTTAGGTTCTAAGAAAAAATCTGCAAATAACTCTGAACCGCCAGATCGCGGGGGTTTACTGTACACTGATTAACATCATAATGGTAAAATAGCGCTTGACAAACGACTTTCAAACACCAGAACACCAAGAATGAGAAATGCATATATGTTTGTTAATATTTAAATGCAAAAACTTACCTCATGGATTGAAGAGATTATTGCCCTTTCCAGTTCTGTGTCTGTCACGTGTCTTTTTCGCCGAAGCCTGTGCTCTGTACAAAATCTTCTGACTAACGTTTCTGAGCATCTGGGGACACCTGACCGCTGCAGTGTTGTGGAAATCTCGGCATGCATTTAGCCTGTATCACACAGGGCTCTCACCAAGTCTGCATAGTCCTCTAAACCCGCCATGTTTTTTTGCTTTTTTTCTGTGGAATCTTTTTTTTTCTCCATTTTATTGATAAATTGTATCAATTAACATATTTCACTTATGCCAGGGGTCAAAGGAAATCATAAATTATGAAAAAATAAAAAATAAATAAAATAAAATGAATAAAATTTAGGTGCAAAAGGTACAATTATTACAAATACCATATTTGAGAAACATTTTGTAGGTTTTTAGTCCTTTTTTGTTCTTCACAAATTTAACCGTGTCTCCATATTCTGATAGTTCTTTCCGGAAGTGAATAAAATTAGTTTGGATCCAGCCCATTTCTTTTTATGAATGAGGTAATGTAGCCACTTAATTTTAAAGGTATAATTTAGATTTTCAAAGCTCAGTACTTCAAGCCCTCCATTTGTCCCGCCATGGTGTATATGTAATCAACCACGTGTAACGGTTATGCTACTTGCACCCAATGAAAAACCAAAATGGAAAATGAGAGCTCGTTTTCCGTTTTTTCCATTTTGGCTTTGAGTGCAAAATGGGAAATCGGAAAACGGCTCGTTATTCGTTTTTTGATTTTGGTTTTCGAAATCAATACTGAAAAACACCCTCGTTTTTTGGTTTTCGGTTTTCGGCTTTGAATGGAAAAACGAATGAATCATACACGGATTGTATATGATTATATTGTGTATGTACTCCGGACATGGTATGGGCATGAGGAGCGGGGCTGAGACAGAGAATCTGCTCTGTGCACAAGTTTTGTGTGTGTTGAAGGTCCACTGGACGAGTGGAACTGGGTGGAGATGAAGCCGTTGGAGTGGGTTTGGTGGGGTGCGGTGGAGTGGCCTTGGTGGGGTGGCATGAGTTGGGGTGGCGCTGGTGTGGTATAGGTACAGATGTGGGACCTACTTGCAGCGGGGTTTGTTAAGGGAGGTTATTGTGCAAATCCCTTCATTCTGACAGTAGTAATCACAGGGGTTGGCCAGCTCATCACAGCGCTGGTTCTTGAACCCAGCTGTGCAGCTGCAAGAAATTGCAGTGACGTGAGGCATATAACAAAATTGCGAGTCAGCCAGCAAAATGCACAGTCTTCATTAAGCTAGGTGTAAACAAAAGTACAACTGTCACTCCGAGGTAGAAACAAATGTCACTTGGCATCATACTTGAAGAGGTGGTTAGTTACATCACATCTCACACAGTGCTCAAGAAACTTGAAAGCCCAGACTTTCAACAGTACCTCAATCAGACTTAATTGTACCATAGCGGAGATGATGACTAATTCTGCTACAAAAGAGTCGAATGAAAACTTGGAATAAGTTTATAAAGAAAAAGTTAATGCCAGAACGTCTGAAAAGTCTAATATAACACGAAAGTCATTTATGCACGAAAAACACAAACCACTTCATATTCAATATAACACCAGCATTGCTGTGGACTCATTCAAAAGCAAATTAACAGCGACGATAACAATGATGACATGCAAATGATGACTGATGTTTTGCACTAAAATGAAAAGTAATCATGTGTGTTAAGTGTGTTGAGTGACATCTTAATACAGTGGTGGGAAACTAGTATCCAGAGACTTTTGATTTGACAACATTCATATATATATATATATATATATATATATATATATATATATATATATAACAGAAGTACGCATTAGTGAGCATAAACACTATGATAAAAATATAAATGTAAAAGTTTTATTTAAAAAAACATGCTATAGACATCAATTTTCCAAAAAATGCAAATTGCACCTGCTGTAATTATAAAAGATGTTGCAACTAGTTGGGTGGATTTCATGCAAGTATGGTAGCAATCATGGTGAAGGAGCTTCCAAAAACTCTCAGGGACAAGACTATTAAACAATACTTAAATGGAAAATTGAGAGAGCTCTAGTTAAGACTATAAACAGTCCTGCCAGTGCTGGTTCAGTAAAATGCTAATGAAAAGTTCATTGAACCAGTGCTAATCATCCCTCAACAGGTGTGCCATGCATGATTTCTTTCAAACTAATGGTATGGAAGGTATGACAGAAGCCAGAGGTCCCTCAAAAAGAGTTGCAGGAGGAGCTGAAAGTAGCAGGCAATACGGATACAGAGAACAATAAAAAAATGAAATGCATCAGCACTGTTCCCATGCAAAATGCACATGAACATTTAGAAAAACCAGAACGTTGGAACAATGTACCCTGACCAAACCAAACAAAAACAGAACTCTTTGGTAACAATTCATTTTTTGAGAAAGATGGCTTACATATATGCACCCAAGAACACTGCACCCACAGTGAAGTGCGAAGATGGGAGATCATGATATGAGACAGCTTCCCTACAAATGGTGCTAGTGCATTACGCACAACTGAAGGAAACATTAGGGAACTGGGAGACAGCCAAAATAACAAGACTTGTTTCTAAAAAAAGAAGGTGTAGGTGTTTGCATGATGCAGCAAAATCTCACTGAAAATTTACATAGGAATTTGAAATTCATCAGAGAGACTCTTGTAACCTAATTAAAGATAGTTTACCAAGAGGAATTGGCCAAAGTTAAACCATAACAGAAACAACTCTTTCTTACCACAGACATCTCAAAGCCAACCATGGCTTTGCAATAAATTACTAAAGCTATTCATCTGTGATGTGTGAATACTCCTAATATTTTTATTTCAACATACATCTGTCAAAAGACATTGTGTGTGTATATTTGATGTAAATATATGCACAGTGAGCAAATTAAATACTTGCTTCCCTACACTGTAGGTTAGAGTTTCAATGTTTTTCCTCCAATTACTATCTTTGATAATCTCTGCATGACAATAACATGGTTCGCTTTGCATGAGGAGATGTTTGATTCATAGTTTAAAAATGTATTTTTGATAGAGATTGAAAATTCATTTATTTTGCCTGCATTTAAGGTCAACCATAATGACTTCTCTACATGGAAAGATAAATCAATGCATACATTTTCTGGGCTTGGGAGCCAGTGAATAAAGCACATTATCAAGATGTTTTAACCTCACAGAAAACCAGTTGAGATCATTTGCATAGAAATTGATTTTATCTTCTCAATTGTGTCAGGGATTGCCACAAATGTCATTTAAACTACAAAGACTATTTGGTGCAAATGGCAAGACTTCTCAACATGAATATAAACACCCTGTTTCAACTTGGTACCAGAATAGAACTGACTGTAATTTAATTCTTGTTAACTACACTTTCTCTCGCTCGTCTACTGTCCGATTTTTTGTCACCAACCAGACACGAATATTACCTGATGCACTAGACAAGGAAGATAACTGCACATAGTCTACAATATGGCACAGTATGTGACAGTTCAGTAGAGAAAAAAACATCTGTTACATTAAAAAGTTACATTAGTAAGGAAAAAGAACTCTAAGATGTAGGATCCTGATACTAAATGTAACACTGTAGCTCTGATGTACACTTCTTCTAATTAGTGAAATCACCTACTTTAATATGTACCAATTGCTGACACAACTGCACACACAGCTTGTATAACTTTCATAGAGAAACACCGCCAATAGGATGGGATACTCTGAAACAGCCGCACATGAAGTATGGTCACCATTCCCAATGCCAACTGTCAGCATGACCCTTAAAAGTTCCATGGCACTTGGCTGTGGAGCACTGGACCTGCATTCTCTGCAGTGATGGAGCTCTACTTAATACCTTTGGGATGATGTGAAGTGGTGTACCAACATCAGTAATGATGTGGTCATGTTCCAACTTCTAGTGTAAAGCATTCTCAAGGCTTTTACTGCAGAAAATGGGGACAAACCTACTACTGGTATTCCTGATTTTAGATATGTTGCATAAGCAGGTGTCTTCAACACTTTTGGACATGCAGTGCTCATAAGAAGATGTGATGCAAAAAAGTGCTTTGCACTTTCCTAACGCACACTTCCCTAAGCCTTCAACAACCACTGTGTCCAGCGTGTCTCCCTCAGATGCATTTGTGAGGTAGGTGAAGGAGAAAAACACAGTTTTGTATTTTTCCATTTATTTTACATCTAAAAACTGCATCTAGGCTCATGTGGCAATTTCATACGTCACGAATGCTTTTTCTCACAGACGGCATCTTCTTTATACTGTGTGTACACAAGAACCTGCTCCCTTAGAAGTAAAGGCAGATCTTTGAGATACAAAATTAGCTCTAAAGCAAAGTGCATTAAACTGAGTGCCAGCAAACTGCCTCTTGCTAAGCGGCTTTAGACCCCACCGGTGAGTAATGCATCAGAGCGTTTTCTGGCATCTGTGCGATGTTTCACAAATAAATGCAGAGGCTCTACAAGGCGTTTCGCCGTGTGCGTCTAATTGCCGAGATTTGGACTGAGACAAAAGAAGGCTATTAAGCCATTACTCACTGGCAGAAGGGCAGGTTAGTATCGGGGTCCAGATGACAGGTGCCTCCGTTGTAGCAGTAGCCATCACACAGCTGGCAGCTGGACGCTATTCTACCGCTGGTACAGCTTCAAGACAGAGGCAGTACAGATGGGCAGACATAATTAAAATGAAATGTAATACTGAGCTTATGTACATTCAACACTTGATCTGAATGTAATATATCTGATGCACAAAGAGCAACAAGTGATTACAGGTTGTTCTTTGTTGTAGAAATGTTTCTTTTTTTGGTTTCACACTGGATGTCCAGTTTAGTGTTTTTAAAAAGGAGGAAAAAACAACCGCCATGCATTCTAAAACATACTTGCAGGCGACATCTCCCGTCTCTCCATCAATAATACACGGAGCTCCATGGCACCGTAGGCACTTATCAACGTCACATTTGATCCCTTCATATCGAGCTGGACAAACACACTCCACATGGCCAGAGCTAGACAGCGTGCAAGCCTTGGAGTTTACACAGTAATGGTGACAGATGTCTGTCATGGGGAAAAAGAAACAAAACACACACACACACACACAAAACAATTTTTTAATTAGGATTCATGCACAAATTCCCTCTATATTATCTTCTGCTTTAATTGGAGCTTTACAAAGCTTTAATGAAACTTAATGATCAAATATCTCGTACATAGATGAAGTATTACCAACCCTTGGGTGGACAACAGTAAAAATACAGTCACAGTAGCCAGATAACATTGTTTTCCTACAAATTAGAACAGCAAAAACTATGTAACAGAGGAAATATTTTATCAGTAGAGTTCAGGAACACCTCAAGGTTGTCTCAGTGGCATTTATTACCCTCTTTGGGCAAAACTGTTCAAACGCTTGCTGTACGCTGAAATTGCCTTTCTGCTCAAATAGTCTTTTTTTTTCTTTGCTGGCCATACTGTAGTTGTTTTCAGCGTAATGAAAAGAAAAACACTTGTAATTCTACAATTTACGAAGATGTGACTGCTTGTGAATGTTAGGACATCTTAAAATGCCTCTGAATTTTAATCCTTCCCTTCAGAATCTTTCCACGGATCTTTTTTTTCCCTTTCATGTGAATCATTCAAACCTGGCTGTCAAAATGTTCAGTAAGAATTTCTTCACAGAAGTGAGGGTAGTCAGAAATGCTGCAATTTATAATTGGTCCATTAGAGAGAGAGAGAGAAAAAAAAAGAAGAAGAAATAGTAGCCTATAACGACCCTTGCAGAGGGTTGAAATAGGGTTGGCTATATGAAGAGCTAAAGTGGACTCTCAGCCACACTTACGGTAGAGACAGCGGTCACCAGTGTACTCTGCTAAGCAACGGCACACTGGCTGGTTCCCCTGGCTGACATCACACGTCCCCCCATTCAGGCAGTAATTATCACACACCCGCCGCTCACAGTTAGGGCCGGTGAACCCCACCGCACAGCGACACGTCGGTTTCCCTGGGGCAGGAAAAAAGAGCATAGCACTAGCAAAAAAGAGTTTTTTTTAAACTGTTCTCCTTTGCTTAAGAAAGAGGAGTCACCTGTGGGCCATCAGGAAGAATACGGAATTTAAATGGGATCTACATTTACTTTAGCACCACCTTTTTTTAAGAGAAGCTGTCATTAACGATACATCATGATAATGCAATAATGCACATTTGACAGAAAAAAACCCAAAACATATATAAACATATGAACAGAATAGTCATTCCAGTCCCACTTTATACTGTGTCGCTATAAACTGCGTTTAACAATGCACACAACAACAGAGAAACTACTGTTGACGTATTCACTGTTATAGATGGACTACTGCATTGCAGCTTATTTGACTGGACATGGTCATCAAATTCAGTATTTACTGTAATTATATTAGGATACACTTGTTCGATTACATGAGTAAAATCTGAAGCTGAAGAATATATGCAATTACATTTGCTGCACTATATATATATATATATATATGTAACAGTGAATACATCACCAGTAGTTGTGCACCATTAAAGAGTTATTACACAGTTATTACAGACACTACGTGAGCCGTCATTTCAAGTGACTTTTCTTATGCCACATTACTGATGTCAGTTCAAGAACATTTTATACCTCAGCATGTTCTGTATATTGCTACTACTATTTCAGCTCTACTTCATTCTGAATAATCATCCCTGCGCAGCCAATTTTGCACTTGCCTAGTTAATTCGAATCTACATCAAGCTTTCAATATTAAATCTCACCAAGCAGTCACTGATTATACAAGTAACTCACAAAACATGTTTAATATTACTCTTTGAAAGATGTACAGATAATTACTTTCCTGTGTGCCTCACGCTGCATGCGACTGATTGCAGATATGAAATGACACTTGACTAATTTTAATTCAGACGTAGACACAAACACTTGGCTGATTTTGCCATTAGCAATATTTTTTCTAGAGGTGGGACAAAGACAAATTAATACCCTTTATAAAGACACTTAAGAAATTGTACTTTTCAAAACAGGCCACCACAGACTTGAAACAAAATCAACCCGTAGAAGTCTGTGTTATTTTTGGAAGTACGACATCCTTTGATTTGAATGATCTTTCACTTGTAGCCCATTGAAACCTTCAAAAATGCCATATTTGTGTTCATAAATGGAATATATGTTCGTATTATAATCTGAATTTGTCATTTTTGTGTGCAGTTTGTTCTATAGAATGAAAAGTAAATATGATTTGTTCTGAAACAAATGTAAAAACGTAATCCTGTCAACACAGAATGTAAAGTGAATTTAAATGTAATTTTTATGTAATCTTAAAACTATGTAGTTACATATAAGTAGTACAGAGTATAGCAGTATAGTACTAACTTTGGAATACTAAGGGACAGAAACAGTACTTAATACACTTTGTTCGGACAAACTGCCACATAGCTGTTTAAGTGGCTCTGACCGTTAAAAAGCTTTAGTGTAACAGAATAAAGATCTTGATCAGAATGACACCTTAAATCACAACACTGAGAGTAGTCTTTGAAGCTGGCTTAGCAGGAACTGTTCACGTACCTGCTGTTCCTTTTGCACTCACTGAGAAAGTAAAACTCATTTGAGGTGACATGAAATGGGCTGGGAATTTTTCAGGCTGACGATCTCTAGATATTTACCGAGCATTCAAGGCGGAAACAGATCTGTCACGTAAACAAATCAGCCTTAAACCCATAAGAATGACCAAAATCCAGGGATTGGGCACATTTGAGCTAGGTAAAGTGCCACAGAAATGATCAGCCTGTACACTGAAAGTGAACTGGAATTTATGTACACTTACTATACAGTGTTTGGGCAAGTGAAGGCATCTTAAATATAAGTATGTAAGTAACCTTTTTTACTGAACTGCTATAAAACTACAATAATAACTTACAATAGCAAGGAAAATAAAGGCATTTTGGCATGTTAAAATGATCTCACTATCTAATTTTTGCCCACTCATGCTCAAGAAAAACTGTAATATCTTGTAAGGAGAAATATTAGACAGATTGTCTGTTTTAAAGTTCCCTTTAAAGTTTCCTGTGCAGTTTTAATGTGGCTCAAAGGGACTCGAACAGAAGGTGTTTAGAACGAAGCCAAAATGGAATCTTAATATTTCAACAAAGAGGCAGGGGTTTTGCTTACCTAGCGGTGACCCTGTACATGTGCCTCCATTTAAGCAGTAGTCCGTGCAGTGGTTGACTTCGCAGCGATCTCCTGAGAAATCGGGCCAGCAATAACAGCGCCAGTCACCTTTCTCATTGGCCACGCAGCGCCCTCCGTTCTCACAGGCAGGCCGGCACAGTTCACCTTCAGTACAACGGAGCAAAACCCACTGAAGCAAAGCTACCACATACCACACATCCACATCCAGCTGTTTTTTGTCCTTTCAGAGAACTTTGTGGGCTTACAGGAGCAAGAAAGGGTGCATGATCAGTCTCCGGTATATGAGGTAAAGCCTGGCAGCTTAAGAGTAAAACTGGTGAGGTTCAGTAGAACACAGCCTTTTAAAAGAAGCTCTGTGAAGTTCAATAGTAACACTGGAGGCCATTTAAGACAGCAGCGATTTCTCAGTGCCTCTTTTGCAGAGCTCTCATAACAGGTCCAAAAAAAAAAAATAGCTCGCTCTAAATATTCACCCATGAACTAACCATTTTTTGGCTGAAGTTAAATGGCTGACCTGATATGCTGGGATCAATACAGGAGCCATTAACCAGGGTCTTCCCTTCAGGACAGGTGCAGCTGGCTCCGGTCGGATTGAGCAGACACATGAAGTCACAGGTTATTTTCAGACATGGGTTGACCACTGATAAAAGAGTAAAAAAAAAAAAAAGACACAAGAGACTTAAAACAAGCTTCATAAAAATTAAAAATATAAATAGGCCTATGCACAAAGAGTGGCAAATACACATTGTAGAAAAGACACTTGACCATTGTAGGCATAACCGTAGAACATCCTTTTGAAAGAAAACAGATTTCCCATAAATCTATGTAGTGTTTTACTTCTTCAAATACTGAGATGCACTTGAACTGAACGACAGATTAGCAGATTAGTAAGGAGATGGTTAACTCACACATGTAATAAAGAGCATGTTGCCATTCTCGCCATCACTTTATCTTTTAATTCCCACATCAATAATATCACTCGGTCTGCATACTTCCATCTGCGCAACATTAATCGTCTCTGTCCTTCTCTCACCCCCCATGCCACTGCCATTCTTGTCCATAGCCTTGTTACTTCCCGGTTCGATTACTGCAATTCT
>JBBPCZ010000002.1:9922767-9948644 GCA_037974445.1 Brycinus macrolepidotus | reverse complement strand
TAATCGCGATTAATTAATTACAAAGCCTCTAATTAATTAGATTAATTTTTTTAATCGAGTCCCACCCCTAGTATATACATATGTATGGATGGTTGGGAAAATGGATGGATGGATGGATGGATGGATAGCTGAATGGATGGATGGATGGATGGATGAAGAATGGATGGAAGGATGGATTTATAGATGGATGGCTAAATAGATGAACATGAATGAACATTATAGACACCATTCTTCATTACTGTATTCATGTTTATAATGTGTGTTATGTTTTGTGATGTGTGTTATTTATAAGTAATTACAGTATAAAGGCTTATCCCGCACCTTATTACACCTCATAGAGCATTCATAAAACATCATACCTACAGGCTTCATAGTAGCTCGTTTAAGATGTTTAGGCTGACCGTTGAAAACGAAAGGTTAAATTTGGGCACGAGTAAATAGAGGACACATGAAAGACGGAGACACAAATGTCTCACTCTTCTGTTTGCGCTGGCGTAGTGAGACCATCTCATACAGCTCCCTCTCCACCAGGCCGTCTCCTTCATCTTCATCCAACCAGCGTCCACAAGGGAACACCTGCTCCAGTCCCGTAAAGGGACAGTACACCATCACCTGAGAGAGATAGGGACAGAGGGAAGGAGAGAGAGAGAGAGAGAGAGAGAGAGAGAGAGAGAGAGAGAGAGAAAGAAGATTTTATTAAAGTTCAATTAAAATTAATATTCAGAATGACATTCTAATAAAATTAACATCCCGAATATTATTTGCCCCTAATTTATCATTCAATAGTGAATATTTCCTATAGATCATTTATATAATTTCATTCTGATTATGGCCAAAAACACTTGGAATACCGAAAATATGAACATTATAGATACTCTTGTGTTAGGACCAGTGCTGGGAGCCTAGCTCAGTCAGATACCACATCACCTTCCACTGGCTGTGTAATGAGCTAATGGAGCGTCATGAGCTACATTTAGATTGCCAAATCCATATTTCCAGTTATTTTGGTGAGAGTAACTTAAAAGTAATGCAACAGTAGTGTAATGCCTTACGTTTTAAATACAGTAATATTGTAATGTAACGAATCACTTTGAAATGACAGTAACAAGTAATAAATAACGCATTACAGTTTTGAAGTAACTCGCCCAACACTGGTTAGGACACACACACACACACACACACACACACACATACCTTCTCGCAGTACCAGCCACAGCTGATGCCGGCGTTGTCGTGTCCGATGGTCACTCTGCTCAGGGGGCTCAGCAGAGAGAGGATCTCCACATTAAAGATGTCGATCTGAGCGCGCTCAAACGTGCCCCCCTCCAGAAAGATCTTCCCACTGTTCTTCGTGCCCTTGTACCCGTGCATCACCAAGTGGATCTTCGAGTTAGTGCCCGCCCCCCGAATATCGCCCGTCATCACCTGGACATTATACACAATCGCTGCGTGCACACACACACAAACACACACACACATCTATACACACACATACATCAATATTTTTTTTCTGAGCAAAAAGCCATTATAGTTAAAAGTTCGACATGCATCATTTATCATTTATTATAGAACGGTTATTTCTGCATATTACAATCTTCTATGAAGAAGGAAATCCTTCTTTCTTCAGGATGTCAATGTTATTGCCACACTGATTGTGATACAAAATCAATATAATTGTGCAAAGAAGAAAAGTTTTAAGTCACAAATGTTTGTGATATTGAAAATAAGCCTTAAGGCACAAGACTCTTTTTTTCAGTGCACAAGCTTGTTTTGTATGCAACATGCACAGTCATTAACTGTTGCTCAGCTATGTGACTATGCTGCATATGGATACACTCAGATTTGCTTTTCAGTAGCTTTTCAGTCTACACTCTCGAAAAGAAAAGTCATCCGAAAGGGTTCTTTGGAGAAATGCCATAGACCAACCGCTTTTAGTTCCCAGAAGAACCTTTCCATAGATTATTCCTTAAAAACTTGAAATCATAAATCATTCAGCTGAAATGTACTTTAGGGAACAAAAAGTGGTTATTCTCTGGCATCACTCCACAAATAGCTTTTTTTTAAAACAGTTTTTATCTCACAAAAAAGGCAATTTAGCCACAAATGTGAAACAAACTGTCAGTTTCTATTCATTAATGGGATTTCAAGGGACAAATAGAATAGTGTTCCAATGGCTGCAGTTTAGATGACATATTTGATTCTTACCGCACATATCAGCATCTTCATCAGAGTTGTCTCCACAGTCGTCCTCACCATCACAGACCCAGGAGTGCAGCTTGCACAAGGTGTTGTTGCAAATGAACTCATCGTGGCGGCAGAAAAAAGCTCCTGTAATCAAACCAATTAACCCATTTCCTATCTTTCAGTGCAGGATAATACTGAATCAGATTAAACTGGAGGCATAATCATTCACTTTCATTCTCCAAATAAAAGTCTCATTCATGCCTAATTGATGTCCATGTAATTGCTGTATTTCAAAAGTACCTGCTTATGAAAATTGGAAATGTATTCAGAAAACTTGTTTTATTATCATTATTATATTATCATTAATCATTAAGGTTAACATCTAACAATATGAAAATGTGAAATCGAGTTTCTGTATACCACTTTCACAGTTCTCCTCATCGCTGTGATCCACGCAGTCAAACACATCATCACAGCGCCATCGTTTTGGGATGCAGTGGGCATGGTTCCTGCAGAGAAACTCGTCCTCTCTGCACTCTTTCACACAGTCCATCTGATGGAAGCCCAGAAAAGACAGACTCAGATTATCACACACATGCTCTCCATGGGTGGAGTTCACCTTACAGGGGGAAAGGCAGGGAAAACAGAGCAGCGTTTCCATGGAAACAGGGAGCTGCACAAGGTCTGATCTGAATGATGTGAAAAATTAAGCTTATATTGTTATTTGTGCTTTCTTCTCCCCTTCTATTGAATAAACAACACATAACCTTCTGGCTTTAATACACAGTCTATAAGGAGCAGCTCCCAGATTCCACTTCAAGTACACATCCCACATCTTCACATCAGAACGCTGTGCCAAGTGTAGTTTTACAGTTTGTGCTTCACAGTTTCTGTGGGCTTTGTGAAAAGGCCTTGCTGGAGGACATACCTCATCAGAGTTGTCCAGACAGTTGTCATGTCCGTCACACCTTAGGCTAGCCGACACGCAGCCTCCACTGGCACACACATACTCGTTTATAGAACAGGAGGGGAGCACTGAAAAACAAGGCATACACATACTGCAACACAACAGCACACACATACAGAGTGGACTTTGGCTTCGAAAACTACAGAACAGATGAGGCGGTCCACCATATGCTGTTCCTTTCTTTATCTGGAAAATCTTTCAAATACAGAAGAAAATATCCTAAAGAAAGAAAGCTGGGTCTAAGATGTAAAAAAACATTTTCGAAGTGGCCATATTTCTGAATGTAATTCCGTTCTTTAATACATTGAAGACTCTTTAAGGTACTACTCAAAAATTGTACAATGCTACCCACAAAGGTGTTTTTCCTTATTTTTCCTTTTTTTCCACATTTTAGAGTGGTAGTGGAGTTATTCTAGTTATGCAGTAATAAATATGGAATTGTGGAAGTGTTAACAAAATCAAACTTCAACCGGATCTTCTACTTTAGACTGTTTCAGAAATTTTCCTTTTCCCTCATTTTGCAGAAATGTTCATTTTCTTTCATTTTCTCAAGCAGCTTTGCGAGGAGCATGTTCTTCCAGCAGAAGAAGATACGCATATACTGTGACCTTGCTTCTGAGAGCACTTGTTATATGGTTTTACAAAAGTATAAGCTTACGGGACAGAAAGAATAATGTAGCTCTCTTTTCTAATACTTGCTTATGTGAGACTTAATAACAGCTTCAGTCCTTGATAACAGCTTCAGGACTGAGGTCTCGAGATCGTCCCTGTCTATTTCAGCCCACTCTCCACAAACCAGGGGCCCATTTCAGCTAGAGTTTGTGTGGTTGGTAGAAGTGTCACAGCGGTCCATCATGTCTGTGGTCCACCAGTGACACACAGACACCCTACAGCCGCCATCCTGGAATGTGGGAGTGCCAGTATTGTGTTCTACTCAGACATGAAGTCAAGGTTAGTGGAAAGGTGGGCTAAAGTATACAGGAACTAACTAAAAAGGCTGATGTAACCCTTTCCTTATGGGACCAATTCTATTTTTTAAGGCAAGGTGATGCCTGACCAATTATTTGAGAAGGTAGCACCCCAATTCTCATTCACACTTGGGCAGGCTTCTAACAGTAGTCACTGACTTCCGCTGGTTAATCTGATTAGTTCTGTCTAATGAAAAGCTAACTTCTTTTCTTTATATATAACTGATTATTCACTAATACATTTATATTCATTAGTCAAGAAGATTTCATGATTTTTAGAAAAGATTTCATACGTAGGTATCAACTGTTTGTATTAGTCTTAGAAAGATATGTTATTTACATTTATGTATAAGCCTTCAGATCTAATTCAATATGTTTCAGATGATAAACACATATTCTGTCAGTGATATCCAAATGTTTGACTGGTCGTGTTCCTAGAACATATCAAGAATATCCCACCTGCAGCAGATCCACTGGAACTAGCAAGAAATATGTGAGATTTCAGACATTGAGGGTAGCTAGAATACACTTTAGGTTTAATATGTCAGACACTGAGTGACACAGAGAAGCCTAGAGTGTTCAAGGGTGTTTAGACATACCTGTTCCAAGGCAGTTCCTTTCATCCTCTCCAGTCTTACAGTCTTCCTGGCCATCACACAGCCACTTGACTGAAATGCAGAGGTTGTTATGGCACTGGAACTGGTCCTCTGCACAGCGGGCCTCGCACTCCTTCTGCAAAAGTGTAGTGTACAGGGGAAAATTGCTAAATACAGCATCACAATCAGACATTAGTAAAGGCAAAACCCACTTATAAAGGACTGTATCCCATGCCAAGTAACTGAAGAGAAGCCAGATAAGAGCATAAGACTCAAGACCATCTTACCAAAGAATGAAGTGACATCTGATGTTATAGGGAGCACAAAACCCTTTTCCAATTCATTAACCCTCATTAACCATGATTTGCCTCCAAAACAATATAACATTATTATTTAAGATGCGCCTTCTCCATTAATGCCTGAATGTTCCTGAACGAATAATGAACACCGAGTAATCCCCTCCTCTGCAAAACCTATTCATAAGGCATAAAATACATAAAATAAAATCTGCTGAATTACAAAAGCCTGACACTGCAAAATCGAGACAATACTGTCTTGGTAATTACAGTCCTTATAAAAGTGTACACATTCAGTGCCAGATGTATGCACATTTGAAGGCTCAGCACAAAATGTGCACAATATGTGTTATTAATATGCTGGAAATTAACATCCAGTTTATTAGCCAATCACACAAATGGTGCAAAGGATTGTGCCGTAAGGTGCCGGGTTTAAATGCTGCAGTGCAGTCATCGGCAAACTTGGACACTAGTGTATAGTGCTATGCAAATGTCTTGGACCATCTGAGTAAATTATATGTGAAGCCATTTACCTGAAGAGTAAGGTAAAAAAAAAAAAATCTGTTTGGAAAAAGAAAAATAATAGTAACAATAATAACATAAAAATATATTGTAATTTGTGCGCAACCATTTCCAAACCTTTCCTTAAGGAAGCCTAGTGTTTACCATTACCATCTGACCGGTCCTTCATTAAGTGAAATGATGGAATTCAACACATCCATACAAAGGAACGGGCCAAAAAGTCACAAACCAAATTTCTCAATGGATTTTTCTAACCAAGATACTATTCTTAAATAAAATGAAAAAGTTGTTATATTTGTATGATTTACTATTATTTTAACACACTTACTGCCTAAGGCTTTTGCGCAGTTCTGAAAAGGATATGCACAAGGCTTGTACACCAGTTTTGTTCTTACTTTCTTTGTTTCTCTCTCTCTCGCTCATCAAGCCCCTCCCATGGCTTTTTGTACTATGGTCTGTGTCTGACACGGGCTTGTAAACAATTCATCGGTGAAGTTATGCAGGAGACGGAATACAGTTTTCTGTCTAAAGTCTGTAGTGTAGAGGGTGAAGACGAAGTGAGAGTGCACTGTACACAGCAGCGCAACAGAGAGTCTGACTACCTGAAGTCTGCCAGTTATGCAGCCCAACATCCAAGTGATAATTGGGGTGCTGAGCTGCCTTCCCTTGTCTTTTTGTTCTTTTATTGTCCAGAAGCTAAGGCTGTGTGATGTCAGATGCACTAAAAGATAGAACAAAAGTATCCTTACCGTTACCAGACTGGTGGGAATAAACCCAGCAGTGTGCATATAGCTTCATCTACACCTACAGTATCTAAAGCATCTGTCTGGCAAAAGGCAGAGCGAAGCGAAGTAGTTGGTCTCTAGAGATTTTCAAAATGTTAAAATAACGCCCAGCTTTCTGTGATTTGGAATCACACCAGATGGTGTGTCAGATGTGTCAAATCTGTAAAAAAAAAAAAAACAACTTTGTGGTTATTAGCCCTGGTTGGGCTTCTATCAGATGCGCTCTGGTCAGTAGGCAGCCAGAATCCATTTAGGCATTTAAACTCAGCCTCATTAAAAAAGCCTCTTAAAAGCTTATTTCTTTTTGCTCCAAGCAACCTTTATATCTTTTGTAATCCAACGCTCATTAACTGTCAAGCAGAATATAGCGTCATGTGGCGATACTGATGCAAACAATATATTTTATTACGATATATGTAAGTCCCTCAATATCGCCATCATTAGCACTGCAGAAGACATTTGTGCTCCAGGTCTCCTCTTTCACTTAGGCTTTGTTATGCTGATCGGCTGATTCTGAACATGCTGGCTTATATATGTGCTAACAGAATTATTGCATAATCGCCCCTTCTTAATTATTTAAGCGGATTGCAGTTACATGCCATTTTTTGCAGTTAGCTTTCGCAAACCACAGAATTATGACCAAAAAATAAATAAAGTAAACAAACAAACAAAAAAAAAAAACAGAATGCGTTTAATCTATGTAAACAAAAGAAAATACATTGAGACACATCACAGCTCTTACAGAATCAAAAATTCTAAATTCTGATTTGGCAATGTAATGAGATTAGTGGGTGAGTAGTGAATAATATGAGTTTGAGCTGTATTGACAGCTGTATTGACAGTTAGGAAGCAAGATAGCCAATCAGCCAGTTTGGCCAGTTTAGGCTTGTCCTTTGAATCTTGCATACAATTAAGCCAGAAAAAAAAATCCATGACAGTAAATTGTCCATCAAAATTTCATGACCATGACAGGCCTGTCTAGAAAGAAGGTGGAATAAATTTGAGCACAGATGGTATAGAATGTAGAGATCATAACACAGACGCATTGTAGCATATTTTGTGTTTTTTTAAGTATAATATTGTGCACATGTCTAATGCAAAGCCGTTAACAGTAAGCAATACGTTGTTAAAAAAAACATAAGAATAAATACAAATATACTAAGAGACCATATACTGCAATGTCATTGTTTGTTTTTTTGAGGTCAAACTACTTCAAGAATCAAGAGGAAACATAGCCAAACTACTACAGTGCTTTAGGCTTAAGGAGGAAGGACAGTGAAATGAATATTTGTGATACAAATGCCTAGCATTTTAATGTCCTGAGGAGGAAACAGTTATTGAAATGAAATATGTAGGCTCTGTTATATCTTGCTCCAGAATACACACACACCCTCCAAATCCTGCCATTGGAGAAACAGATTTATTTAAAACAAATCTAGCACAGCGTGTAGGTGTCACTGATAGAGTTGAAGAACAAAGAAAACAAAGTGTTTCTGAAAAGTTCAAAATGTCTCAGAGCATCCTGCAGTAATTATATCTGTACCATACTTAAAAGAAAACTTTCTGAAGCCTATTTTCTATCGCTCCTCATCGAGATGCTATTTAAGGACATTTGGCATATTGTAATTAGATTATAGTCAGGTTACAGAAGGTAAATATTCTGTACTGATGATGTACAGCAGATTGTGTGTGCTGTGTGTCTGTTATTAAATCAGGGCAATTTACTACTAAATTCATTTCAAGGCAATTTTCTGCTTAATCAATTTTCCACATTGTCCCACAAAAGCAGTTCTGCTGTCCTGCGACTGAACAGTTTTAATGTGGTCACCCTGGCAGCGCTGAACCTTGCTGAGAGATCAAGTGAAAGGTTAACTAGAGAATGAGTAGATCATACCACCTCTGGAACGTTTAATAGGTGGTATTTATTAGCAAAGGCAATGAACTCATCTGCTGTGTTTAAAAGATTTGAGTCTGCTCATGACGACTGCGGGAAAGTGAGAAAGGCTTAGTAGCTCTAGCTGTAAGAAACTACCTAATCCTACATTTTGCTGGTGTCATCTGTGCTATGTCCAACTTCAAGTGCACTCATGGGAAGGGATGTTCCCATCATTTTCCATGTAGAGACTCACTAAAAATGATCAGAAAAACAGGCCTAGAGGCTTTATAGATAAATCAATACTCATGTTGGCAATGTTACCACTCATGTTGCCAATGTGGACTCGGGGCGACGAGTGGAAAATGACTGACATGTTGTTATCTCTCATTACAGCTTGAAATATTTGTCCAATCTCGACCACTTACACATCCCTTCTCAAATATTTGTGAGAACTGGGTTTTAATTTCATGTTTGGCTTTCAAATTTATCCCCCTTCTTAAAGAGATCACGGCATGCATTTCTGGACTGCTTCTTTCTTCCTCGCTGATTTTATTACCTTAAAAATAATCTGGCATGCTGGAGTCACTTCTGCTGCCAAATGAGTTCCATACAACTTTTATGATGAAAAAAAAACCCTTTACCTTGTGTAAGGTTCATGCAGGTAATATATTGAAAATTACCTTCATTAAAGTGGAATAATCAGGCTACCGATGTTTTAAACATGGATTGCCAGTGAGGAGATGCTGATTATGGTTCTTGCTATGCTTCCAAATAATTTGTCAGTAAGAACGTGGAGTTTAATTTGGTCTCCAGCTGGTTAAGGTCAAGAAGGTCAAATTTGGGCAAGAATATTACTGGACTATATTGTGGTCTGGATCAATATTTCAGACCAGAGTAAAGCCCTGTCCCTCATCCTGTATGAATATGAAGTGCATATGAAGAGCAGTCTCTTTTTAACATGTTCGATTCTATCTGCAATTTCTGATGAAACAGGATGAAATGCACGCTGAGGGAATATTTCCAGGATAGAGAAAGGTTGGCTGTGAAAGCAAGCCTCCCACTGCTTCCTCTTAGAAAGAGTAACGTCCAATGATCACTGACCTCATCTGAATTATCGACACAGTCGTAGTCGCCATCGCAGCGGAAGCGGGCTGAGATGCAGTCCCCGTTTGCACAGGCAAAGTCCTTATGATTACAGGTCACTGGCTCTGCATTGAAAATGGGCACAAAAAGACAGCTGAGATGACACAACTTAGGGCTGAGAAGCTGTTCTGGCTCAGAACTGTGGAGGGAGTTCTAGTAAAGGACACGGAGAGGAGAAAAAAAAAATTAAGAATGGCCATCATCTGGACATGAAGTGTCATTGTACCATCTGTTTGCTACTTTCTTGCAAGCTTTGTACACATCTGATACAGCTATTGCAGGCTAATTAGCAATGAAGTCTTTTAAAAGTGTCAAGGAGAACATCGAGGATCTAATTCTACCAAACAGTGAGCATGTGCTAGCAGATATTGCCAGTTAGCTGTGTCAATAAAACCCATTCCACACTTGGCAGCTAACTGCAGATTACAGCGCGCAAGAATACGGTGTACAGTGAGTCTGTTCTAATGTGGGAGTGAAGGCTCAAACACAATCTAGTACAAAATCCCCCACGCACAAGACTGGATTTAAAGGTATTCCTGCTCGTTCCAATGACGATAACTCCTTTCTACACATTACACACTTGATTACAAGCACCTCAAAGGGCAAGAAAGTATGCGAACAGAGACCTGTAGTTCAAAGCTCCAAAACATTGTTTGCCTTTGATTTGGGAGAACTTTGTCAGCGATTAACTGCGGACTTAAATAAACAAACAGAATTTGAGATAGAGAAATCAAGCAAACTTCAAAAAAACAACAGTTCTTTTAAAGCAGGCCTCAGAAGAAACGCTCAGTAGCAGATAAAACAATCATGTGCAAACAGAAGACCTCCAATCAACTGTAATGCAAACAAAAGAGACAGGACGACTCACTGCAGTTCTCCTCATCCGAGTTGTCTCCGCAGTCATTCTGGCTGTCGCATCTCCAGTGATCCGGGATGCAGTTGTTATTCTCGCAGCGAAATTCATGAGGTCCACAGGTCTTTTCATCTTTTTCATCAGCCGCAAACAAACACACAGATGAAAATGACTTCAAAAGTGCATGAATATTAATGCGCCGCCACAGCACTTCGACACGTAATCATCATTTCCTCAGGGTGTCCCACTGCATGTTTGACACAGAGTTCAAAACATGCCCGCACTCAAGAGGCTAATACAGTGTAAGATGAAATACCTGACTGTGTGCCACTGCCTGGCGAGCGCACGCACACACACACACACACACACACACCCTGCAGCCTCAACACTTGGAACTTACCATCATAAACTTTGTCACCTGGGTTCAACTACCTAGAGCAAACAGTGATGACGACATTTTGGTAGCACTTTACTTGAACTTTGCTGCATAACCCTGAAATAACTCTGCCATAAACATGTCACAGAAGATTTTACATGCATGAGTTGCCATGACAGAATATGTTCATTAACAGCTCTCTCACTACTGAGAGGGAAAAAAAAGGGGAAGTGTCTCTCAAAACTCTATTTAAACTATTGAAATGCTGCCTAATGGGTTACAGCATCATAAAAATACAGTCAAAGTACAAAGAGTCTCTGAAAACCATCAAAAGAAGACAATATTCTGTCCAAGACAATAACTGTCCATCTAATTGAAGTAAAGACTTTTTTTTTTTTTTTTACAAAATACAATAAGTGACTTCTAATTAAAATCACTGTCTTTCACCATCTATAATAGATGTCAAAAATAACAATGCCTAAATCTCTCATATTAAACTAATTAACTTCAATACAGCAAAGTGCATGAACTGCAGAGGCCACATGCAGCGCTTTATTGTCAGAATTTATACAGTGATGGTCTCAAATCTTTGGGGCCTGTGGTGCCAAGTCTAGCATGTTGAAACTACAGTATAATTTGATTATATATGTATAATGTAATCAGCAAATATTGCTTAATCTCACTGATAATATCTGATGTACTGTAATACAACTGTGAAAATATGGGGCTCGAAAACTGCCCCATCAGAGATAAAAATCTACAATTACACACAGACTGTCATAGATAAAGTGTTAAACGACAAAGAAAATCGATGCAGGAAGACAGAGAGAGATGGATACACCTCAGTAAGAAGAACTGTATGCTGCCCTCGCTGCGATATATTCAGAAGCAGGATGTGTGTTCTGACACATACCGTGCTAGTGATAATCCATAAAACTCCTATGCTCAGCCATGGAGATCAGGCCAATTTTTTCGTAATCAGACCAGAGGAGAAAATGTTTTCTTTTCAAAAATGGCCTACATATCGATTTTGTTTTTTTCTCAATCAACAGCAGGGAAAGACAGTCCTGTTATTCTTGGCAGGGAAGATCACAGGGCTGTGCAATTAACAGCTCTGCATTCAAATAAAACAACAAAGCATGACAGCAGGTGATTGTCTTTTGAGATAACAAATAAGGATAAACCCAAATGAACAACAAAAGGATTACCCACATTGCACGTGAACCTACAAAACAGCAAAGCAATTTTTGGGCGAGAGCCGAAAGTAAACTTTTGTTTTCCTTCAAGCTTTTGAGGAGAGCTTCACATTCCTTCTTTACTGAGGAAGACTGCTTGCAGGTTATCTTAATCCAAAACCAGCCATCACTTCAGAGCTGAGAAAGTTTCAAAACCTGTCGGGAAGTATTTGGCGCGAAACAGTGATAGATTGTGGGATAATCCATACACCGCACAACTAAAAGAGCATCTTCTCTTCAGACATTTTAAGTGAAAAATAACAAACATTCCAGACCAGCCCTTAGGAACAGTGTGTTTTCTTTTTAGATCACAAGACTTTATATATGCCTCAGTTACAGTTTCTGTTTCTTTCTTTCTTACTGATATTTTCATTCATTTTTTTTGTGATTCATTTAACTTGAAATATTATTTCAATGTTCTACTTATTGGTTTTTATTATACTAATATAGGCACTGTGTGCAGTCTATTAGTTCTAGAACAGCTCTATGGCCTAGATATCACCAGAGCATTCCCTGCTGATTCTCTGCCAGGCCTGTAACACAGCCACATTTAGGTCCTACTTGTTTCAAGGGCTTTGTCACATGTCTAAGCTGTAGAGTGAATGACTGAATATTGAACCTTTTTTCATCCTAAAATTTCATTACTTGCTTTAATGGCATGCTTTATAGTTATGATGGGAGGTGAAACACCCTCTGCTGCATTTTGAAGGACGTAGGTGGATTTGCAGCGAAGATTCTGCTTCAGACTTCATAACTTGTCCTTTTCCTGCCATTGGCAGTCACATTGTTTGAAATGACTGAACTTATTCTTCAGTCTTGGGTACTGTTCAGGTAAGGTAAAAACAATGTTAATGTACCATAAAAGATGCAAAAATAGTCCTTAAGGTCCAACTGAGACTTTTATATGAGTTTTAAAGGTACAGTACACTTACTTTCCCAGGAGAAAGGGGCATACTTGCATGTTTTTATAAATTCTTTAGTAGATTAATTAAAACGAAATTATGCAGTTAAACTCCCCAGTGAAAGGTACTGAAGAGACCCATGCTAGAGGCACAATTTCTAAGGTTAAAAGTATTGCCCAATGTGGTCTCCTGCTTATTGCTAAGCAAATAAGTGTGAACTTGTTTCTCACTGATGAAGTAAATGATCGATTCTGATTCACTTTGGCAATGTCTCTGACTGTTTTGTTGGGTTTTTTTTGGTCATTTCAGCTGTACAACTGCCTGCTTTAATAACAACAGACCCAAGATTCAAAAGCCACATATAAAATCAGCTCTAGCCCTTTTTGTTAGCTCTGTTAAACTAATGACTGAACAACACGCCCCTGGCTAAGAAACAATACAGTACAGTTACTTTCAGCTTTTTGAAAAGTGTGTGGGTGTATGTAAAAAAGGGCTATAACGTCTATATGGTTCAATTTATATAGAAGGCAAATGCCCTCAATTCAGATCTGACATTCTGCACCTCAGTGTTTCATTTCAAATCCAGTGTGCTGCAGTATGGATCAAAAAGAACAAATCATTTCATCACTGTCCAATCACTTGCAGACTGCAGTCTCCCATATTAATGCACTTGCAGTCCAAACTATATTAATAACTCATTCATTCATTCATTTTCTGTAACAGCTTAATGCTTACTAGGGTTGTGGGTACCCGGAGCCTATCCTGGCCTCTACGGGCGCGGGGCAGGGACTCACACTGGACGGGGTGCCAGCCCACCGCAGGGTGCACACACACACACACACACATACACAATTAACTCACACCTACGGTCAATTTAGAATCCCCAATTCACTTGACGTACATGTCTTTGTACTGTGGGAGAAACCGGAGACCCCGGAAGGGACCCACACAACCACGAGGAGAACATGCAAACTCCGCACACACAAGGCCAGGACCCGGATTCAAACCCCCAACCCTGGAGGTGTGAGGCAACAGTGCTACCCACTGCGGCACCGTTGGCCCTAAATAAATAACTAACTAAACAAAACATACAATAAAAAAATGTGTCACATTTGTGCTTCATATTTGAGAGCAATCCTAAACTAGGTAGGTGTAGTTTTCTAGTTAAACAAAAGGATCACTATGGAACAAATTAGTCTAACCACTCAAATCTTACTAGGATGACAACTTCAGAGAAACTGTGTCATCAGTGAATCAGCACTTTCAGTGACCAAGACTCATTGGAAGGGAAGAATGCAATATGCGAGGCTCTTGCTGATGTGCTACTGTCAAACTAAATCAGACATCTAGGCAACAAAACAGGCCCTGGGGAATTGTTACATGCCACAGCTAATAAAAGCAGAGTGGTTCTTGATTAAGAATGGCCTCAGTCCATCAGTGAGCGAGGAGACTGTGGAAGCATGCAGAATTCACATTAGCCCCAGTCACAATCTCCCACAGTCCTGCGAGGTCATGAGCATATGTGACTTGTGAATAATAAAGCTGGATCACTCACCACAGTTCGCCTCGTCAGAGCCGTCAGCACAGTCTGGGTCCTCGTCACACACCCACAGCTTGGAGATACAGTGCATGGTGGCCTTACACTGGAACTGGTCTGGTGAACATGTGCTCTCGGCTGGCATGTGTTCAAGACAGTCAAAAGGTGAGAACAGAGACATTTTTTAGAAAACAACAGGGTGCACCCTCCCCTTAAAGCATGGTTTAAATACAACAGATTATAACACATAACAAATTAAATATATTACACTACAAATGTTTAACAGGACTGCATGTAAACACACTAATAATGTGATACTTTGAATAGAGGGTTGAAAAAGACAGCTCCTACTGAAAAAGTACAGTTTTTATGTATAAGGTTGACATAACTTGTCAAACCATCAAACAACGAGACTGCCTGAAAAATAGAAAGGTCACATAAATGCCTCTTTAGGCTGCAATAAACACAGAAGGCACTGGGAATCTTATCATGACAAGAGTTATTACATCATAATTATAATTATAATTATATAATTATATAATTACAATTGCCAGGTTATAGTGGGTGATAGCTGAGAAATGTTAAATGCATTAAAGACTCCCAAAATGTCCTTAACTTTAATGTGTTTGATGTTATACGTAAACTATACAGTCCAAACGTGGAAATGAATTTGCAAAACAACCCATTTCAAATTCTTTGTTTTTGTGATGTCACAAAAGTGTCTGCTTATTCAGCCTGCAATAGTTTGACCCATTCGTTCCAGCTTCATTGATATGGAGTGTTGCAATGTTGACTGTTTTATTAAATAGACCCCAAAAAGGGAAGCGAATCGGAAGAGTGATCGTTTACATATATCTCTCTTAAAGGCACAGCAATAGAAACAGCCGGTTTAATTTTAAGGCATAAAGAGAGGTTGGACAAGTCATTTACAAATGAATTAGGGCTGTTTTTGGTACACACAACCACAAAATGAATACAAGATGAATGTAGGATAAGGATTCGTTTCTGTGCACAGAGAGTGAAAGGTATGTCTAGGGAATGAAATACACCTTCTAGCCAGCAGCCTCTTTATTGTTCAGTGACATCCAATTCTACCTTTGGCAGGAGAGGCCTTTGGTCTCCACTACACTGAAGCTTCTGAATGCCTAATCAGAGCCTGGCTTTACGGCTAGCTCCCGTCCAGCTGAGACTCATTC
The DNA here is from genome assembly GCA_037974445.1 of Brycinus macrolepidotus. Classification (NCBI taxonomy): domain Eukaryota; kingdom Metazoa; phylum Chordata; class Actinopteri; order Characiformes; family Alestidae; genus Brycinus; species Brycinus macrolepidotus. The sequence goes on along the minus strand of JBBPCZ010000002.1, from coordinate 9,933,208 downwards.
AGTGGGATAAAAGCTACTTTGAGATCTGTCAGTCTGGATCATTAATATTCCAGTGGGGAAAAGTGAAATTCGGGAGGGTTTGTCTAATTCTTCCACAACACCCCTCAATTTAAGAGCCTGAGAACAATTACTGTCTGAGCTTAACAGCAGATGCAGAAACAGCGTTTCTTACGACAGTCTGTTTCGTCCTCGCCATCGCCGCATTCGTCCTGTCCATTGCAGCGCTGATTTATTGGGATGCACTTTTGCTTCCTGGTGCACTTGAACTGACCCGGCAGGCAGATATATGTATCTGTGGAGAGAGGAGGCATTTCAGCAGAAGTGCTGAGGGAGCCAGGTTTCACTGTTAAAAGTGCTGCAGGGTGCCATCATCCAGTGTCAGGAGGGCTACTATAAAAATGAATTCAATTATATAAATCTGAAAGGAGTTTTAAAGGTTGAACAGGAGACCCAAGGTACTGATGCTGCATATATTACATACAAAGTTTGCATACCCTTGGTTAAATGACACGTTTTGTTGATTTTCTGTGAAAACATGTACACATCCTATACAGATGTCATATTTCTGGACATTTAAATGCACCATTACGGTTTCTATATACGTTTCTATATACTAATAGAATAGTAATATGTTGTGTGCAAAGTTACCACACATTTAATATGTTGCTTGATTCCTTCCAATATGTGAAAAATGCTGCATTTGAGTGTATACTTATTTTCACTTACAGAATTAAAAAAAAACATGGTATTTGACCAATGGCATGCATTTTTTGCGCCTGACTGCAGCTGCTCGGAAATATTTAATATGAAAAACAACAAAGCTCTCATCATTGTTCCTCGCTTTAGAAGATTTATCATTGCTGCCTACAATAAATCATGGTTACTGCTGTTAGACATCAAAATGCTTTCTGATGTTTTCTGATGCTCCTAAAGTGGTTACAGATCGCTTGAGGGAGTTGTGCGCTATCAAAGAATTTGAGAAAACAGCAGTGATAGCTTGTTACTGATGAAAATTTAGACAATATTATTTGTTTATAGTTCTTACTGCACATGATCTGAATTATAAGATGTGGGTGTCGGAGAGGAGTTGTTAAAGAAAAAAATAAACCTGTTTGCCGTGGCAAAGAAAACGATGTGCTTTTATTTATGGTGTGCTTTTAGACACTCACCGCAGTTGGTCTCATCCGAGTTGTCCCCACAGTCATTCTCTCCATCGCAGATGAAGGGAGGGAGGGCACAGAGACCCGTGCCACACTGAAAGCGTCCGGGCTGACATTTGAATTCCGCTGCAAGAAACGACGATTAACAGTGAACTCGGAGGGACACCCAGCAATTCGTGCACGGACGTGTGTTTATAAGCCTGCGGAGTGAGGTCACCTGAAATGGATTATTCAGCCGCAGTTCAATTATTTCTGTGAATGCTGCTCGCTGCGATTTAATGCTACCTGCCCTTTTCAGAATAGCAGCGGCTCCATTTATTAACATCAGCGACTGACAGCCTGTCATTTTCTGCTTCTTTCAGATGCGAGGAATGTGACACGCAGACCTTCATAAACAGAGTTTTTCATCAACTCAATTAGAAGAAGTACATTCCAAAGCCCAGAACATTTTTCCCCCTCAAAACTGCAAGTCACTGTGACACATAACCACAGTAATCAGCATTTTACACAGAAGGCATTTAATTTTCATTCGAGTCAACACAGTAAGTGTCAAGCAAAAGCACTCTCCAAGGGAGGCTAGGCTAGAACAACCATTACTGACAATTAGGGCTAATGATGTGTGTGGTCCATATGGCCAGGCTGGCTAATGCCCTGGGGTCAGACACTTACGGCAGTCTGCAGGCTCGTCAGAACCATCCCCACAGTCATCCACGGTATCGCACTTCCACCAGAACGGGATACACTCATCAGTGCCACAGCGAAACTGCAGCACAAATCCATCCACACAGGAACACAGACATTCCAACGAATGAATTATTCATTCAGCATATCCTGAAGTGATTATCACTCACAGTTCATCACAGGGGTGTAATCTGACTTTTTATTTTAAGGCCATGATTCAGATCAAATTTTGATTTTTATTCTATTGTTTATTATGACACTCCCTAAAAAAATTTATTGAAACAAACCACTGAACTACAGCATATGACAAAAATATGTATTCCCACTTTATATTATGTGGCCCTAATAACTGGGTAATAATAACTTGTAACTAACAGTGATGGATTCACTATAACAGATAGACTATAGTAGTACAGTTTAAGTAAATACAAATGGTTAATATATATGTGTGATTGTGCATTTCGTGTATATATCTGTAATCATATAAGCAGTACAGTGTAACAGTGAATACATTACCAGTAGCTACAATGCTGCTTTGCACATTGTCAATGTCTACCTACACAGTTATTAGGGACATTCAGTATAAGGTGGGACCAAATATGCTCAAAAAGTTTAATAAAAAAAATGCATTTTTCTATTAATTAACCACTATTCAGCCATTTTAAATAAAAGTAACAATGGAACCCAAAGTTTCCCTGGATTTGCCCTGACATAGTCGCTAATTTAGCCTGTTGATAAAAGCATCAAATAAAGGCATCAAATAAAAGTAATTAGACACAGTGATTAAGTGTCAAAGTGCAACTTTCTGACTTGGTGTCAAATAAAAATAGGCTTATAAACATTACCATTGAATGCACTTTAAAGAGTAATTACAACCTAAAGTCCTTTTTTTAATAAAATAGGAAATATATTGCTTTGCAAAAATATGATGACATAAGTCTCTCTGAAACCAACACTTCTGTTTAAGCCGTCAAAATCATTTTTGTGGCCAGTTCGGCCTTCTGCCACACTGCACAAATATGAATGTTTGCAAAACTGAGAACACAGTCATACGTTTACCAAGCTGTTGTCACTCTCCTATCTAATGTGTCTAACTCTCCTATCTAATAAATCATTGTTTGGAAAAAAGGAGGCGATAGAAGATTTTTTTCACATTTTTTTTTTCTGACTTTTCAGTGTGTGTATGCATGTTTGTGTGTGTGTGCGTGTGTGTGTGTGTGTGTGTGTGTGTGTGTGTGTACTGAGATTATAGGAAAGAGATAAGCATTATTGTAATTGTGTTAGGTGAAGTAAAGGTGACAGTGCCATATTACCAAAGCTTGCTCTTTTGCATCAAAGTGCCCAACCTATTTCACCCCCAAATGCTCCGACATGTCCCTCCTAGAGCAAGTTGAACTAGGGCTGGGGTTTTCTGAATCATTGTTTTTTAAAACACTATGTGTTTCAAAAGTGTGGCAGAAGAGACTAGGAAAATGTGTTTGAACCCTAGTAAAACAGCAGTACTGCATTTGAATGCTCGTTCCAATCAATTTTTGATCACGTTACGAAAACGTTACACCCCTGGTGCATTGCAAAAGACACTGAGTGAAGGAAATCTTTCTTACTTGGCTGGAGGTGCAGTTAGAGAGGCAGGTTTTGTTATCAGCGGCCAGGTAGAAGTTCGTAGGACAGGCACACTTGTGACCTCCACCAGGAGCCAAAAGACACAGGTGACTGCAGCCCCCATTAGCCACCTGACACTGGTGTTTGGGGACTATTGGAGGGGGGAAAAAGGATTTGAAGAGACAATGCTTTATGTGAGGAATACCAGTTAACCTCAGTAAAGGGAATCCTTACCCTCGGGCTGACGTAAAGGGTGATAAACCGTTATGGATTTAATGGCTTGCCAGGAATTGAGAAGCTCAACAGCATGGGCACCAGAGGTTTTGTGTGCACGGCGAAGAGACTTTGATTTGCCATCTGTCCAATAGATAAAGTCCTCGAACAAGGTCAGCCCCATCACGCCCTGTATATGATCGTGAGGAACTAAAGGGGAAAGCATCAGCTGAAACAATTTAGTCAGAGATGAACTACCATGAATATAATCTCCATAATTGAGAGAGGGATGCTCTAATGCAAGTTACTTCAACAAGATTTGTTCTAAGTCATTGAAAACCATTTCAATTCATTCATTCATCATAAAATATTCACACAATGTGGCTGCTGTGTAGAAATAGAAAATTAAAAACAAAAAAAAATCTTGTTTTGCTGAGATACATGCTTAAATGTTGGAATTATTACCAACCAAATAAAGAAATAATCCTTGCACCACACTACATGTTACAGCACCAAGTAGGAAATTGTAACTAATTTCTAGTAAATAATTGTATGACTGTCATGTAACAATGGTGGAAAATAATTGCAATCATCACAAATAATTGTGATTAGGTTATTGTGTACGTAATGATGAGCTTCTTTATTGGATATACATATATTGTTTCTTCACTCAGTGCCCATTTTATCAGCTCCACTCCCCATTTAGTTGCCCTTTGTAGTTTATAGGCTGTATCTGTTTCTTTGCATCATTTATTAGCCCCCTTTTACCATGTTCATCAAAGTTCAGGGCCTCCCATAGGACCGGAGTTGTGGATCATTCTCAGCACTGCAGTTATACTGATGTGGAAGTGGCATGGTAGTGTATGTTTGCTGCACAGTGAGGATCACACACAGCAGTGATGCTGGAGTTTGATGCTGGGCTAAGAATATTCCATCAACCCAAAACATCCTGCCAAGTGTGTCCTGTGTTCAGAAACTGACTGCTGATGAAGGGCTAGAGTATGACTAATACAAACTGTGAATCATCAGATGAACTAATCAATAACTTCATCTGCAAGGTGGACCAACAAGCTAGATGTGTCTAATAAAGTGGACAGAAAGTGCTCAAACCTGGAGCAGCACTGCTGTGCTCCTCTCTGTGTAGCACACATACACAAACATGCTATTACCATGTCAGAGTCCTTGCTGTGCTGAGGATGATCAACCACCCAAATAATACCTGTTTACTCATGGTCCTGTTGGGGTTCTGACCATTGATGAATGGGGTAAAGGGGGCTAATAAATGATGGACTACATTCTATAATTGTAAACTACGAATTAGAATGGAGCTGATAAAATGGACAATGAGTGTAAATGCAAAGTATCTAATGACGTGGCATTTCAGGCGCAGATCACAGTCAGTTAGCGACTCTCCTCTGTCAGACGCACAACTCTATTCAACATGCTCCTCGTTCACACACTCCATGCTCTTTTGAAGCGTTTGTTATCTCCCATGGTCTAGTTATCCATTAATGTGGTATACAGTCACAACTGAGCTCCCTTTTTAAACAGACACATGCAAATCCTGCAAACGAGAAAGAAGTGGTTCATGTACCTTTGTGCCTTTGAGAGCCATCCATGTTAGCAAAGAGGATGTGACTGTCATCAGCCCAGTAGATTCTCTTGTTGGTGTAGTCAATAGTGAGGGCAGAAGGGCTGTAGATTTCCTTGTCAACAATGACCGTGTGGCCTTGGCCGTCCATGCCGACGCGGCCCACATGGGGGTGTTCACAGCAGTCGAGCCAGAAAACATACCTGAGAACAGCCGTTACATTTCAGCTCAGAAGGCACTAGGAAGGCATCTCAAAAACCAAATGAATCATATTGGGGCCATACCCTAATTGGGCATCCAGAGCCAGATCTGTAGGATTCCTGAGGCCAGAGCTTAATAAGACAGTGGGATACAGGCCATTAGATTTGGACACTTCCAAGGTCTTTCTCTCTATATCACACCAGTACAGGTTCTTCCCAATCCAGTCGACAGCCAGTGCGCTGGGTACGGCTGTTCTGTGGACAACCTAGGAGAAGGAGACGCAGATATTCAGGCCTGGCTGCACACATCCCCTTCTCACCTAGAGCCAGCATTGCTTGTGCAACACGATATGAATGCTAGTCATATGCAATTTGCAGTCTGACATTCAAACTCAGAGAAATATGTTTTAAAAATGAGACTTAAAGGCAAAATGCTAATAAGCAGCCTACAGTTTGAGGAAAGACAGGTAAAAAAATCTGTGTGATGAGCATAGAACAAAGTGTCAAGTCAAGAAGCCGTATTAGCATTAAGTAAACGAACACTTAAATGATCCACCTCGCCCCTGTCTTCACATTTGTTTTTTGTTTTTTTACAGATCACAAGCCCTTGGTGGGCTAAACAACTATGCCAGCTGACATGAAATTGGCTTCTTAGTGCCATGTTTCAAAACCTTGAAACCGCAACGCATGCGAGCTGCCATAATGAAATGCGATTTGCTTTGAGGTCTTTCCTATCATCAGCAAACAGGTGGGGGGAGGGAGAAGTTGAAATATTGCTGCACCAATTGACAAGGCTGTCCCTTTAGCAGTAATATCATCTGAGTCAAGCGTTAAAGATCTTCAGAAACCAGAGCAATGCCTCCACTGCTTCCTGAGGAGCAGAGAAGACATTAATATTCCAAGTGCAAAAGAAAAGCCTGTAGTATTCTGGTGATCTCATCTAGAATTGATTTGAAGCACTGCCGTCCATGGAAATGAAGGTTAACTAATTTAAAATGTCAACATTTGAATATATCAGCACAGAAAGAGGCTCAAAACTCTCAGCTCTCACGTCCCACGCTCACAGTATCTTTTGCTCACATGTATCTTTGAAGTACCCCAAGTTTGTGTATGGCCCAAACGAACATTTTCACCAGCACAAATGTCATATGGAATAACGCCTAAATCTAAAATGACTTGGAGAATATCAGATTTAAATTGTGTTTCTACAGGCACATGCCGTAATGAAGTAAGATATAAACTCTGGGTCTTATAACATTTGCCCTCATTACTACAACTATATGCCGATTTCCTTATTAGAACGTACCAAAGGCAATACCCAAGGCACAGCACATTACACAAAGGCAAGACTTATACAGTCATTAATGGATCTTAGTATTACATAATTACAGACATCCGACCAGAACATTTAATCATGTGGAACTGCTCTCTGAGGGCTATCTATATGCTTGCTTCAAGCTATTGTGTGATACATAGGAGTAGAAAAAATGAGACAGCACTCAAAAAAAAAAAAAAAACCAAAAAACAGTGCATGGGCCTCATGAATGTTTTTCTTTCCAGGTTATACAAGCCAAACCTTTAATAATGAATTATTCAGCCCCTCAGACCATGTTAAATGTCAAACCCTGCATTTAAACTGTCTTTCTGAAGCAGTAATGATTAGCTGTGCGGCTCTGTTGTTGAAAGATTAACAGAGCAGAGTTTTTGAGGTCCAGATGATTTTTACCTAGTAACCTCCCTGAATTCCACAACTTTGTCACACTTTAATAAGAAGCCCACTTGCTTGATTGACAGATACATTTTCACCAGCCATTGCACCTGACTTTTAAAAATGGCAACAATCTATGTGCAGTCTCATTAAAACCATAACTGAACAATAAATACAATTTAGTACACAAATGTTTTGTTTCCATTTTGCATGTATCAAAGTTAAAGCGCTCAAATTCATGATGTGAGTTCTATTAGTAGACTTCCAATGGTCAGGTTTTACAGATGAACAAGCAAATACGACTTTTAACGCATTGAAAAAAATGGATCCATTGAACACTAACAGCAATATAGTGATCATTTTTCTGTTAATCAGTGCATCTCAAAGGTGCAAATACTGAATAACAGCCCATTGTATTAAAGAAAACTTCAGCACTGACTCTACAAAGTAGATGTTTGTGAAGGATTTTGGGGATCTAACATTAATAAAAGTGTGGCATCATTTAATATTCTGTTCAGTGTGTGGATTCTAAGCTTTCAATTGATACCCCATTTATGTTTACTAGTAGAAGAGTTTTTTAATGATTTGGAATTGCAAACTTAGAACTGGTTGTCTTGCAAGAATAGGAATTGAATGTAAATGTAATTCTTTGTGTAATAATGGGCCTGCCCATTGTAGTGAATAGGAACCGAAGGCTCTTATTCATTTCAATGGCAGTCCCATATCATCCTTCACCTCTAAACTGTTTCTTTATTAATTATTCTTCCATCGCACTTAATGAGGCCCGAACCGTAGCGTGCACCCAGGCAACCTATATATAAAAATGTGCATCTCGGCAGCGTGAGGTGTGTTTTTACTTTTGTTGGTGTTTTGAGTTACCACGGCGATGCTATTCGCCCATAAAGACGGCAAAAACGCCACAGAGAATGAATGGGGTTCAACTTACAGATAGTCCTGCTCGGACATGCTTCATCCGAAACCCACCATTCACTTCTATTCATTTTTGACCCGATTCAAATGAATGCAGTTTCAGGAGACAAAACTTTCAGTCTCCATACATTGACCAAACAATGTGAAACTTTACATGAAACCTCAGGCCACGTCCCTCCACACATCCATCCCCTCATCCAAGCCCTGCACTCGTCTTTTCCTTTGTTTTCATGCATCCCTTTTTGCTCAATATACTCCCATTCAATGTTTTGCCCACATTTAAATGAATGGAGTTCTGCTAATTAATACTTCACCATACATCCACAAAGCTTCATATAGTACAGACCGGCCAATTTATTAGAAACACCAGCTCACCCCGGGGCATGCGCAGCAGGCCCATCTCAAAATTTATTCAGGAATTTTCTCTCTAGTTAATTATGCAAATAATCATGTGATACTATTTCATGTGATTACATTGAAACTGTATAGTAAAGTGACAGTAATAACAAATCACATTTTAAGGGTTATTACGTATATTTTATTTATTAATTCATTACTTTGCAGTTCTGTTACGGTGAATACAGAAATGGTTCATAGACTTTCAGGCACAGGAGAAAGGTAATTGACAGAAGCTGGTAACGCTTAATACAGAAAGATTAAACTCCCTTTTCCATTGGTATGCTGATGCAATAGCCTCTCAGACTAAACACATTATCACAGCTTGCATTATTCCCATTTTCAGCATTCTGATAATAATTCCCCCAAAATTCTAATGAATTTGAGATGGCATACTGAGAGGGAGAGATAAATCAGAAGGTAGTGTGCAGTGGGGGCGCTCTGAGTGTAATGAAGCCAAATGAGGCTTTTGGTCCTGCTCTCAAAACTAATGAGATGGAGGAAAGGGTGGCTCAGCAGGTGAACTGTAGAAGCTTACATGTGAGCTCTTGCCATGTGACCCATATGATCTGCTAAGCATTGATTTTTATAGCTATGCAGCTTTTAACTGTCAAACAGATGCAATAAATAGAGCAGTATGGGAGTTTGATTACTCTTCTAATAATTCAGCTTTTACTAAAACAGTCTCTATTAATCTGCATCAAACTGTTTCTATTTTAATACTTGCTCTTAGTAGATCTCTTATAAACTGCAGTAAAAAAAAAAAAAGATAAACCCATAGTACATCATGAAGATTTGACTATACATGTCCTCCCTCACAACTTAAATGAACAGTGGTATATTACATTAAAGCACAGTCAATTGTTTTGTCTATGTATTCTTAATCCTTTAATTACCAAATGTTTTGTGGTATAATCTTATAAAGAATATTTAGAGTCACTTTCCTCAGGCATTTCTAAAACATTTATACAAACTAATTACAAATTCCAACGTTTTTTTTTGAAATTCAATAACTGATGTATGACCAAAGTCAGAGTGGCTTGATCTTAAATGGCGCATTTCAGACAGACTTCTTGTAATTTCTTTAAGTCTTTAGAACTGGCCGTCTTACTGGAGGAGCAAAAAACAAAATATAAGCGTCAGTGCTCCTCAGTAGTATCAGCTAGAGAGATAAAACATCTCTAACATGCATGGAAATGAAATCTAAATACTGTGATGGATTGTGTAGCCTTTCTAGTAGGAAAATGTTTTATTGCTTGTGGATGAAGGATAATTTACCTTCCCAGGTAATATTTATCATAAATGTATGAAATTCAGCAGAAACTTAAAAACACTGCTGACCCGATCGTGTGCGTCTGTGTGCTTGAAATTGGTGTAGTATAATATTTGCAGTTTTAAACTCCAGTCCATGGGAGGTGTTATTCCCTAACTTAATAAACCTGATCCAACTCATCAGATAATTACCTCCGTGAGTTGAGGAGGATTTGAAATTGTGCAATGTGCACCTCTGGCCTGGAGCACAGTGATTCACAATTCAATTCCATAACTGCTGCCTTCATACTGTGTATAGGTTTATGCCTTCCTGCTCTTAAACATCTGAAAGGTTCAAAATGCGACTAATCATTTAAAAAGGCTGAAAACACAAAAAACTTACGGAGCGTCAGGATAGTGCAGTTTAGTGCAAGTAAAGAAAATGCTGAATGTGTACCAGTGTGTGTTCAACAGTGTTTTTCATCTACATACAGCTCCGGAAAAAAATAAGACACCACTGCAAAAATGTTCAGTTTCTCAGGTTTCATCTTTTATAGGTGCAAGTATTGAACTGAACAGCTTTCCCTTAGTTTTAAGAACTGCTGACAATATTTCTCCTAATTTCCAAATACAAATATTGCTCTTTAAAGCATAATTTTAAAGGAAATGACAAAACATCAAAATAAGAGAAATGATGCAGTGTTTACAG
>JBBPCZ010000002.1:9862357-9918203 GCA_037974445.1 Brycinus macrolepidotus | reverse complement strand
GACCTCAACCCCATCCAACACCTTTGGGATGAACTGGAACAGAGATTGTGAGCCAGGCCTTCTCATCCAACATCAGTCCTGACCTCATAAATGCTCTACAGAATGAATGGGCACAAATTCCCACAGGAACATCCCAAAATCTTTTGGAAAGCCTTCCAAGAAGAGTAGAAGCTGTTGAAGCTGCAATGGGGGGACCAACCCCATATTAAAGTCTATGTATTTGAATGCAATGTCATTAAAGTCCCTGATGGTGTAATGGTCAGTGGTCCCAATACTTTTGTCCATGTAGTGTATTTTATTTAATGTTTTGTAACTATTATTATTTATCAGTCAGAACAGTTATGTAATAGATTACATTTCCCTGCCATATAGAGCTTTCTGAGGACTTTCCATTTACAAAGAATGGAAAAAAGTTGCAGCATCCTAAGACCATTATTGTCCAGGGGTCACCAACCCTCCTCCTGGAGATCTACCTTCCCTCCATATTTAGCTCCTGCATCTAAAATGCTGCTCCCTTCCCTTTACTTAATACACCATGTCAATCAGGAAACTGCTGAGGAAGTTCATTAGCCAGAGCAGGTGTCGCAGATTTTGGCTAGAAACAGACTTCTCAGGAAGGTAGATCTCCAGGAGCAGGGCTGGTGACCACTGCTCTACTCCAACTACACCGTGCTGTTTGATTCTGACACATGAATTTATGCATAAATACCTTATTTTATTCTTTATTTTAATTGACGTTTCCAGTGTCTTTGTAACCATTCCGTTATAGATAAACTTTTCATCCACTAAAGTTACACTTTAGTTTCCACAGCCTACATCATCTAACTCTTTGATGCACTAATTTTTTACTTGTAAAATGTTTTATCATATCATGGTACGCTGAATCAAAATGGGTATACAGAGATTCCCAGCCTTATCTAGAACCCACTGATATCACAGTGCTTCAACAAGATAATTAAATGTTACATAAACATTCCAAACATGACCTAGCAGGCCAATAAAGAAATAATGTTACTGTCGTGGCCCGCTTTCATACTGATAAGGTCTTTCAGATTAACATTAAGATCATATCTGATCACTGATGATAGCCTGGCATGAGGTCAGCTAGGTTTGGTGCTGAACGATCTACTCATACATAGTCATTATACATTCATTAAATCAAAACAGTGATTAAAGAGCCTGACTGCTGATGAGACCCCTGGATAAAGAGAGACAATTATCGACAGCCCTATAGACACGGCAATGAATCTCAGCTGTAATGAATAATACAATGAGCGCAGATTGCAGAATTGAGCAAATTCACATTTTGCTGGGAATCATCATTTAGATGGTAATTTTAGTATCTGCCTCTGATGACACCAGCTCCAGACAAGGCAACTGAAAAATGAGAACATGCTCCGAGTGGGCTAATCATTGAAAAGAGATGTAGAGACAACAAACAGAATTTGAAACAACAGAAAGGAGGAAATAATCAACTGATTTTTGAAAGACTCTGTAACAATACGCAAAATTATTTTCAGGCATTTTTTAATATAAAAAATGTCAGCACATTTGTGACACACACACACGCATGCGCACACAAATATACAGTAAATGTACAGACCAACATGCAGAATAGGCTATTGTGTACAATATGCAAAAACTACTGTAGCTTAGTTATATTTCAGTTTTGAGATGTACTATTGGCAACTCATCATTATGTTTAGTTAATCACAAATTGCCACATTTGTCTTATTTGTTCACATATTTTCCTACATCACTTTTTCCAGTTAAAAAGCAATGCATTTTGTTGCAGCTACATGAGCGAACAAAATAAGCATCATCTGAATATGTTTATTACTTACACTTTCAACATTATTTTTATGCGAATACAGAATTCACTTAAACCTGAATGTGCTTTAACCAAGGAACACTTTGTTCTTTATCCGTAGGTCTCCCATGAGCATTGTCCAGTGTAGTCTGCTGAGGTATTGCTTTAAAAGCCATTTAAAAACTGTGGTTGAGATGGCTGCAATCATAAATTCTGTCATAGTAGAAACAGAGTGTGAGCAGCTGAGCTTCAGCCTGCACTGCTACGGAAAGTGTGAGGGGTTACACCAGGGAAATGTGTTTGCAGCATTAAAAATAGTTAATAATTTATTGTGTTAACCATGTTGCTAATGCAAAAACTTTGACAAACCTAGTTTAAACCTATTAGATGGGGAAACATATGCCTATAGTGACAAATGTGCTATATGTAGGCTACATTCCAACTCAACTCACCTATCCTCTTGGGAAAAAAAAAAACGTAGGCTATGGAAATCTACCATCAAGATGTATAACAAACCATTTCATATTCACATCTTGGAACTCTAAACCAAAACCAAGAGGAACAGTGAGGTGCCTGGAAATTCCTACTCCATTTAGAAAAAGAAATTACAAATTTGGATTTGTGGACACTGCTCAAAGGCAAAGGGGACAAATATAGTAAGTACTAACAACCTTTAAGAACATTTAGGATAAAAGTGAGGTACTCTAGTGCTATTAAAAGCAGAAAAAAAAATCCAAAAGCTACCGAAGCGTCACTGTTTTCAAGGCAGGTCATGGACACTATGTGTTTTTTTGTTAACTACACTGTTCATGTGAAGCTCCACCAAGAAAGCGCACCATTTAATGAGTTCAATTAGTCTTTTCAAAGGAGAGCACCAGCGACTGCCAGGGTGTTGTTATCACAGCCACGTCATCACCACTCTTAATTTGTACTCTATTAAGCTTTCACTGTGCTAGCAGTTCTATTTCATGGCTTGTTCTGTGAATCACTACTTGGATTTATAGTAACACATTCTGTTGCACAGACAAAGCCTGGCTGTTGTTTTCACAATCAATTTTGATGAACTATGAGAAGTCAATGCTGTTTTGCAACAAAGGAAGCAGAAAAGGACAAAAGGACAGAGAAAGACGTACCTGTTTCAGTAGAGTATAATTAGACCCATCAACACTTAGTTTTCTAATTTCATGATGATCAGCAAGTATGAGAAAGGGTTCTTCAGCTGAATAAAGACAAAAAATGGTAGATGTAAGTCCAAATGACCCTGCTGGAGGAATGGTATTGTAAAGCAAGACATGACATGGGGGGCATAGTAAATACAAAATTCTTGATATTCGATCTATCTGTATATCTATATATATATACATTCTTTATGTATTTGCACGAGGGTCAGTAAGCATCAGCGATTCCTTCTCAAACAACCTTGAGCCTATGGCTAGAAGGAAACCTTGTACATAAGGCATACCTTCCATTAGAGCCCTCTGTGGGTTAAGCCTTGGGGTATAGAAGAGATGGGATTACCTGAGAGAGACCTGCAGCTATTGGGGTCGTGTTTTGAAGCTTCGTACCCATCCACACACAGACACTTGTAAGAGCCGTAAGTGTTAATGCAGGTTTGACTGCAGGGGAGACTGGAGGAGCATTCATCAATGTCAACACAGCTTTTCCCATCATTCTTCAGGCGGAATCCTGGCCAGCACTTACACTAGACACACAAATCAAAAATAATGGAACGCAATTAATATGTTTTTGCCTCAGAGCTAGTAAATTGCAACAAATCAACAAATCACTTTGGCAAGACCAGTTTAACTCTCCCTAGTCATGAGTGACCTAGGTCCTACACACATGTCCAATTGGTGTTTTCTTCATAAGCTTTCTTAATCCTAAAATAAAAAAGTAGCTGCAATAGTACTGATGATTGAAAAAAAATTGATGTTTTTGGGCAGTTTAGACAAGAATATATTACTTTTTTTTTAAATGAAGGTGCAGAAAGAAAGCTGTTTTTTTTCCTTATGAACATTTTGAAAGTTAGAAACCTACATCAACTTTTCGGCTGAGTCAGTCAACGCATTAAGTCGGCTTCCAGCCTTTGTGATTTCTCCTACTCTGAGCTCAGCTCGTGGCCCCAGGGCTCTTGGGCAGATCCTTCAATTTACACCACACTGCTTGGAGATAAAGGTCTTCACCTATGTGCCCTCTGGCATTGGAACGGTCTCTAGACAATGAATTCTGTTCCAATGGACTCTTTATCGAATCAAAAAAGCAGATACTGGACAGGATTTGGTCTTATATCAATAGCTGGCCTCTCCATGCTGATAGTTCTGATGGACATGGGTTACTTGGACAAGACATTTGTGGCTTGGGTGTGATCCAGACAACCCCTCTCACTTGTCAGATACTCAGCAGAGCTGACTGCATCATGCTTATATCTAATGGCTCTAGATGGGCAAGCCCAAATTTATGATGATAGTTTTAACAGTGAGTCCATTGACACAGTTCTATGCTTGGATTAAACTAAAATGCCAACAGAGAATGTGAAACGGAAACCCTTTCAGTCCAGGGTTTGGTGGTTTTAGTCCAGATGTACTACAATTATTGAAATGAGTGTAAATTTAGCATAATTTAAATATTCATACTTTGATGTATACTGACATAAAGGGTTACACAGAGGTTACCATGACAACATAAAGCACTCACAAGAAGAACAGCAGAAACTGATACGTTCAGTCTTTAGCATATGACTACCAACCTTGTATCCCACTAGTAAGTCCTGACAGTCTTGTGTACAGCCACTGACACGTCGATTTAGGCACTCATTAACGTTGCAGTTTTGTTCATCCGAGCGGTCTCCACAATCATCTTTCTGGTCACAGAGACTTATCTCAGATATACAGCGGCCGTTGGTGCACATGAAAAAGGAGCCATTGCACAGGCTCTCTGGAAGAAGAGGGAAAAAAAGCCTGCTCTGAAAATCAATTGCTTTGTGACAAAACATAAATTCAACTGAATAATGTTTACTACTTTGATGCAGCAAAGTTTCCATAAAGGCAGGAAAAAAACCATCAGAAACCCAAATGTTATTCCAAGTACTCTTGCAAGTGCCAGCAGGCTCAAAGGCTTTTTACAGATGCTGGGTGCATTCAGCCAAAAACATGCCATCCCTCAGGTCAGCCTTATTCACTTCAGGCCCTTCGCTTTTATGTTCCCTCTGCCATTTGTATTCCCTCAGATGTTTCTGCAAGCCTTGTTTCCATCAGTCAAACACATTTCAGCCAGCGCTCTGCGGACCCTTTACCGGCAGCCAGGCATTTGAGGTTTCGGGGGAGCTCGTCCGAGTGGTCTGGGCAGTCTGGGTAACCATCGCACTCCCACTGGGCAATGAGCAGGCAGCGGCCATCGGCGCAGCGGAACTCATCTGGCCCACACGAGCGGTACGCTGCACAAGAGAGAGGACCGTTAGCCTGCTGACACACTCTCCCTTCACAGCGTGACTTCAGAGATAAAACAGGCACTGATCTTCCTGCTAAAAATAGTGTCTGCAGTTAATGTATCCATTCGGTTTGTGTTTGTGGTTGTTTCCTCAAATCAATGGATAATTGATGGATAATTTTGGATAATTGATGAAGTGTCAGTTAAAAAACAGAGATCTGTCATTGATGCAACCAGAGACTGAAAGAGTACTGGATGAAATAAATCCCGGAAAACAAATGATCAGAGATGCACGCAGTATTTTTTTCTTAATGATGCTTTTCTATATTAGGGGGCATTAGTATGTACAGTAAAGGTTCCCTGGGTCCTGAATGTTTAAAATTTTTTAAAAATATTTTAAAATGTATTAAAAAAAAAAGCCATGGTGCACAGTACGTGTTAGCATCATGTGTATAAAGGTTAGGCAGGCCAGGGTGACATGTGGCACCTGGGTTTTGGGAACATGTATGTATTTTTGGGTGTGCAGCTGTATGTGTAATTTCACTTGTAATCACTTTTATACAAACTTGTATAGGAGAGCATCCATACTACCCTCTGACTACTGAATAAACTCCATATATAAATGTAGCAACAGCTGCATGTCTAAACATTTCACAGGAGTATGTGTGTACATGTAGTACAAATCTATACAGATTAATATAGTCACCAATCTATACAACCCTCTGACCACTTAGCAAAAAAAAAAAAGCAAAACAACACCAACCAACACCATGTAACTGTGTTTGGAAAATAAAAACTTTGTGGTTATTCTACTGCACCATATTGAATCCCATTCCGAAGTATGTCTACTGTTATTAGTCAGAAGCAAAGATCTACATTGTAGACAATTTCAAACTCAAAATAATTTTACAGGCTAGTTGCAAGCTTTAAGTGCGTGAAAACTCAAAAATGGAACTTTCTGTTTTATGATTACCAGTTGATGCCTGCATGTGTCAAAACAGAGTAAAAAAATCCGGTTGTTGAAGATATTACTAAAGATAAGCTGTAAAGTTCATCATGTGATTGGTCCATATAGGCGTCAGCATTGCATTCTTATACATTCTCATAATTTGGTGCTTGGAAGCTAATATAGTGTGAATCCGCATCTAAATCTTAATCAAACAAAACCTGGCCAGTGTGAATACACCCTCGAGGCACTGGCTTATTTTCTATTTCTGAATCCCTGTTGCTCCAGACAAACTGCCCTGATACTGTGCAGGTAAATCCTCACTGGGACTTTAAACACTATTCTTATCTCTTCATAAAAAAAAAACCTTTTAAAACAGCAGTCTTTTCAGCTTTCAGTAATGACCATGCTCGTCTGTTGTGGAACAGCACTGTCCATGACCTCTCAATGAGGGGTGCCCTTTCACATTCCGCATTACAAACTTTCATTTCCTCATTAAAAATGAGCCATAGATTGAACACCCCAGAGAGAATACATTACGTATTTCATGATCTGGGCCGAACGACTTTCCTTTTTTGTAGTCTCAGCCAAGAACTAAAAGCACACATCCCACAAGAGGGCTGAAATTTGAAGGCTGAGTTAAAATGAGCTGATTTACACATGTACATTTTTTCTTTTTTCCCAGGGAAAGCTTTAGTGTTCCACGCTGAAAAGAAAATTCAAACTTGCCTTGTGCAGCATTTGATCATCATTTAAATAAAATAAGCCTAGATGGTCACGACCTTGTATTTGATGTTCGATTTTCTCTTACACAAAAGAAATGAAGGGCCTCTCTAGTGTCCAGTGACATTTACAGCAGCAAAGTAATAAAGAGTAAGAGAAATATAATGCTCACCACATTCGACTGACTCATCCGATCCATCCCCGCAGTCATTGTCATGGTCACACACGAAGCGTTTGGGGATGCAGGCTTGGTTCAGGCATCTGAAGGCATTCTCGTCACAGGTGTTATTAGGTGCTGGAAGTGGGAACCAGGAGCTAAACTTAGTTGCTACCCTTTAACTACTGTAATTATAGCACAAAGTCACACAATAGAGCAAATAACACAATATCTGCATGTCATATCAGCACACTAAAGTCTACAGTTTCCAGTCAAATATGATAAAAAGTGCTACTTTTGGAATCACGCTCATATGTAACACATTTGAAGAAATCTTGAATGTGTTTTGGCCCAGGGCTATGTTTGAGCTACCAGGTTAAATCAGAGGTGGTACGGTACCACTATACTTTTCCAATACTGATAGCTCAGTCAACCCTATACAGCCAATACATACCAGTATTTTTCCTACATGTGCATGTAAAAGGCTCAAATTAACTCTCAAGTAGCCCACTGGAAGAAATACGCAGTCAACAATATAACACCACACGGTGCAAGTGTGTGATGTATCAGGCTACATTTATTACAGGACTGGATCAGATTCATTTCTTTTTCCCCCGATATCTGATCCACCATTTTCTGCTTATATTGGCCTGATACCGATGCCAGTATCAGGCTGTGTCCTAATGTGATATTGTCCTGATGTGATGTGAAATGTACAATGCCTTGAACATCTGACTCGAGCAAAGCATCATTTTCTTTTCTTGCAGCTCTGAGTGACGAAGGCTGAGTGCACTGACGGGCAGCTCCTCTGAAAGAATCGCCATCTCAACTCACCCTTTTGTTTTCTTTTGGCACACATTTCCCATTCAAGTGAACTGACTTTCTCACATTTGGAGTAACCGTGGCTAAAACGCAAGCTACTATCTGATGTTTTCAGAGATGTGTGAACGTAAAAAATGACTCTTTTTAAATGAGATCTGAGTCACTTTCATATGTGGTCCTAGATCGAGATGCATATCAGATGTGTTGCCATGCAACTAAAATGAGTTTTTGTCATTGTGCATGCATATAATCATAAAAAAGATTTGATCTGAGCCCCCACGCCCCCCCCTCCCCCCAAAAAAAAAAGAAAAAAAGAAAAAAAAAAGACAAAAGAACAACACAATAAGGCTTGTAATGTGAACATAGCCTTGGTGACTGCACTGCAAATGAATCCCAATAACATCACACTGACATGCAGGGGACACTGATTGAATCGGTCAAAATCTGTACCACATCCAGCAGCTGCCAGTTCATCGCTGCCATCAGGGCAGTCTCTCTCCCCGTCACACAGCCAGCGTTTGGGCACACAGGCGTACGACCCGGGACAGTTAAACAATCCCGGACCACAGGTCACGGAGCCTGAGCACAAATGAAATGCTGTTAGCAATACAACACTAGCTGCTGCTCTCATTTGTTCAAATGACTTTAATGCATTAAGAGGGCTTACATGAGTATTGATCGGGTGCTTAATGCTTGAAATTGTTTTATAAATAAATGAGGCACATTTACAATTTAACAGAGGCTTATGCACGCAGTTTGTTTTTTTAAATTAAATAATATTTGCTTTTTCTTTGTTAGTTTCTCTTTCCAATATTTGTGTTTATTATAATACATACAAACATTATATTCTTTGTGATAGTTTTATAGACATTAAAGGGGGAAGCGAGTACAAAAGAAAAGAAAAAAAAAGTATCCAATAATACATATTTGCATGTTAATATGTCTTAGCATTATGTAATATATCATCAATTTTTGGGGGTGAAACTCCAGCTTACAGTAAAAGACTGACCTCCCGTAGCCCCCTATGGTGCATCTCTATGACATTTCATTACCATCCAATTAAGAAAATGTTTACCAGTAACATTTACTACTGTGTTCTCTGTAATTTTCTGAAGAGGATGGTAAAATGGACCGTGCCTTCCCTTCATTTTAATGGGATTTAAATTCCTCCAGTCGTTGAGCTTTGAAAGTGTTCATTTAGCACTGCCGAGATAACGCGCAATAATACCCACCGCAAACATCCTCGCTCTCGTCCACGCTGTCCCCGCAGTCGTCCTCACCATCACATAGCCACTGTTTGGCTATGCATTTATTCTTGGAACAGGCAAATTGGTTCCACAAACAGGAGGAATCTATCAACGACAAAAGTTCAGAAGCGGTGGGTAATGACAGTTCTAGTGGAGAAGATTCCTTCCCACTGCTTTTAGAGAGGTTTCTTTTCCAAGACTATGTTTATCAATGGTGGTTGTTCAGTTCACTTTCGCTTTTCGTGATCTTTTGAATTCACAATACATAAAAGCATCATGATGGGGAAAAAAAGAAAGTAGTTCCAAAGACATTGCGAGAGTGCAGCTCTTTTCTCCAAATCTCTAATATTACAGATACGCATGAATGCCTGAGAGCTGTTTTGGTATTAAAAATACAAAATACTGTTTGCGTTTTACCCCGAAGACTGAACATCTCGAATTGTTTGCATCTTTCAAATGCCAATTATTAAAGGACTCCAAAAGAGTGAATGTTTGTGTGGCCAGATTAAAAGATCTGCTTGGATATAGGCTTTTGGGGAAGTTAATCTGATCATTTTGTAACAGAGGGGTAGACAATAGAACTAAAATAAAAAGAATTAAGGCCTTAAATACCTGATGAATTTAGATTTGTTCTGGTATTAAGTTCAGTCACATAACCTCTATTGCAGCATGGATTTTAAGAGATTGTATCATGAACCAGCCTTGTCTGAGCTTTGAAAATATGCCAATGGAGGTGGAGAGATTCCCTCCTGGGGTCACAGCATGAAGAATGGAATTATGAGTCACAGCAGGAGAGACTGGTCTCAAATTCCCATCTACCTCTCCGACTGTCTGATGCACTCTAAAACTAAATCTTCAGATTTCCTATCTTCCTTTGAAGTGCTGATAGAGAGAAAAGGTCGAGTTACCTATCCAATTTCTGCAGCTGTGCCAATCTGAGGGTATGGGTACCTTTCCTGTAGAACAGCCATAAGCCATAATTTCTGATATTAATGCAGTTCTGTTGATCTCAATGCAAACATGCCCACTTCCAGACTGCCACAGTCACAGAGTAACAAATGATGATGTATAATCTGTGGGTGTGGGACTAAGCGTATTTATAGCATTTCAACAAAATGCATACAGAAGGAGAAATGAAGGGAATTCAGATTTTCTTAAAGTCAGCCTGAGCTGGAACTCATAATGCAATTTCCTTCCACACAGAGTGAAAGACTGTACAGCTCGATAAAATGATCATATTTATAGATCGTATTTGTCCTGACAAATGATATTACACATTATGTCACAATATTCTTCTCTGAGGATGTACTGATATAATCCGAACCTAAAAAAATAAGATAAATAAAACTAAATGGAGGCAAGCCCATTTTTAACACTTAAAATACAGATTTTAGTTATATAACAACATTAATACTGTATGTTGTTGCGCGTGATTTTAATATTGCTGCTCTGGAGGATGCACTGTGTTTCCAGAGACCATTCCATTGACATGCTACTACAAGACAAATACAAGACAAGATACTCGTAGCAGGTAATCCTTTTTTAAAATCCAGACAGAATTTATTTCTCACTGGGCAGTTTTAGTCTGCTCTTGCACTTGACAAGACCGAAGGAAGAAAGGTGACTAGATCTAAGAAGTACTGCAGGCTTAGTACTGCAGAGGCAGCCCCTGTCAGTTTTTGCACCATCTACAGGAGAGCACCTCTGAGAAATCTTGCTTCACTTTTTGTATGCAATATCAACAGTCAAGCCAATATTTGCATAGTTCTATGGCCTAGGCATATGCACGCCAGAGGATGTCTTAAAAATATAAGTGAAAATAAGTACACATTCCCTATAAGAACACTTTTTACTGTACATTATAATGTACAGTTTATTTGTTGAATTTAGCATATGGGAGGGAGTTGCAAAGGTTATGGCACATTTTATATTTAATGTTTTCCAGTATGTCAAACAACTGGTGGCCTAGTGTTCAGGGTGTTGGACCTGCAATCAGAAGGTTGTGGGTTTGAATCCCAACTGCTAGTGTCATCACTGAGGTACCCTTGAGCAAGGTACCGTCCCCGGGCGCCCCTCATTGGTGGCAGGCCACTGCTTCACTTGGTGAATGGGTTAAATGCAGAGAAAGAATTTCACACTGTGTGCTGTGCTGTGTTCACGCGTGACTATAAGGGGCTACTTAACTTTATAGTAATTGTGTGCTGAAATTAGCAGAAAAATGCCATCTTAAAGTGTGTTCCCAGTGTTAACTTATTTTGATGAGGGTGCTCTGACTTTTACTTTCGTTGAAAAAGTAAAGCATTTAAATCTTCACATTTGAAGAACAGCAGAAAAAATTGAGTTTTACACAGTTCTTTTGTAGTCCATGCGGTTACTGAATAGTAAGCCTTAAGAAGTATACATGAGTCCATACATGTGAAATGAAAGGTATGTTGTACTCGTTTGAAAACTCTAAATTCATGTTTGTCCTGTCTTTGTCCTTCAGAGATCTTTCTGATGTCACTAGACATACTGCATGTGAGAGCAAAGCCTACAGTACAGGCTCTCTCCTCATTTTCCCTAAAAGCCTTAAATTGCTTTCTGCGTGGGAAGATTGTCTGCAGGCTATTTTTGAGTCGCAAAGAGCGTCATTCTAAAATAAATAAATACATCAATAAATAATATCATATCATGTCTTGGGAATATAGTGACAGGAAAGATGAAATATTAACCTGCTGCCCTCTAATGCAAAGTGCTGAAGTGGTGTTAACTTTGTGGTCGAAGACGTGGCTGTGTAACCGGAAGGCTGTGTGTTTGAGCTCCGAACTCGAGAGGAGGTTGGCGTGAGCTGGCAATCAGAGGATTACTGGTGTCAAAATTCTAATTCAGCCTGCCACCGTCTTGCCCTCCAGCAAAGCACTTAACCATGGGTTCTGCACCATGGCTCACCCTGATTAAGACAGTAACCTCTCCCTCTGTTTCTCCGAGGCTCTAGAAAGGATTTGAGAAAAAGGCATTTCCAAGAAATGTAAGAGCGCTGTTATATCCTCAGTGCTGCACTGCCTTGAAGCGATTGCCTACTTTGTCACTGTGATGTGTGCAAAAGTGCCAGCAGAGGAGCCATTGAAAATCTATTCACAAATTAGGGCAGGCGCTCTGTTCCATCAGTCATCGATGATTGTCTTAGAAGTAGCAAACAGCTCGGATGAAGTATTGACCAAAACGTCTTGGATTCCTCACATCTACCCTCATTACACTTGTATTACCCACCTTCTAGGTCAGAGTGAGCATGACAAGATTACCGATCTTTAAGTGGAAAAAATCTGTTTATCTGTTATTTGGAAAAGCCAAGTCAAGATGAAAGGAAACTTTTGGTTCAGAGTGCAAAAGTTGAACCCAACCAAACACGCCATCAGTGATCCATAGGCAGATTTTGCCCATACTTCCTCTGACTCAGTAAAACCTTCCCCCAGAGTATTTGGAACATTAAGTATAGAAAAAGCATTAGCGTGTTTTCTATCAATATAAAAGCAGGAACAGTGCTGTCTTTATGGCTGAATGCAGTGTGAAGTGAGTGAGTATGTTCCTGTGTTAAACTGAATGATTTCTAATTTGCTTCAACAAAGAAATAATGAAAGGCAACTGAATTATGAAACATACAGTGCCTTTCGGAATTACTGGCACTCTTGCTGAAAATGATTGAAAAGGGTCATAAATGATCAGTTATCATAAAATTGTATTGAAAAAAGAAAGAATATATATATATTACCTTTATTTAGGGTAATTTATAAAATCACATAAATATATATTCCCTTTATTATAGGGTAAGAAATAAAATCACATGCCACACTTACTGGCACCCTAATAAATGTGAATTAAGGTGAATATAACTGAATTAAGATCCTACACATATATAACTAATTTTCAGTTAGCCTGTGTTTGGGAACTTTTAAGTGGTCATCACTGATTTCCTGTTCACTGGGGTATACAAATGTGACAGAGGGCCCAAATCTTAGTAATCTACCACCATGGGAAATATTCAAGAGTCATTACAGTAAGGCAAAATTGTGTTGACTTGCACAAAACAAGGAACGGATATGAGAAAATAGCTGCTCATTTAAAAATGCCCCTATCAACAGTTAGGGCGATCATTAAGACATTTAAGAAATTCTGAATAATGAACCAGCTGGAAGAGGACGCAAAGCTGTTTCAACACAGTGGGGAGGCTGGTCTGAGAAGTTTCATAATTACAGAGTTTGGTAGCATCTTCGGGTCACCATGTCTCCAAATCCAAGAGATCACTTCCATGCCAGCAAACTGTTTAGAAGGTGTGCCAGAAAGAAGCTTTTCCTATCTTTTCCACCACAAGCAAAAGCGCTTGGATTTTGCTGGATGCCACTGGAAGTTTAACTGGGGCAGGATGATGTGGTCAGATGAAACAAAAATTAAGCCCTTTGATTCCAAACACTCAAGTTGGGATTGGTGTAGAAATAAAGATGGCTACAGAGAAAAGCACCTAATACCAAGCGCTAAATATGGTGGAGGATCTGTGATACTCTGGGGATATTTCTCTTCCAGTGGCCCTGACAGTACTGTTTTTCATACATGGTATTATGGATTCCGGGAAGTACCAAGAGATCAAAATCTGGCTGCCTCTCCCAAGAAGCTAAAACTTAGTCGTGACTGGATCTTCCAGCAAGACAAAGATCCAAAGCACACGTCAAAACCCACTCAAAAATGGTTGAAGGAATACAAAATCAAAGTTTTGCCATGGCCATCCCAGTCCCCTGACCTGAATTCATTTGGAAACTTGTGGGCTCAAGAAGAGAGTGCACAAGAGAAAACCCAGGATTCTGCACTGAAGAACGTCAAAAATCCTTCCTTCTGCGTTCTCAAGTCCCACACTTATAAAACATTACATGAGAAGACTCTGTAATGTTCTGTTGGCAAAAGATGGTTGCACAAAATACTAAAAGAAGGGGTGCCAATAATTTTGGAATAACATTTATTCTGTGATGGCCTGTGACTTCTTTTCTTGTGGTTATGAGCTCATATCATTTCTTTATTTGCTGAGTAAAGACCATATAAACATTATAAACAATAGAAATAAAATGTCAAGGGGAACTTTAATCAGCTTTTTTATATTAAATAAGGGTGCCAGTAATTCTGGAGGGCACTGTATTATTTGTTTTCTTGCTCAAAATAGTAATTTTTGTATCAGCAATACTGAAAACTTACATTATTAAATGAGAAGAGCAGATCAAATAGCTGCTTTTTTGCCTTGGCAATAAAGAAAAGAGGTATGTGACTAATCAGGGATTCACTTGTTTAGATAGACAGACAGAGCTGTATGTAAAGGTTATACACCCCTGGCCAAAGTTAACACAACATCTGCAGCAAATGTAAAAAAAAAAAAAAACCCACACACTTCTGCAGGGTTACTGGTGGCCTAGTGGTTAGGAAGTTGCCCCTGCAATCAGAAGGTCGTGGGTTCAAATCCCAGGACTGCTAGTAGCACCACTGAGGTATACTTGAGCAAGGTACCGTCCCCATACACCGAATGGGTTAAATGCAGAGAAAGAATTTCACATTGTTCACACTGTGTGCTGTGGTGTGTTCATGTGTGACTATAAGTGGATGCTTTACTTTATAATCAGATCTAAATATAGAAATAAAACACTAACTATGGTATGAGAAAAAGTTTGGACACACTACTAAGTCATTATTCAGTAACACAGATATTACTGGCAGATATTACAACAAATACTTTTTGTAGGCAAATACTTTTTGTAGGAGTCTTTCTATTCTTTGTTTTCTTTGTTTCACCCACCCTTGCTAGCAGATCGCTTCTAATTCCACGACAGTGTTGTGCTGTCGAGCATGCACAGCATGTTTAAGATCTACCCACAGATTTTCAATTATGTTCAAGCTTCAGCTTCCGTTTCTGAAACAAGCCTCTTTTCAGCTTTAGTGTCTCGACTGACTGTGTCACATTCGTTTCCAGAATTTACTGATATTGTAAAATCCATTCCTCCATCTACCCGTGTAATGTTTCCTGTTCCACTGAAAGCCACACGACCCTAAAGCATAACAGATCCATCCCCATGTTTAACAGCAGGCAAGTTGTTCTTTTCATCAAATGCAGCACCTTTATTCTTCAAACATACCTGTGGCCAAAGAGTTCAACTTTACTTCACCAGCCTACACCACCTGGTTCCAAAACGTCTGTGGCCTATCTAGGTGTTTGGCATCCTTTAGATGTTGATTTCATGAGGTTGCAAGTAAGGTTTCCTTCTGATTACTCTAAGTCAATCTCTTTTTATAGCCTTGCCCTGCTTTAAAAGCTTTCGAATCCGTCAGCTTGCTGCTTAGAGGAACTGGGTGTTAGAACAAGATTTGAAGAGTTATTCATTACGGAGAATTGTTTACTAAACTTTATTATGCCCTGGAACTGTCGTCAGCTGACAACTCCTAATGACGATTCTTGACCTGCCTAATCAACTTCAGCGAGTCAATTATGGTCTAATGAGTTAATTAAGCTCTAAGACTGGGTGGATTTTTTAAAAAGAAAAACAGAAAGTCTCCAAAATTGCTACAAAAGTCATTTGCAAGCAGCAATATTTGCAGAAAAGAGTACTGACTTAGTGGTGTCGAAACTTTTGCACCTGCCACAATTACAGTACAAAAATGCTCACCTCTTTTTACTTCAGATAATTACAGTAGGTTCTGCTCACTTCTTTTTACTTCAGATAATTACAGTAGGTTCTGCTCACTTCTTTTTACTTCAGATATCAACAAAATATGTCATTTGGCCAGGAGTTCACAAACATCTGCACACAACTGTACATCCAGATACAAGCTGAACTGGAGTTACTCTTCTGTTTACTGTGACCGGGTCTCCTCTTCTCCACATGAGAAATCAAAGTGGGAAAATTTGATGGGAGTCTAATACTGGCAGATTTGAGGAAGCCGTGCTTACCGCACTGGAACTCGTCTGCACCATCTTCACAGTCCTTCTGCCCATCACAGAGCCACACGCTGGAGATACAGTTCCCACTGGGGCAGGCAAAGTGGCCCTCCTCACACCTGTGCCCATGGGAGACTGCGGTAGCCAAACACAGAGTGAAACAGTTCGCTTTGCCATGTGGGAGATTTGTTCAATGGTTGTTCTGGTCATTATCTCTCCCTTGGTAGATGTCTCATTGCAGGAGCTTAATGATACACCAGCTGTTTTCCATTTGCGGCCAAATAAATGAAAACCAACAGAAAACTACTACTACTCAACATAGCTGTTTTTTTTAACCCTTAGAACGCAAGCTGCACGGATCTGTGCCGAAAGCACAACAAATGGTAAACTGTCATCACACGGCAAAACAATTTATATGGAATGGCCCCCAGTTTGTGTTGATGCTGGAGGTGTCAGACATCATGCTGAGCTTTGTTTGGTGTTCCTATGTCATGTAGAACCAAAGTTATTGTAATTTTAAACACCATGTAATAATAATGACTGCTACTGGGGTTTTAAAAATGACATCACGCTCAAATGCCCATAAAGAACAAAAATGCCCAAATTTCTTTTATTTTAGATCTTAGAAACAAACAGAAAAAAAACACAAGATCTTTAAACCTGGGAGAACTTTCTGGATAGTTTCTGCCCACAATTGGGTAAAACCTGCAGAGGGAGGGGGTCCGGAGAGCGGCTGAGCGGCGGCGTGCCGAGTGAAAGAGCAGCAAATGGCGAGCGTGTAGGAGAGCAAACACCGGTTTTAGACTGTTTTAGACCATTTTTATATGTTGAAATCCGATTTTACTAAAACGCTCTGAGTTCTAAGGGTTAATAAAGATAGAGTCTTAAAAATAAAAGTTCCGAAATGAAACATTGCTTGAAGAGGAACTTTAAAAGGTAAAGAAGCTTTATTTTATGAGGAGGTTCTTTAAACATGCAAAGCAAACTGACAAAAATCGTTCTTTAAAGGTAATTTAGGGTACCAAAACGATTGTTTAGGTACACTGTTGGAAAAAATGGTTTTGTAGAGTAACAGAAAGGTTCTTTAACCTCCTAAGAATAAAGAAACCCCTTTTGATGCTGAATAGAACCCTTTTTTAGAGAACCATTTAGAACAGATTTTCTGTCACACAGAACCATTTAACCAAGCAAAAAGAAAAAAATATCTCACAGTTCTATGCAGACCCCCTGCCTTACTTAAGAACCCAATTTTAGGATGTATTGCTCCAAGAGACCCTTTTGGTCCTTTTATATTAGTGTATATCTCTTCTTTTCACAAATCCTCTAACACACCATGCTGAGCTCCTTGTCACTGGCTGACGATTACTAGACATTATTCGCCCCTTTTAAGCACCTGGTGATTGCTGAAGCATAGAGACTAAGACAGGAGTGTGTCTTTTCCTCATTACACTCTTCATAAACAGTGTTTTGACAAAATTAATTTGAATTTAATAGAACTTGACTTCAGCAAGCTGCATAGCACAGAAAGGAGAGAATTACCCTGACAGTTCATCTCATCCGCATAATCCCCGCAGTCGTTGGCTCCATCGCAGACCCAGGATGGGTGAATACACAGAGAAGTGGAGTTGCAACTGATAAAGCCCTTTTCTGCTACTCCCATCTTGAAAAACTCAGTGCAATCCATGTTACCTAAGAAGACAACAGTCTTTTGTAAGCTTAAGGACTTTTACACAGACCTCTTGAATACAGAATGTGGACATTCAATTGCAAGCTGGTAATGCATTTTGTGTCCATATTTCATATGGACAACATTTAAAATGTTCATCATAGAAAAATTACAAATATCTTAGATGTCATTATATCCAACGCACAAAATTTCAGTGGTCAATACATTTATCGGCAATTACAGTTATAGTCCATTTCAATTAATAATTTAGCACCTTATGCATTATCAAGTGGAGTCACTAGTGTTGGGCATTTTAATTCCTTTAAGCTAATTTTTAAACCAGTAAGAGTAACTTGACAAGGTTCCTTAAATGACACTGACCTACAATGTCTAATATAGCTTAGGCTCTTTTTTATATGGTCTTCATAGCGCAAACTTGATAATAATAATAATAATTATAATAATAATAATAATAATAATTATAATAATAATAATGCATTTTATTTATAGATGCTTTTCAAGGTACTCAAGGACACCTTAAAAAATCAAACATACAGTAGTGTGTAACAGTGACATAACAAGACATAAAAGGTGGCATAATAAGTTCAAATAATATGAAAGTACCATAAGCTGTTAGAGCTAGAGTCAGACAGAATAAGCAAGCTTAAAAGCGGGATTTGAAGATTGAAGACTATGTTGTGCTGTAAAACTTGTTTTAAAGCACAACAACGTCTTCGTAGTCTTCAAAATGTCACTTGGCCAGGGGATATGAAACTTTTGCCCATGACTGTGTATTCCAAATTGGAATTTGCAGTTTTGATATAAGTAACAAATGTCCAGGATAAAGTGGTGCTACAGTTGTACAAACAGCGTTTTCTTACTGCAGTTCTTTTCATCAGAGGCATCAGCGCAGTTGATGACCTGGTTGCACCAACAGGATATTGGTATGCAAGTTCCATCTTGGCACGATGACTCAGAGGCAGCACATGTGACATCTGGAATAGAAATACTTCATTTACACTGAGAAGAGTCGTTCTTTGCTGAGGGAGAGAGGACTAATACACTAGGACCTGTGATTACAGAGAGGGACTGTTGCTTTGATAAGCAAAGAAATTCATTTCTGACAACCTTTTCTTTTCTAGTATGCTCATAACCACCTTATCTGCAGTTGCAAAAATCGTTTTGCAGGTCTAACATCCACAAGCCTCAAAGCAAGATGAATGAGAACAGTAAAGTATTTACTCCATATTAAATTCAATTATACCTAAAATAACTGCCTTCGTAGACCGTGTAAACAGTGTAACTGAAAATAATGAAGCGACACTAAGACGCAAGCAAATATGGCACCTCTATTGAACCTAGTACTCACTGTTACAATAAGATTCATCCGAGTTGTCCCCACAGTCATCGATTCCATCACAAAATCGATTATTGGCCACACACCGTCTGTTGTAGCAGGATCTATAGCCCCTTCTGCAGCTCCTGTTGTCTAGCAGTATGATAAGCAATAGAAAAAGGAATCTATTACAGCACAGCTTCCAGACACAGTGCTTTCCCATACAACTGAGAACACTCCACTGCGTTCCTGTGTATATATAACCAGTGTTCATACATATATATTTATTCACTATGTACATATACACATATAGGTTTATATATACACATTTATATTTACATACACACACAAATGTCTATATTTTTGTACTTTTTATATTATACCGTTATACAGCTTTTATTCTATTCTTTTTGCTGCCCTTACCTTTGTACTTTCCAATTTCTGCCGCAGCAATGCAAATTTCCCACTTGTGGGACTAATAAAGGTTTATCTTATCTTATCTTATCTTATTTGCTCTTCTTCTTTTAGTCCCAGTTGCTGTCCCAGTAGGCAGGCACTGAAATCCCATGCTCGTTTTATTAAGCTAGTGCTCCGGAGGATGGGACTCACTCCGTTCATGAAGTGGAAGTGCACAAGCGCCAAAGGGCTAAGATCGCTCACTTACCACAGTATTGCATTTTCTCATCTGACTTGTCTTTGCAGTGAGCGATCCCATCGCAAGTCAGCTGGTAGTCAATGCACTCCCCGTTTCCGCACTCGAACTCAGTGTGGACGCTGCAGGAGGAGTTCTCGGCTACACAGGCAACAAGAAAGTCAGTCTTCACCTATTTTTTTCTGCTCTTTCTACAAAAAAGTGCTAGGTACTATTGATCTCATTGATAAATATACCAGATTAAAGCATTATTGGACAATGTTTAATAAAGTTAATGAAACCAGGCTCCGTACTCTTACAAACTAGAACTTAATGCAGTATTGTAAATGTTAATCACATTACACGACCAAAAAAATTCAGATGTTATGTATTATTAGACACTATTTAAGTCTGCATGAATAAAATGAATGAACGCATGCCCTGCGCTCTTACAAACCAGAACTTAGAACGTTACTGTAAATGTTAATCACATTACATCATTATATCATCACATCGCAAAGAAATATCCAGATGTTAGGTGTTAGAACTGTTGAAACATTCTGAAGCATCAGTTAACTGTCAGATCCTTGATACCCTTGGAAGAATGGATGCCAAGAGTTGGGCAATATGTTGATATCTATTATCATCGTAATAAATTAGGTTACAGAATTTCTCAATGTGCTTTTCTGAGGATATTGTGATATAGTCAGCACTTAAAGGACACTGGCCAGCTGCATGTTGCATTACAAAGAGAGCATGATTAATGCTGTTTAAATCAATGTAGTGCAGTGCAGTGTGTGAAATGCTGTGTGTGAATAAAAATCATTATTCATTTTTTACTTGTGATTTGTCAGTACCTGTCAATCTGAAGATCAACATTGTTTCCTGACACCAGTGCTACTACTGTTTTCCACTTTAGACAATATATTGCTCAAGACCAGTGTTAATTTAGTCAGAATTACTGATGAAAAAGCTTGATGATGAAGAGTTTTTAATTTCATCAACAATGAGACGGAAAACTCAGGGAATTAAAAACATTTGATTTCAAATTACTGATGACTGAAATGTGATGAAATGAAAACAACATTATGGACAAGACCGACTTCTGATAGTCTTTTTTCTGGTTTATTAGATCCAACGCATATCTCAACCACAGACATGCTGGTGTCAGAAAATGCACACTTCTCACTGTCAGAAACTTCAACGGAAAAATATTACTTACTAAGATAAAAAAGTTTTACTGCAAGACAGAAAATACACCGAAGACCCTGCATCCATGGCAAAAGCTAAGCATCACCAAACTGCATGCTAGAGTATGCTAGAGTACACTAGCAGAGAGTTTTGGCCTCCCATCAACTGTGTTTTTAGTTTTGTTTTTTTTTTTATCTGTATTTATGTTTGAATAAGCAAACATACACAACCTATATTTTATTTGTTTTATTGCTTTTGCGTCTTGTACACTAAAAAGCACATTTGAGAGCAATTCAGATGGTACCGTTGGGGTGGGGGGTGGGGGGTCATTGAGAGTATAAAGTAATATAATTAATGTTTAATGAATTATTTTTTTTAATTTTTTTTTTTCTTCTCTTGACTACGTAACCAATTACATAATAAATTTTTACATACGTGTACGAAAAACTTGATTTTTAGTACCTAAAACGGTATTTTTGTTTTATATTATATTATATGCAGATTATATATATAAAGTATATTCCCTCTTTTATATTTATTCATAAAAAGTGTTTAACCATTTGTAATTACATTGGTAGTATTTCCATCGACTGAAATTCTTTACAATTTTTAGTTTAATAGACTTAAACTAATCAAAATTGTACAGCTAAAGTATTACGTTTTCATCAAAGAGACTAAAACTGTGGCTAAATTAAGAACTGAAAACTGAACACTGCTCAGGACTAGGCGCAGTGAATGAGGGTGCATCAAATATTCATGCAGGAGTTTGCAGGCTCGCAAACAATGCAGTCCCTCCTCAGCAGGAAACAAAATGTCTAATTTGAAATGAGATGTCATTGTAAGTGACATGCACTGATACGCAATGCCTCCTCGGTGGGAAATAAAAACTACAGTATCAAATTACTGGAGAGGTTAAATGTGCGAGACAAGCGCTTACTGCTGCACAGATGAACGCAAGACAGAGAGTGGGTGGAAAGACAGAATGTTTGAGAGTGTTTGACAACAGAGCAAAGTGAAGAGTGAGTTTAGGTGGAAGCACAGAGGACTTACAAACACATCTGCTGTCGTCCAGCAGGACCCGTTCTCCGCGGCAGCTGCAGTTGACCGTGCCGTCTGGAGTCAAGAGGCACAGGTCACCACAGCCACCATTCAGCACCCTGCACAGGGACAACTCGCCTGGGAAACACACACGCAGGAGGCCATCAGCTACCTGTGCATCACTGCAGAGGACTCAAAGCTAAGTACGCACTGTGACATTTCCAGAGAAAGCAGAAGGAAGATAACTCCGCCTGAGCTGCCAGCAGGAGGCCTTTTATACTTGAAGGCCACCGCATTTATTTTTGTTTACATTAAATATGTCAGGACTGATATTTTGCTGCGAACGGGGCAAGACATTTGCCGGAAAGGAGGGATAAACTTATTACAGGTCATTTTACGCGGAAAAGAAACCAAGAATGAAATACATATCATTAGAGCTGAGACAATACCAGAAAGAGCTGCGCGTTCGAAGTCTAAATTCTTGCACTGTCTGCTTCAGTTTCACTTCAATCTCATAGGAATAACGATTGCTATCACGGTAAAGACTTCTGGCAGCTGAACCTCTGTGGGCCGAAAAAAAACCCCATACCTATGATTGCTGCATCAATAATTCACTGCACAATGACTGCATGATTATGGAAATGAGTTTTAACACCACGGTTGGCCTCTCATCTTATTACGGCAAATAACCCTCCCCACCCCCCTCGCAAAAAAAAAAAAAAAAGAAAAAACTTCAGACGATTCTCAGGATGGAAAACTGTCGCACTTAAAATCAAGACCCACACAGTGTTCTTAAAAATAGCAGCACACTGGTAGCCAGTCTATTAACGGCATCCCCTCGCCAGCATTGATGACTGTTACTTTTCTCTTGGCAAGAATGATCGATGGCAGTCAGCTGCAATCATTCGCTATGATGAAATAAATAAGGAGTGAACGTCCCTCACAGCAGGCTCGCAAACAGGAGCCGCTGGGAGCCTCTTAAACCCATTTCCCAATGTCCTACTTTTCACGTTTACGACAGTTCAGAGGCGTCCTTTTGCTAACCAAGGATACTTTTTTATTAATTACATCTCCCGCTTAAGTTTCCTTCCCAGCAAAATAAGAGCACGCTAATTTATCATTCCCACTGTTCCTAAAAGATCTAAAGAGCCAATCAGCAGTGCATAGTAACCAGCTGAAAGTTTACACAGCACCGAAATACGTCACGGCCTGCTGCCGAAACGTCCATGGCTTAACGTGCATTTAATGCACCTTTAATTTCCAGTTAAACGGGGCAGGACTGCATACTGTGAATACTTACAGTTATTAGTGTCCTTGGCCACTGCAATAATGCCCATGGGCTGGTGAGGTATGTCGGCTCGCAGCACTTTTGTGTCTCCACCTGTGAACTTGTTGGCCCGGAGCACAGCCCGCCGCGCCCAGTCAGACCAGAAGATGTAGTTTCCATGAATGGCCAGGCCAAAAAACGTCCCTGGACCCGATCTTACAATAACCTGTGCATAGTATTAGTTGCTGTTAGAACTTTTATCATTAGAAGGTCAATTTAGAACCTTTGTTACCAGAAGTATAGTTGTGTACAAGTTTTATTTATTTATGTTGTAGTATTTTTATCCAACACATAGAATTCAGCAAATAAACAAAAAAGCACAAAAGTTTGTTTCCTCAAAAGTTTGTCTCAGCAAAACATGTGATGTGACTGGGGGTGTTCAAATTTTAGCACTCTCGTGTACAGCTGAACCTAATCTGCTGGCACACATCATGCATGTTGCTTCAAAAGTCATAGGCCTTCCCACACACAACCTGTCAGTGCTAAACAGTAAGGCTATTTTAAGAAGGGCTCCGACAATAATACAAGACCTCATTCACCCAGTGCACGCATTCTTCACCCTACATCCATCTGGCTGGAGATATAGAATATTAAGCAGGCAAAAACTTTTGTTCAGCTTTATCGTGCTGAAACAGATGTACTATGGTGTTTATGTAATGCAGTGGCCAACCCTGGTTCTGGAGATTGACCTATCTGAGAAGTCTAGTTATAGCCACAGTCCGCAGCACTCGCTGTATTGTGTGACTGGGGCTATTGTGTGATCATGTCTGAGCTAGCAGGTGGTACTGAACATGTATAAACTGGGGCAGAAAATTGAAAAGAAAAAAACAAGTCCTCTCAGATATCTAAGCTAGATATCTATATACAGTGAACACATTCTAGGCATTGTGCCTTTTCACGTATGTTGATATGGCCTTGAAAGCTGAAACAGGGCTTCTCTTTTGGTGAATATTTTTTCAGCACATGTTCAAAGCCAGTGCTTCCACCTAGCCAGTGTATCATCTGCCATTGTTAAAGGAAATCTCTCAATAACACACCCATGCATAAAAGAGAGAACGACATTTTGCATTGTCTGTAGTGCGCTCCATAAAAAGCATGCTTATGCCAACTTCCTACATAACTAATGTGGGCAGGAAGTGTCTCATTTGCACCTAAAATTGGCGTGAAAAGCTGGCACTCAATTTCATTTCAGCTTCTTGACCATCACAGGCACAGCTGTGCAAAAGTGCCCACACTTTGTGCAGCTAAATAAATAAATAAATAAATAAATAAATAAATAAATAAATAAATAAATAAATAACATCAACATGGGGTGTCATTTGTTTAAATTGAGCAGCACAGAAAAACCCCACACTGAGGGGTGGCCGGAAAGTGTGTTTGAGGAAGCTAAAACTAATGTGTGGGTAGAGGACATGTACTGTACGTCGTCCCCCAGCAGCCAGTTTAGCCCAGATCCTGCGAGTGTTAATGCAGGTGTCATGGCGGCGGACACAGATATGCATCACGCGCATCCTTGTGGGAGTTCCTGGGCTGGGGGTGGGAGGATGTCCCGTGGCTCCGCAGCCTCAGCCATTAACAGGAACACGCTTGTAGCCGTGATCACATTAGCCCTGCCACCATGGCGGGATTAATAGGACAGGTGTTGATTAAGAGAGCCCAGCTTGAGCAAACAACAACTGGCGATCAGAGGAGGGAAGATGGGGAGTGTGCCAGATGGTTTTTGATGGAGCATATTGGCTAGAAATTAAATTTGGGGGTGCAAGCTTTCTACTCCAACACCAATTATCTCTGTTTATGTAATACATGAGTTGTCAAATACAGTCTTCAGTTAACTACAATACCCAGACACGTTTGTTTACTCACACCCTGCATATGATCCAAAGCGAGAGAAGACAAAATCATGGTTAAATGCAAGAACTGATTAAGTCAAAAACAAAACGTTTTTACATTGAATGGTAACAGATATGCTACCTGTTGGCTAGACTTTATTTTAAGATATATCTGAGAAGATTTTGGCTCAAATATTAATTTTTGGCGGGCAAATAGACCCAGAGGAAAAAATAAATAAAATAAAATAAATACATATACATATACATATATTGTTCGCTTGTTTTCCCCCAATTTATCACTATTTTATCATGGTTAGGAAAATTCTTTGTTGAACATAAAAAATGAACAACTGAATTATGATTACATTTTCAAATCTCAGTGGCTTAAAATAGCACAAAATACAGAAGTTGCTTCAGTCAAGCATAAGCTATACATTCAGGTACAATAGCCTACTAGCACCTAATGATCGAGCTGTTTTAGTCCAGTAAAAGCTAACCATTCAGGTATTAAAATAGCACCAAATGGAGAGGCTGTCTGAGGCTTGTATAAGCAAGCCGTTTGAGTAGCTCTCAGCCTGAGTGAGCTTAGCCGCGCTTGCTGCTCCTAAAGGTTCATGCTTAAGTGTCACCAGTCAGTGCCCTCCACACGCAGTGGGGGCCAATTCCAGCTGCAGTGCCAGTATCCCACAGCTGTGTTGACAATCGGGTTTTGCCTAATTTTTCACATTTTAATTGGCTGGCTGACAGGTTGGTACTGTAGGGGTCTTAAAGCAAGCCTTCATTAGCAGCTGCGGGCTTTGGAAGGGTGCCTTGGGAGAGCTGAAGGGTAAGACACTTGAGTGGTATGACCCGGCCAGGCCAACTCATGTGTAACTAATTGAGGTGGGCTGAGGACCCGACTTACAGAGGTCATGCGAAGCACAAATTGAAATCTGAAGCTGAGTAAAATAGCCGTGGGAGGATTACTACATAGCCCGTAGGCTTTTGCAGGCTGAGCCGGAAGGACTGCATGTATTCCAGCCGTCACAACCGAAAAGTTCCTTGTTTTTTCGAAAGGGATAATTAACCACAATTAGATTGATATTGAGCACGGTCAATGGGTCAGCGTACCACTGAATGTTAATGAGTAGGTGCAGTCCTTTGCGTGGTCATTAAGACACTATCATCTCGATTTTCTGACCCCTTTCACTTCACTAGGTTTTGATGCCAGCCACATAACATGAAGCAAGAGAGATGTCTATATATTCAAATATCTAAGAGCCTGGAAGGAATGTGTATTTATGTCAAACTTCACATCTTTAATTAAGTATCTAATTAAACAGCATTCATTACTTTTAAATTCCACCATACCAATAACATCAGAGGACACACAGAGGAAAGGGCAATTTGTGTTTTACTTAATGCCATTTGAAGTGCCACACACTACTTTTCAGGGTATAAAATGTTAAAAGCTAGCTGCAAACCAGTTACACTCTCTGGATCTTTTGTATGCGTTACAGATGCAGTGATTCCATTCTTCTCTCATAATTTAGATTTTGATATCCAAACTCGGTTTATTGGCTGACACAGAATGAATGGGCACAAAGTCCCACAGAAACTCTCCAAAATCTTGGGGAAAGTCTTCCAAGAAGAGTGGAAGCTGTTATAGCTGCAAAGGGGGAACCAACTCCAAATTAAAGTCTATGGATTTAAATGCAATGTCATTTATGTCCCTGATGGTATAATGGTATATAAATGGGGGGGGGGGAGCACGCTGCACTAGTGTTTCACTCATACAAGGCATCTCAAAATAAACTCGGCAACAGAGACCATTTTGTCAGGGAGTTAGTTAGTGGGTCACAGGTAGACTTGCTCAGTTTGGGTCTGAGTGCCTGGTCCAGTGTGGCTGGCCTCTGGCGCTGGGATCGGGCTGTTCTGGCTTGGACTGCCGGGTTAGCCTCTAAATGCTTTGCGTTGAGGTGATATTTTAGACCTGATGTACTCTGATGATACAAAAATTCCTTATTGGATGAATTGCAGAGAACGATACTCCTATCAACCGTTCCATCTGTCCGTTTTTAAACGTAAACTTTACATTCACTGGGCTAAGCAGCGCGTTCTCATCTCCTCCATTTTACAGAGGAGCCGAAAAGGGTTGAAGAATGGGTTAATCATCATGGCAAGTGATTAATCAGAGTAAATTTTTTAACGCGTTATTTTTCCTGTGACTAATTGATCGAAATTAACACATTAATACGACACCCTTAATATATATCTACATATATACATATGTGTGTGTGTGTGTATATATATATATATATATATATATATACACACACACACACACACACACATATATATATATATATATAAGTATATGTATATATAGAGAGAGAGATCCCCATGTCATCATGTCATTAAACTTATTTGGAAGGTATGCCAGAAGAAAGCCTGCTCTTTGATCCAACCACAAATGTTGGCACTTGGAATTTGTTCAGATGAGAAAAAAACTGCGCTTTTTGACAACAAACATTCAGTGTGGGTTTGAAATAAAAAGAAGGATGATTATACAAAAAATAATCTCAGCCACACTGTTAAGTATGGTGGATATGGTGGAAGAACCATTGTGTTTTAGGGGTGTTTTTCCTCCAAAGGCACTGGGAATCTTGTTAGGGTTAGAATATATGGCATCATGGACTTCATGAAGTGGCAGGAGGTTTTGAATGAACCTTTGGCTGTGTCTGCCAAAAACTTAAAATGAGGTTGTGGTTGCATCTTCCAGCAAGTCAATAATCCAAAACATATGTGCATTTGACACGAACATTCTAGTCCTCTGACCAAAACCCAACCAAAAATACCACCAGGGTTGAGATCCATATTAGAGAGCCTAGAATCCTGACAGATGTGAAGAGATTCGTATTAAAGAAAGGGTTCATTGCTATTATGTCGGCAATGGGAGGTTGCACATAGTACAAAATGCAGGGGTTCAAATAATTATAACAAGTAGTTCTGTTAAAAAAAAATCTTAGACTAAATTATTTTCAGAGTGAGATTAACCGTGACGACATTTTAACACAATCTTTTGAAAGATTTTCGCCAACCGTGCCAAAAATTATGGAGCTGACTGTATCTTGGGAATTGCTTGGGATCATTGAGGTTAAAACCTGGTAATATGTGATCGAAACATGCAGCTGTAACTACACTTAAAAAAGAAAAAAGAAGTGTATGATGAAGTAGTGCTGATTCAATTGGGTAATGACCGTGACCAATACTGAGGCAGCACTGAATGTGAATTTGTCATGCCTGGCCAACACCTCATCCACTTAATAAGGTTATTACTGATATCAATACATAAAAAACACCACTGATCATTCCTGAATCCAGCCAAAGAGAAAGACACAAATAACAAATAAGGTTTTGTGATATATAAGAAGCTTCTGAACAAAGTAATTGAAAAAAAATATAATCAATGGTTTGGAGAATAGAGAACAGAAGAAGAGTCACACTTACATGCCTGCTGGAGCCGTCATATTCACATCGTTCAATTTTGCCCAGGCTCCCATCAGAGAAGTAGAGCTTCTCAGCTTTGTGGTCAATAGTGAGCCCATTAGGAGTGAACACATCTGTGCTAATGACGACTTTGATATTGTTCCCTGCCAGCGTGGAGCGCATGATGCTCGGGCGTTGCTCATTCCAGTTAGTCCAGAACATTAGGCTGTAAATTTCAGAGACAAGGTATCAAAGCAACATCAGTTATATTAAGCTTGTTAATAGATTTTTTAGATACAAAATCAATAACTAGGATTCATTCACTCAGCAGTTACATATACGATAACATATGCAATAGCATACAAGGAACCGTGAATACAGAGATCTCACAGCCCAAAATAGCCCTTCGACAAACGTCCAACTTCCATAAACTAATTGAACATCAGGGAAAGGCATGAGGCTGTAAGCCAATTAATCATTTCAGGTTAAAGTCTAATTAAACAGCAGTCCGTAGTTCATCTGAAAGTGTGCCAAATTACCAACTAAGGACATCCTCTCCAAGGTTCAGAGTTTAATTTAGTCCATGAACTCGTGGTCAACACATTCTCCGAACATCAGTACGATTCAGTCTACCACATTAACACTACTGCCTACTGGCAGCACGTCTGCCGTCT
Source organism: Brycinus macrolepidotus (assembly GCA_037974445.1). Classification (NCBI taxonomy): domain Eukaryota; kingdom Metazoa; phylum Chordata; class Actinopteri; order Characiformes; family Alestidae; genus Brycinus; species Brycinus macrolepidotus. The sequence goes on along the minus strand of JBBPCZ010000002.1, from coordinate 9,888,966 downwards.
GAATGTTTTTTTTTAATTAAACTATTATTATTATTGTTTAACCTGTAGCAAAAAAAAATCCAGAAATTCCATATAGTGCCCTCTTCATTTGAACAGTTCAAACCAATTAAACCGTTTTTCTCTTCCTCCAAATACATTTCATTGTGCGAGTTAAAGCAATCAGTCTTAATTCAGTAATATTTTCCAGACATAAAAAGAAGGTAACATGAATGTGATTTATATGCAGTTACTGAGCAACACAAGTGAAATATTTTAGGGAACGAAGCCTGCTGCTACTGAAAAAAACTTCCCAACAGACCAGCTAATGACTAATTCATTTAGTGCAGAGCTCCCCAGTCTGTGTTTCATATACATAATGTCATATGTGGCCACTGCCTGATTGCGTGGCTCTTGAGGTCCGCTCAGAATCACCTTCAAGAGCTTTCAAAAGCTTGTGGTAAAACAATCTCTTAAACAAGGAAGGTCAGCGTTTATAGTCTCATGCTCCTTTCATCTGCCTCTTTTATTTTTTGCGTCTAGGTCAGTTTCTTTTATTTTGACTCAAGAGCATTGCGATGTATAAATATATAATATATGGGAGGAAACAAAATACTGATACATTGTATTACTGTGATATTTCTTGGCACAATATTTAATCGATACAACTGCGCAAAGTATCGATATTTATTAATTTAATATTATTTCAGAATTTTAACATTTATTTAAATGACTTCTATTTTGGTATCTTCTCCTACTCTGGTAACATTAGAAGCAATGTATGTACCAAAATAATTTTGCGCAATCTTGTGGATTTCTTTGACCTTCTCTTACATCCCAACAAAATTTGTAAAGGGATTAAACAGGGAGATTCTAGTGAGATGAGCTGTGTGTCTCATGACTTATAATGCATATTAATAATATATGGGAGAAATAAATCCCAGCGTTTAACATAACGCTGCAATACTGTATCATAAAATGTAAAAAAAAAATGCAATAATATATTACAGTGGCCCCAATATCACAATAGCATCGTATTGTTGTCTCTGTCACAATTCCCATTCATAATAAAACTGCTATACAACAAAGTCATAATAATGACAAACAAAATAATAATAGCAGCAACAGTAGTAGTATTGGTAGCAGACATTATGTTAGTGGGGTCGTGGTTGTTTTTAGGGCTACTATTATGATATTAAGACATCTGGTGGTACCATAAGACAATTAGTTAGCTGCAAAACATCACTGACTTCTGACACTCGTCCAGGGCGAGCACATGAGGATGGTCATCTTCAGACATGGTGACCACAGCCTGCCTGTTGAAGGCTCCGTGTTTGCTCTGGTCTACTGTGTGTCTACTGATGCTGGATGTGGTGGAACTGGTCCAGTACACTGTGTCCCAGGCACGGTGGTACGCCAGACCCTCCACAGAGCCCACGTCTACAGGAAAGGAGTAAACATATAAATCAATATAAACTTCTTTCATATTGTTTGGTAACACTTTATAGGAACTTCATAGAATCTATGAATGCTGTTAGAAGTACACGTATTCATGACACTTTACTAAACACATTAAGAAACCTTGAAATAAATCCAAAGTTTAACCAATGCATACAGATCTATACAATGCCCATGACTTTACAACTACTTCAGAATCACTTCATGATAACTTAATGAATATATTCTATTATTATATTTATTATATTATACTAACATTATATTACAATATCTTAATAAATGTATATTGTCTTCAACAGTGATGACTACTATCATTAGTAGCTAATACATAAAACTGAAACAGCCACATAATGCTAATCACATCCTCTAATAAACAGAGTATTAGAAATACTGCAGTGTCTCAGATCTCCCTGACTCATCCCTATTAGAAGCTGAAACAACTCGATCAGTGTTCTGTCTTATCTTACTTGAGGACTGTGACTATAAGAGCTATAAGTGATCTCTAAAACCATATGTAACTGTATATATAATAAGTGAGAAAATATGTAATTGTATACGTAGTAAGGAAATCTATATATACAGACAATGAAGCATAACGGCCCTTTATTAAACATGAATGCTTCACTATGATTATTCAAGTGTATTGGAGTATTAATCCAGTGCCCATGAATATTGCATGAACATGTCATGTACATGCAGTTCCTGTATAGTGTTGCCCATTGTTTCAACACTCATTACACACATTTAATCCACAGCTCACCAAAACATAACATACATATTACATTACTTACATAGTACATACATATTACATTGATACAATAAATAAAAAAATGGTCTTTGAAGGTTAAGCTAAGCAAGTACAAACCACTCCCAAAAAGAAAAACAAAAAACAAAGTGCAATTAGCTACGCTGTAAGTAAGCTGAGGGGCTTAAATGTCCAACGATGGACGTTCCCTTTAAGAGACTTTAAATTAAAACTTTAAGAACTATCTGCAGACGTCGATCACTAATTAGTTGCTCACAATAAAAGATGCCTGACAGCATGCTTCTCAGGAAATAGTTGGAGGCCGGGGAGTAATTAATAGGGTATGTGTGGATAAATTACGAGAATATGGATGATTAACATCTTTGCCCCTTTCCAATGGGAGGTAGAATCTCTTTGTGTGTGTGTGTGTGTAAGCATGTGTGTGTGTGTGTGTGTGTGTGTATATTTGTCTTTCATCTCCAGAGAACAGTCAGAGCTCAGGGTTGGAGACATTATCAAAGCAAGGTAGCTCACCATCAGCTAATTTCACCAAGTATTCAGTACTGCTACTACAAACAGATGGACCACTCAAAGGCTTTAGAAAGCTAAATTGCTTCGCTACGCGACTTCACCATTGTGTTAAATGTAGGTGATTTCATCTCGGAATGATATAACTCTCACCAACTAGGCCAGTTGTGGCCGACTGGGAACAGTAGGGAAAAAAGGCCTACAGTTTTCACAGCAGAGTAATTAACATCGGTATCAGCTCAGTAAAGTAACTGTTGTGTGTACATAGACAAGCCGTTCAGCTGCTCAGCTGTTAATTGTTGCTAACCTTGGTTTTCCATTTGTTTTAATTAGCTTTTGTTTGTCTTTACCTCTTCTTTAGAGCATATTATAAAGTGTAATCCACGAAAATGTCCAGTGTAATTACGCAACTGATTAAAGGTTTGACCTCTATAACACAGCATAATGATAAATGAAGGATGTAAATAAAATGCATCATTCTTAGCATAATGATAGTAATAAAATCAAATCAGAGTCTCAATTAACCCTTCAAAATCCATCAGAGGGTCCACACTTAACGTAATTCCATATTACAAAGAGTATTGGTTTAATAGTTGGTACTGAATTTTTTATGATAATCACAGAATAATAGGTCTTAAGATAGGTCTTAAGAATAACTGAATAATAAGCAGAGGGTCTAAGGGTGTAAAGCTGTGTTGTGTTCTTGGTTAAATGTTATATGACGCCTGTGGGTGGATCTGCCATCAACAAATCCCACACCTGCCATGTGCTCCTCCACCCAATTATCAGAGCAGCAGTGAAGAATGTTATTATATAAGAAGGCTAATGTGGACCTTCGTTAGGTAAAAAAAGACTGGACTGAGGCTGGGGAAGTTGGACTGAGGCAAGTTCATATAATGGCTCCATATGACATGTTTACTCCATGCCTTTTCTTACACATTTAGACAACTAAGATGGTGTAGTGTGTTGTAACAGCTTTCAGAGAACTGTACTATTTACAACCTGTCAAGAAAGAAGAACGCAGTGCTTTTTTCCCCCTGTGTGGATAAAGGTGATGGACCTGCTGGAAACTGTACTACATCATCACCAGAGCCTATTTCTGTGGAGTTGCTGGAACTGAAAGCGACAGTGTGAATCGCTCAAGGTTAATGAGAACCTTTTGCCTGTTTGAAAAAAAGCGGGGCTTAGAGAGTGCATGTTACAGACCACCTCATCGAGGTTGCCATTGGATAAACCACTGTTCTACATGCAAATGGAAAAGCATGCCAAAAGTTGCTAGTTAGATCAATAATTGGTAATAAAGTGCTATTAGACACTGAACCTTTTCATTGTGTGCCACCATTAGATACAGATATTGATTTCCACCAAAAAGGCCTCCTGGGCTGTTTATATTACATAGAGAAATCAATAACCATGACAGTCGGGATCTTAAAATGTTTCACCCTCTTCCCTCCTTATTTATCCTATAGTTTTAGGGAGGGTGGAAGTGAGACAAGCGATTTTACTCCATCAATAGTGGGAGCAAGGAGAGAGATGCAATGTTTTAAACATCATTTTTGACAGTTAAATTGCTACCATTTAGTTGAGAAAAAATTGAGGTGGCCATTATAATGCTCTTACTGGGTATAGTATGTAGGGGGACCGAGCAATACATCACGGGCCCTCCTACTTAAGGTTTCCAGCAAATGGCTTTTCACAAATGGTTCCTAAGAGCCCGGAATGGGTATAGCAGCAGAACATTTAACAACATGCGGATCACTGCATTGACAACTCCACGTCATGATGAAAACAAATGCCTCCATGCATGCAGGATGCCCACCAGTCTTGAGCTGTCCTCTAGAGATCCAAGATTTCATGTCTAAACAAAACAAGTCCAGCTCCTATGATAAGTGACCCAATTAGCAGACATTTGGAAATGTCAGCTCCAGTACACATCCACCGCCTTGAGATAAATAAAGAATGTTAAACTTACTGTCAACTATGATTTGCCGTTCGGACCAGTCATCGTTGATCATTTGAATATTCCCATAGTGGATGTCACTGAAGAAAATGCGGTTGTGTTCTGAGGTGTGCTGCCTGTAGTCAAAAGCAAGTGCAATGACGTTCTTGAAGAACTCAGGGTTCTCAAAGGGTTGGAGGGGAGAGTTGAGGTCACTCTCATCTGAGAGGTGGATGCTTTTGAGGATGGTTCTCTCCGAGTACAGCAAGTAGCCCTCATATCTCTGGCAGGCAAATCCGTCCTCTGCTAGGTAGCCATGAGCGCATGAACAGGTCCGTCTTCCACTGCCCAGATGGAAGCAGAGCTGCTGACACCCACCATTACTTCTGGAACATGGGTTCGTGCCTAGAGGACACAAACAGAAGCCTTAACATCACGTACACAGACTGATGGCAGAATGCAAACAAAGTGCTGTGCCTAAAGCCAGGGGTGCAGATCTTTGACATCACAACAAATCAAATTGATTACAATTTCTAAGAGACTATTCAAAGCTCAGACTCTTTCCGCAAGAAGCCATGTTTGGTACAAGAAACTATTTACACAGTAATGGAATGATCAAGTTCGACATTATAAGCATATTTACTTCAAGAAGTAAGTCATAATCCATATTCCAGTAAAATCAAGCCAAATATAATTGATTGTTGAATAGAATTACTTTGTCTCATTGTCACTTCCTTCTACTCTTTATTACTTTATTGTAATTGAACACATTTTAATTAATTTCATGTCAGGTACCTTTAATTATATTTGTGTATGAAATGTGCCATATGACTAAACTATAATGGATTTAGTCAAACAGATACATTTACAGTTTAAATCCCACTTAAAGCTGATCTTAAAAATACTACATCCAGTTGATACACTATATGTCCAAAAGTATCCAGACACTCCTAATTAGTGCGTGCAGCTTTAAGATGCACTCATTGCTATTCAGTTGCACATTACACAACTTACGATCTTCACAGAAAAACACTGCCAATAGAATGCAACCCTCTGTACATGAACCTGAAGTCACCACGCCTAACGCCAGTCACTGGGTAGAGAAGAGAAAAGCTCCCCAGTAGTGGGAGTTGGAGTAGTGGAATTGTGTTCTCTGGAGTGATAAAGCTCCATCCAACAGTTCTGGGATAAGTTAGAAAGCTGTTTGTGATCCAGAACTAAGCATCACTGGAGTTCATGTAGCTGAATGTAGCAATCTAGTGTAAAGATTTCTTTGGTAAGTAAAGACTGTTACAGCAAAAGAGGGACAATCTCTATTAATAGAGACTGATTTCAGAAGAAGTGCTGGATGAGCAGTTATCTAGAAACTTTTGAACATACACTGGATATCAATTCCCTCAAATTTAGCATCCTTTTAGCATTCTGTTTTGTTGTAGCTTAGAAAACACAGAGCCATTAAAGCATCAATGGTAGTAAATAATAAGATCATTAAGTTGAAACCTCAACCTTTCTCCCGGCCTTTATTAAAGACTTTCACATCCTTCAGGTTGACGCCCAGGCCACTCCTCATCGTCACAGCCTCTGCGGCATCATTTTTGAGCCCGCGGCGGATGGAGCCGTTGGCATGAGCTCTGCCACAGACAGCACCGGGGGAAAGAGAGAACGGAGGCTGGCATGAGTGTAATCAATGGCACTTATCTAATTAAAAGCAGCAAAGCTCATTTGAATACACAAGCCAGCTGCTTCAAGTACACTATCTGAGCAAAAGCTCACCTTGACAATGACATTTAGTTACAGTACACGCAATTTACATAAAGTCAGGGATGTTCCTGGGGAACGAGAGGCTTATGCCAGGTCTTGTAGTGCCCTTGCATGGGAAGAGTTAATCCTCTGAGACTGTAGCAGCTGGGCTTTGTGGGCCACTTTGGAAAGCACAGCATTTAGTAAAATAATAAATTACCTGTCAGACCAGTAGATGTAAGCCCCGAACACAGCCACGGAGAACAGGTCCACGTTGGCGGCTGACAGTACAATCTCCCGGCTCTCCCCAGTCTCAAGGTTGATCCTCTCTATCTTGTCGGTTCGGGCGTCGCACCAGTATAATCTATTTTCCTGGAAAGCAATTTGAAAATGCACATCAGCGCGTCTCCTTTTCTCGCACAGGTCCACTTTATCAGCAGCAGGAGAAGAGAGATGGGGAGCGGGACTAGGTTATAGGTAGTATGGTTGCATCAGGGCCAAGGGATCAGGTGAGAGCGAGAGGTAGAGAGACAGAGAGAAAGAGAGAGAGTGTATGAGTGAGAGAGAGAAAATGTGTACCTCATAGTCAACGGAGATCCCATTGGGCCAGGCTATACCAGAACTAACAAGCGTGACCTGATCTGAACCGTCCAGCCGTGCTCGGCCTATGCAAGGGCTCTTCCCCCACTCAGTCCAGAATAAGTAGCTGTTAAGTGACAGATGAAGACCATGACAACAAGAAACATTCCCCGCTAGTTATTTTAAGCCTCTTTTAAACTTCCAGCCTTGAAATAACTCTCACAGTTATGCGACTGAGAAAATGTCAGCCAAGTTAAATTAAACAACACTGTACACAGCCTATTTTCTTTTAAATAAACACTACACAAACTGTTCATGCATTCCTGATGGAAGTAGTACCAGTACAGTATCAATCAGAAAACCAGCAGGATATACTGGATTAAACATCAGAGAAAAATGTATGAATTCAAACAGATTTAAAAAGAAACCCAATAGTATGTGTGTGTATTTGAAAGTGTGTTGAAAAGAAATTTACACCATGCCCGTATGGAGCAAACCTATGACATATTTCTGCAAACATTCATTCAAAATTATTATTTTGGCCAAACTTTCGCACACATGCCTGTATAACAAGTAACTAACCAAATATTTTCCCACAGTGACAATTTCTATATTAAACAGTATATTTTAACAGGTTTGCACTGCAAAAATTATTTTTGTGAAGTGATAAAAACTGTTGCAGTTTTTGAATAAGTCATGTGGTCGACTGTGTATTTCTTTCTAAAGTGTAGTAGAGTGTTTGAGCCATTTGGGCATAATGTGGAATGAAGCGCTTCAAATAAAAACAGCTTGAGGTAAAAAGCTTAGAAGTTTTAAAGGAAAATAAAATCACTGGATAGGTATCAATATCAGGCAGAGCTTGAAGTTTCAGTATCTGAGTTGAGAAAAGAAAAAAGTGCCATAGCGATGACTCCAGTTTTGGATATAACTGGCTGTGTTGTTTTTGGTGCAGACTAAAGTGAAAATGCACAGTTATTTCTGCTATGTGCAAAAATTAGCAGCCAAAAAAAGAGAAAACCTTGATATGCCTTTGTAATGGTTCTCTCTGTGGGTGACTTCACAGAGTACAAACAAGTCACTCCTTTTCAAGTCACGTAGGAAAAAAAAAACATATAACTGTTAGGCAATAAAGAAATCATTGCATCAGAAGAAACCACAACCTCCGTGTCTGACTTCTTTGACTCATTTTATGCACTGCTTAGCATAAGTCCACCAATCTTCATTTTGATCTACAGAGCACAAAGTGGTCCTGAAACAGGAGGTACACCTGGCAGATTAGATAACGAGGCATCAGGATGGCTAAAAAGCACCATTACTGAAGGTCAGTCTCAGTCTCTGTTTAAAGTGGCTGAAGCTATGAAGCTATTTTAGCCTTATGCAGACCACAAACAAGCACATTTCAGCTTCATTTCTGTTGAGATGAAAAAGTTTCAAAAAAGGGCTTTAACCACACCAGACGCCTGACAGACTATTTATTTCAGTCTGGGTTCAGCTCACTGAACAGAGCACTGAATTTCAGTAAATGTCCGTCAACTGGCAAACATATTCAAAGGGCAAACACCATGGACCTGTCTGGAGCTTTTAGGTCAGTAGTGATGATTCCTATGAGAAAATCAATGTGTGATCTTCGTTCCAGCGCATTCTTGCACGGGGACCTACCCTCTCTGCGGATGCACAGCGATGGCTCTAGGCTGGTCCAGCCCCTCTGATATCACCACTGACCGATACATGCCATTCAGACGAGCAATTTCAATGAGATTGAGACCATGATCTGTCCAGTAAAGATTACCTTTGTGGAGGAAATTGACATGAATTTCAGTTAACGGATAGAGTCTTACACAATAGTTGTTATACCAAAACTTTCCATCTTAAATAAATAGCTTCTGCTATTTCTAAAGTCCTAGAGTTTATCAGAACTTCTTTTATTACTGCTGCAGGATAAATTCTCCCAGCTATCTTTTGTACTCTAAATGCTATCAGTGTCATTGTCTTGCACCAAAATCCCCCCATAAACTCAAACTACATATTTTTTTCTGTCATATTACAGGTTTTTGTGTTAAAGCACCATCATACGCTTGAAATAGCATCTGCAAAACATCTGCAAAAAATATTTCCTAAAGTTCCTCGGTACGTATACGTAAAAACTCCTTGCCCTTAGTTTACGAATATTTACTAAATATCAATTTGCATGGAATCAATGGAACCTGGAGTTATCTGTACAATGTTGTAAATGTAAATGGTCCTTAAGGCCCAATTATGTGTGTATTTTGTTCGCTACTATGTCAAAACAGGGTGTTTAAAGTCAGTGCAAGTTAAAAAAATGTAACAGCAGTGGAATATGGTGCATTTATTTTCCCCACCTAAAGGTACAGAAAGTAAACCCTTGAGAGCAGCACCTCACTAACAGTGTTTGTGTCCTAAATGATTTTTTTCTGACAGAGTGCAGTTCATTTAGAGTAGGTAAAAACTACAACAATTACCTACAATATTAAAAACCGACTATAGTTATACTGTCTGTCCTCATGTAAAACTAATCCCTTCCAAACAGTACTTAAGACCCATTCACTGCCAGTCTTCATTTTGGTAACACATACATTATTTCACAAGGAACAGTGTATAACATCAGATCTTTCTGACCAGCAATCCAGTCCACAGCGATGCCCTCTACCCTGCTGATGCCAGTGGTGATAATGTGTTCCTTCCATGTCTGGTCTCTCTTGGCTCTGGAGATGCGGTTTAGGCCCATGTCTGTCCAGTAGACTGTGTCATTGCCTGCGGAAAGAAGGCCATATTTCACAACAAGAGCTGGAATACTGAGCGCAGGTTGCTTTTCATGCTCCATATACTGCTGGTATGCTGTACCTGAGCAAAGCAGGGGTCGTGTGCATCGCTGTTACTCTTGTTGATTTATGCAATGGACCATTTGTGCAATCTCAACACGCTATTTCAACTCCCTGCAATACTGATGAGACATTCCAGAGCCTACAATTACCGCTGATTATCATAAAGCAGTAAATATGCTGATCCCCCCGCGCTAAGAAGTTATCACTTGTGGCTGAATGCGTTATTCGACAGCCACTACCAAACCACCTTCACTGTTTTTGCCCTATAAATGGCTGTGGTCACGGAACCTGCAGTGTGGAAGCGTTTGGTTTATTTGCACCCTCCTGTAAATGCGGAATTTGCACCCAGCTAACAGATCTCTTGCATGAGACAGCAGCCAGCTGGAAGGCCTCCATCCGTTTCACGCTCCAACAAGCTGCCTCATAATGACATGCAAACAGTATGCGGATGTAATCAGCTGTCATAAGCTGAGCTGGGCTCGGGCTCAGCCTCCTGCACACCTGAACCGAGCTCGGCTCCGCTAGCAATGTAGATGAGGGAGCTAGGGAGCACAGGGGACAAGTGTAGAGAGACTCTCTGACCATCTGTCCATTGTGCCACTTTTGCTAAGGTCAGCACTTGTAGCCCTGCTTCCCTTGTCCCCAATACCAGAGGCAGGAGAGGCTGGAGGGCTGTGGTTTCACCACTTGGTTGACCCAAATGAGCTTTGATCTCTTCCTTTATGGCAACTGGGGCTTGCAGCAAACAGAATTTCACAGGTTTTGAAGTTTCTAGACAAGCACTACGAGTAATTCTTCTAGATGAGTAATACTACTCCTAAACACAGTAACTTTTACATTTCATAATTATTTGTAGCATTCATAACATTCATTTTTACAACTAGTTTATACATATTCTCTTCGTACATAACAATAACATTAACATTCCTACATTAATATTCTCTTTGTTTAAATGCTGTTTACCATTTGAACATATTTCACTACTTATCCCTTTTCAAAGAAGAGGGGTCATTTCTGAAATCACAGCGGGGGATGTGGCTGACATTAGATGGGATTACATGATCTTTTTATAGCTTTGTCCATCTTTAATAAATAATTTACCTATTTTATGACGAAATGTTTTCTTGAAAACATTGACTAATAAGCGCGATACACTCTGAAAATTGTTTAAAAAACCATACAAGTGTTATACAATTCTGGTGGGGTCTAAAAAATAACAAAAGACAGCATCTGAAAACCAAAGAAGGAAAAGGATACCAACATAATGAACGGATACTCGAGTATTCAAATTATTTGGGTCAGCCCTAATGACAAGCAATTAAAACTTCCAGTTATGTACAGTATGCTGGGCACTGTAGAAAATCCTCTTAAAATTAAAAGCAGTTTCATATGCTCAGAGAAAGGCACAGGCATTGTCAGACCACGGCGCACAGTATGACATTAGCAAACGTGGGTGTTTGTGGGTTTGTGGGTGAAAGCGTTCACAGAAATCAAACCATATTTTATGAGTAGCTTTTAATATGATAATTTAAATGGCACCACACAAGGACTGCTACCCCTACACTCACTTTTCATGCTACTTGTCACTACTGAATTCTCCTCTAAACAGGGTGAATCATCTTGCATCTGAGCAGTGACAAAATCACTTCAGAACAGCCCATTCACTGCATGAATAATGCATCGAGTGACAAAAACGCCAGCGTGCCGTCGGGCTCGTGCACGGCCCTGCCTGCTGTACTTTACTTTCATTTGATGGATTGTCCAATATATTACTTTGTGTCCCTTATGATGCTGGTTTTAGGAGATATGAAGGAGCATTTATCTGAGGTGCCTCCAGCGTAAACTTACTTAACCCATCTCAATCCTTTATCTCTACAAAATGTGATCTACAGGCTTGTTTGGTCCCCTTTAATCAGGTAAGAAACTGTGCAGCTAATATTAGATTGCATGTCTGACAGTAAACAACATGAAAAATGTGATATGTAAAAAGTGGTACAGGCTTTATCTTTGATGTGAACACACAGAGACTGATCAAAGAGGAAGGAAGTGTATGCATTCTGAGAGCAGTTTCAAATAGAGAGAGAGAGAGAGAGAGAGAGTGTAAAGCAATAGACAGATTGATGAATAGGTACCCGCATGGAAGTCCACTCCCACAGCAAAAAGGGTGCCACTGATGGGCATCAGGGTCTCTGTGTGGTCAGAGGGGTCCAGAGAGATTCCACGCACCCCCTCATGGATAGAGTACATCAGGAAGGAGCTGAGGCCTACCAAAGAAGAGGACATCAAAAAAAAAGAAAGAGACATTTATTAGACACACCTTTTGAGAGGACAGTTCACCTTTTTTCATGCACTCAAGGTGAGTCAATCATTGTGCAGCAACAAATGGGCTGCAGTCTGTAATTGTAAGCCTATAAAGTGGAAAGTGGTAAACTGACAACTAAGTGGGCATAGCAAATATAGTAATTTGGTAACTAAATCAGGAACTGATATGTGATCCCCCTCCAAAAAGAATGCAAAATAAGTCTCTCTTTTCTTTTAGAAATACTAATTCTTAGTTATGCCTCACACCCATTGACCCCGGGACAGGCTCCGGGTACCTGTGAACCTAGTGAGGATTAAGCAGTTACAGAAAATGAGTGAGTGAGTAATTCTTAGTTACTTTACTTTAAAGAGTATCGGGTGGTCAAGTGGCAAACTGTGGATAAATGTTTCATATGTGCTAACATTTTATCAAACAAATTTCTAGTGATATAATCAGTGACTGCAGCATATTAAATATCTCTGTTAATAACTTGATGTCTCTATTTTATTAATCCTTCAGTAAAACCGCTTTGCTTCAACTGGCCATATCAGTAAAAGTGGCCTATAATTGGGCATTCAAATTCAATCCCCGCAACCACTGTAATAATTAAGCCATTGCTATGTCTGGAGCTCGTGTGCCAACCTTCACAGGACAGACGGTCAGAGCGCAGGTTATAGCCCACGGTGCACGCGCAGCTTCGTGTATTCTCAGACGTAGGCAGACAGAGCTGGGAACAGCCGCCATTGTTTAACTGACAGGCATTCCTCCCTGAGAGACACAACACAACACCCACAAGAATGCAAACTTCAACACAAGTTTCCCAAACTCATACTTTATGATTCATAATAATCCCCGAATAACTGAAGGGACACACGTAGGAAGCATCTACCCTGCCATGCTCCCAAGGATAGCTCACCTAGCCCAAACCAGACAGTAATGAGACAGGTCCGAATATGAATAGAGCAGCTAATTGCTGCTTGAGAAGTTTGGAGGCCGGATAGATTTACATCGGAGGCTGCTTAATGGTCATTTGTTATTCGAGTGGACAGTTTAGTGGGATCCACGGCAGTGCTGTTAATGGAGCTGCCATTACCCTAAATTATTTGCCTAATAACTCACAAAATGGAAATGCAGTTCCCCAATAAATCTCAAGTGGTGCACTTTCTCAGACTGAAAAGAAAGGGAGGATATATTTGTGTTATCAAACCTAATGTAATAGTCTGACAATAAACCGTCAAAAAGTTGCTCATCATAATGCATGTACGAGTAAATCAACAGCAGACTAAAATCCTTGAACAAAGCAGTAAGCCATTTTAGAATTTATATTTATAATTGTACTGGCCAATTTAACTTACATTAAACGCATCCAGACAGAGCACATCAACAATGTACGCATATTATATTATCCTTCATGCGCATGCCCCGTCCTTTCTGACCGACTGTTCCGTGACTCACCTTTCTGCCCGTCTCTGTCGTACACTTTCATGTGCACCACTCCACTGGTCTTATTGCGCAGTACCGTCGGGTTTCGGCCGTCTCGCTTGGCAACCGTCCCCAGCTGGGCCAGATCATCATCAGCCCACCACAGCTTCCCACCTGTTAAAGAAAATTAATCATTTCCTGAAAACTACAAAATGGCCCCTGCGTACATACCGTTGTCATACACACTGCCATTCAAAAGGATTCAAGCAATGTTTTCATTGATATAAAACGAATTAAGCTGCAGATAAATGTGAAACAATATTGTTTTGTGTAAGTACACAGGTTTCAAATAATATACACAGTTATGATGCATCCAATTTAATGAAACGAGCTGTGGAAGATGCTACAAAGTATGAAAAAGTAATATAAAATAAAGTGGGCCCTATAGTCATGCGTGAACACACCACAGCACAGTGTGAACAGTGTGAAATTCTTTCTCTGCATTTAACCCATTCATCAAGTGAAGCAGTGGGCTGCCACCGATGAGGGGCGCCCGGGGAGCAGTGTGTGGGGACGGTACATTGCTCAAGGCTACCTCAGTGAGGACACTAGCAGTGTTGTCATAAAGAACGACATAATCTTTGTATTCAAAATGCCTTGTTTTTCCGAAAGTGATCACATTAAGTGGCAGATAACTTGACAAACTTGACAGTAGGTTAAGCTGTTGGTGTACTTAAATATTGAGTTAGACATCTAAATATACCTTTGGGTTCTATTATATAATATGCTGCATTGCTACTGTTGTATATAAATGACAAAAGTGATTTGACAAGTGGTTCTAACTCTTGAAATTATAGTAGGGATGCAGTGCTTTCTCATATAGGCAATCTTAAGGCACTTGTTTTTCATAGCAGCAGACATCATCATTGTATATAATACGTTGTCTCTGGCTGCCATGCTTTGACCAGTAGGTGAGCATGTTTGACTGATGCTAGCTTTTCTAGCTGATTTAGCGAAATTCAGTAATAGCAAAGCAAAGGATCAAAAGTGTGTGTATTAATATTTATATTTGCAAATTTTTTAACGCGGATTCCACCAGGGGAATTTTTAACACAGTCATTGAGATGTAAGTCATTCAGAGCTGTTGTGATGTGATGTGAAGTGATGCATTTATGTACCTCTCTGTCATGAAAATGTTTTAAAAAGGCATGTTTTAGGCCACAACTTAATCTGAAAAGTATTAAATATTGAGTGAAATGGTAAAATATTAAAAAGTACAAAAATGCCTCAGAAATAAGTCATCAGACAATGTAACTGTGTCATAACTTTCTGTGAGGTGGCTTTAGAGGCATCTTCAGTATTTGTATTATATTGTGGTAGAAGGTTTATAAAACCTTTACTATTACAACTGAATAACAACGACGACATGAAACAGTTCTGAATGCGGATGGGTGATAAACTGGTCTGTTTTATAAGGTCAGTGTCGGTGTGGATACTGATCCAGGACACTGTAATGCACCCCCCCCATGTGAAGAAGCCTTAAGTGCCTGGTTACTCCTGGGTGTGCTTGTGTGCAGCAATAAACACAAACTACACCCCACTGGAAGTCTGGACGAGAGATAGAGCCTGAGCGTTATCCATGTTCCCTTCCCCGTACGAGTCAATGAGGCAGAGTTTTAGGGCGGCCTGGCGCTGCACCCTGGCCTGAGATGAGCTCTCTCTCCATTCACAAAAAACAGCGCAGTGCAAGCAATCTCAGAGCGCTGCTGCAGATAGCGAGCCCTTGTGTTGTTTCCATTCGGGAAGACTGAGTGTGCCACAAAGGAGCACAGAGATTGTTCTTGGCGCAGAGCCTAGACTACGCCTCTGTGCTGCAGAGAGGCAGGCCGCCCCAAGACAGCAGGGGACCAGGGGCATAAGAATGAAGGCTATACAATACAAATTCATAGCAGCCAGGGAAAAGGTGACCTTGATCTGAGACGCTTCTAAGAAGAAAGATAAAAATGAGCAGCAAAATGATTTAAACACAGCAATGTCAACGGAAAAGTGGCAATTTCACTGAATGGGTGATTGGATATTAACATGTATAGTTATTAGAGTTTCTCTAGTCTTCTAGTACTGTAATTATGTTAGCTCACGACAACCACAGCACACATCAAATTATAACGTCTATGATTTATGGAGTCATGGAAATGAAAGGTAAATGGAGAAATCACAGCATGCAGAATCTAACATCCATTCAAAAACATATTAATGGGATATTCATTTTGAAAATACCAGTGTTTCTTTGGAATACTGAGACAAAGATATGGGGTGAAATATTTAAGTGATTTAAAAAAAAGAAACAACATACATATACATTTTAACTTCAGGGAAACGCCGCACACTTTTACATGAAGCATCACATTTAATGAAAAACGATGTTTAAAATGAAAATGAAAAAAAAAATGTTTAAGAGAGAGAGAAAGCAGTTAAAGCAACGTTTGACCAAAAATGCAGATCACATTTTCGTCCTTATTTCTGGTTGATCAGCCTCGACATATTGACAGTCTGAAGTTTGCTTGTTTTTTTTTGTTTCTATGATATGATAACTATGATAATATAGCTAATAAGTTAATGATATGCTCAATATCAGAATCTATTTCACCAAGTATGTAACAGATACAAGCTATTAGTCTCCGTGAGTGCAAGACATGTATGACATGTAACAAACATGAAAAGTCCACAGGCTGTAGCACATATTCACTAAAATACAATATTAACTTTGTGCAAAAAAGTCAAATAGAATAAAAAGTAAGAGTTATGAAAGAGGTAATGTGAAAGGAGCTACAAGAGATGAATATGTGTATAGGTGCATATGTGCAGGATCTGAGGAGAATTTATAATAACACCATGAGTCTATGATACTCTTATCTATTGAAAAAAAAGTGAATATGCTCTATAGCAGGGGTCCCCAAATCCAGTACTGGAGGGCTAGTGTCCAGCATAGCTGAGTTCCTCGCTCAAACACACCAGGTTCTACACACCTGTGAATTGCTAGTTTTAGTGAGTGTGTTTGAAGAGGGGAACTACCAAACTGTGCTGGACGTTGGCCCTCCAGGAGTGGATTTAGGCGCCCCTGCTGTATTGCTAAAAACAGTAGTAGCAGTCCTCTTAGAGAAAGAATTTTGCCCATACTGTTGATCTAGTGTAAGAAACAGCATAACAAAATCTGAGATGAACACAGTTTGGGGTATAATAATTTATACAGTAAGTACGTCATAATTTAGACACGTACAATACCATACAGAGGCCTAGCCCATAAAAACATATTATAATAAATACAAATAAACACAAAACAGAAAGGTGTAATAACTTTTTAGATGATTTTTAAGAGTTTAAAGAATCTTTATGAATACATATGTGAGAATAATTAGTAATTATTAGTTAGAAAAAATCAAATATTTCTATTACGGCTGCACAACATATTATCTGTAAACCGTTATCATGCTATTCATCTCTGCAATATTGATTTTGCCGAAGGCTGCAATATGCAAATGAGCCTCTGATCAATCCCTGTATTTCTGACTAATCACAGCACCGGGTGAACATTAATGGGTGTTCTGATAAATCGAGGTGTTCATGTAATCTGACAAAAGTCAAATTATTTTGCCCATTCTTTAATCATTAAGGGTGGTGACTGGCCGAAGTATTTTTTAAAGGGCCCATTCTCTACATTTTCCTTCTGTTTCATTTTTTGCCTGATGTTTGATGGGTTTGTGTACAAAAGATTTCATAATTTATCATAACTCATTCTTACATGAGCATTTTCTAACCATAGAATTAAACGGGCTGATTGGCTGCACTTTACCGCAGCTCATTAAAAGACAGCATGATGCTAAAAACCCTCTTCAGAACTTCAGCATGAATAGGCAGGACTAAATTGCTGTAGGCTGAATAAGGAAACATACTGACATGGGGATTTTGTGACATCACAAACTGATTTATGCTTCCATCACCTCATAGCCCTGGTGCGAAACTGAAGAAGCCAAACTCTGGACAACAGTTTAAAGTAGCCATCACTTTAAAGTGGACAAATCTCAACTACCCTGCATGTGTAACTTTCTGGGCTGCAAAATTATAGGTGCATAACCACTCTAGTGGACACTGACATCCTTGTCTGATGGGAGTCACACCTCAGTTTTCTGACTGCATCAATTGCTGCGAATGACAATGACAACCTACAAGCTGCCTTCAAGATGTCTGACCCTCCACATCACCTGTGTGGGTCAGTAGCACTGTCAGTGTTAATTTGTCACCATCCGCAGTGGGGATGGTGTGTGATTGCCTTAGCGTTTATCATCAGGAACAATTTCCACTTTAAGCATTTGATCTGATTAAAGACAAAAAGGTCGCACCCTCTGAACAGGAGTCCTCACATAACAGTATGGTCAAATCCTATTAGGCTGCCAGGAGGAGGTTGAAAACCAGCCTCATGTCAGTAAAATTACTTTAATTTTTTCAATCATCACGCTCTTCGATTTCCTCTTCAGGGCTTGATTGAGGCTGTGGCTTTGATGTGAGGCAGTCATTTGACTGGGATTTCTTTTTTTGCTTCCATCAAGCAACCAGCATTTATATCGACCCCACTTTACGTTGGAGGCTCGGCTGAGTACATATTCCTGTCGCATCCCTTCCCAATGATAGAACCTGTCTGTCACAGCTTGCTGCTTTTGAACTTGACCGGTAGCTGGGCACCTTAAATTTGTATGGAGGGTGGCTATAATCTGATACCATTTTAGGGGGTGAAAACTGATAACATAGCATGATGCTTAACCTTGGTAAATCCCTTCAATTAAGTTGCCCTCGTTGGGACACAGATAGCTAAGATATGGGCCAAAGATCCTAGATCGCAATCTCGTTCAATCTACACAGGTGTCGGCTCGGGATGACCCTTGACGCACTGTCCCAAATGGTCAATCGATATTGCCGATTCTGAAAATCAGAGGGCTAGGAAGGGAGCGGTTTGTTCCCTATCAGTTCAATAGCTTTGATTAACCTTGAATTAGCTATAGCTAAACTACAGAATTCTAATGGACATATTTTTTCCCTTTAGAACAGATAACCAACAAGTGAGGAATCAATGTGGCTGAAAGCGACGTAATACATCACAATGAGTCCCTGCCTCAGTGTGCCATATGCATGATGAAAGCAAGGACTCTACACTCTTTTTTCCTTTCAGCACCCTCACCTTGTGGAACTGAGGGCCAGATGTAGCAAACCAATTCAGACAAATATAGTCTTAACATTACAATTTATAATACACACACACACACACATACAGGATATATACACACAGACTGATTGCATTTTACTAGTTTGGGCAACAAGCAGCACCCAGTTTTGCATGCCATTAATAAACATTAATATTTTAAAACTATGTGACTAGAAAACTTTCGTTAACAACAGCAGCGAAAACGGCTACGTGGAGGCTCTGGCCTTAAAGACATTCTATAAGAATATTTACCAAAAGATTAATGATATTTCAACTCCCCAGGCCAGATGTGCATACACAAATAGGAACAGCACAAAATGTGCCACGATGCACAATATGTGCTCTCCAGGGATTTTACCAGGGTTTAGTTTGTGCCAGAACAAGCTAGATCCAAATCTGGCACCCCCCAAGATTAAATCTAAGAGTAAACACCTTCATATGATGATCTGTAGAGATGTATCAAGAATAATCATAATAATAATCCCAAGTGTGGAAACGTGACTAAAAAAAGTGACATTCTGTCTCAACTGCAGGCAGAATTGTACTTCTTAGCTGCAGGGAAAAAAATAAAAAATTATATATATATATATATATATATATATATATAAATAAAACTACCAAGCAGTAGCAGCATAGGGACTGCTGTTTTGGGCAGGCACGATATGTTCAGTGGACTGGACCTTGAATTTTACTCGTGGGACCAAAGCTTAGCTACGAAGCATCTCCTAAGCACTGACCTCAGAAGAGGAAAAACAACGAAATCGGAGATATATAAGCCAGAGGCCAAAACAAAAATAAATCAAAACTCACATAACAAGCCAATGTACTGTCCAACATAACTTTAATGTACTTAAGATTATTCTCTACTGTATTCATTCAAATTTAATTAACCACGTTCAGAGTTGGATAATTTTGAGCCGTTATTGTGCTGATGTCAGACGTCAATGGTCTGCTTGATTACTTATGTGCTTTAAATGAGCTGTGTTTATGCTTCTAGTCCATAAAGCCAATAATGGTCTTAAAAAGGCGACTGTGTGACTAACTCTTGTACTGTTCTGAGGTGGAATCAGTAAATGTCCCATAGCTATGATTATTGGTTAAATTAAAATTCTGAATTCTGCTCAAATGTATGAGAGGATGTTTGGTGCTTAAGAATCTCAGTAGCAAGTTCATTTTAAGATCCAGCATCATGGCGAAGGTTCACTCTGAGTTCCCTTGTCTGATGCAAGTCTGTAACACTGTTTGTTAAATCCTGCACCTCACAAGCACAGCACAGTTAGTAGGAGGTCCTATGCAAGTGCATACTGCAACTGCGCCTTCAAACTTGCATGCATATGACCCTGAGCCTGTCACCCATTCTATAGAG
This sequence comes from Brycinus macrolepidotus, assembly GCA_037974445.1. Taxonomy (NCBI): domain Eukaryota; kingdom Metazoa; phylum Chordata; class Actinopteri; order Characiformes; family Alestidae; genus Brycinus; species Brycinus macrolepidotus. Next base: position 9,868,814 of record JBBPCZ010000002.1, on the reverse strand, counting down.
AATGTATCCAAGAGATTTGGGTGACATTCCACAAGCGTTAGAGTGCTTGTTCTGTATTTGATGGTTTTCTGTTTTTGCTCCTATAAGTAACACTTGCTACACTTTCATTAACGTCTCTCTAAATTTAACTTCAAAATTTGAAGCATTTGCATAAGGAATGCAATTTACACTTGGAACAAATGGATGTGAGTTTCTGATAGTTCTACACTACACACAAAAAAACCTATGTGAAAAATCCTCAAAATACTGCCCACTCAAACACCCACAGACGTGACTGCACGACCGTCTTTCCACCCACAGGCATACCTACACAAGGACACATGGACGCATGTTAGCATACACACACACAAACACAATACAGTAGAGCACCAGTAACGCACTTTAGAACAAAAAGCACAGAGAGGCAAAGGTCTTGGTAAAGGCCTTGTGGAGAACAAATAATCACCTCAGCGTTCACCAGAAAATACTTAGCTTACAAAGTACTTTCAGTATCCCAGAGTAGCTTCTTCTGTGGCGGCTCTGTGAGGGGTGCCGATTGCACTCGTGGTAATGTGACAGGGAATGGCTCCAAACAAAAATGAAGCAACAACCATTGAGTCAGTTCAGGTGTGCGGCAGGTCTGTCAAAATGCCCTAGTAGAGAAATCTCCAACCTTGCATCACAAAACAAATGTGGGCATAGCACAGAAAACGCGCTGAAATACTGACATCTATCTGCCAGAGCAATTAGGATGGCATGAAAAGCTACTTACCATGTTTCTCCAAGAGGCTGCTCTGGTATTAAAGAATTTCAGAATTTCTGTATAAATGCTTAAAATGTAAGCAAAGTGGTTTTATAAAATGTTCCATAAAATGTCAGACAGGAAGTCATTAAAAAAAAACAGTTACAAATACTTGTCATGTCGGGCTCCCTGAAAAGACGCACTGCAGAACCAGAGTTAGGAATACGAAAAGTCTTTAATGAAAAGCCACAGGGGAAATGAGCTCACCGAGCCCCAAACACAAACTTAGAAGTCCAACACAAAACTGTAGAGGTTCCAGGAAATCCAATATTCCTGCGTGAAAGAACTCGAGCTGCAGGAGTCAACTCGGTCTCACGAACTGAGGTTATGTTTCTGGGCTATCCAGCCCGTAGCGTAAATTCACTGAAAGACCGCAGTGGTCACGGTAGCGAACACCTCACGCCTGTATGGAGAGAGAGATGGAGAGTAACAGTCACTGAAGCTAACCGGAGCCAAAGGAGCCAGAAGCTACTTAGCAGTAGCTGAGGTGCACAGAAGCTGCTCCAACTGCCACTCGGAGTAGCTTTCCCGGTTTAGCTCCTCTCAGCTCGTCCTTCCAGCCCCGCACTGTCCACAAACACACACGGAGGTTAAGCACGTCTCTAAACACACCTACGAACCCGTACACGAGCACAGCCAAGTGCTAACTGCGCAGAGGCTGTGGGTTGGGGTGACCATGCAATGATTCTCCAGGTTGGCTTCCCTTTTCAACACAGACACACTCAGAGACAACCAATCATACAACGCAACCTATCAAACACTAAACAAGCAGTAGTTAACTAAGATTCAACATACATGGACTTGCTATCAGTAACCTAGCAACCCAGCTGATTAGCTTAGTGCTAACAGCTGAGCTGCCCGGCTATGGATAGCCTCACTCATAACAACAGATGATGTCATCACTGCGTGTCCAGGGCTGCACGAGGTCAGAACTCTGGGGACAGGCTCTGAAGGGGGCGTGACCGAGGCGGACCAGACGTGACAATACTGACTGAGGTTTGGGGCATTTTATGATTTGTAAGAAGACAGCTATGGTAAAAATAATAATTTGTAATAATTTATGAGGTAAAAATGGAGTCAAAGGGTAAGGCATTTTTTTGTAAGGTAAACAAATTAAAAGTACCATTATTTTATCATTATTTATCTTACATAAGTACTCTGAAGACACACAATACACATACAATCTATTCTGATATACATTATATAATATTACATTACATTACATATATTTGTGCTGCATAAATTGCAAACCCTGTTTCCCATCACCACCACTGTAAAGAAATTTGAGTTTCTTAATGACTTTGCTTACATTTCATCAACTGATTTTTGCAGTTTCATAACATTTTCCTTCCTGTGATGTATCAAGGATGGTCTCTGACCTAACTGGGTTTTGATCAATGGGAGTGCTGGGATCAATGGCATTAAACATTGTATTTTTGATTATTATTATTATTTTTCCCCATAATCAAAAATCAGAAGACTTTTACCCATGGGCAATGGTTGTTACATTATAGGACTATAGGAAAACAAGAAGTTTGTCTTTTAAATGCCATGATATGATCATTTTTGTTTACTATGTTTACTATAACCAGGGAAATAAACTAACAAAGTGAAAACAAAAGGTTATTTTTGATTTCAGGTTGACTGAAAGCAACAAATCTACAACAAATCTAATAATGGCACAAAATGTTCAGTTGCAATGCAAGAAAATGCATGAACGAAACATTCAGCGACAGACTGAAAATAAAACCCAACGCAAGGCCCATTAGTTCTCCTTTGGAACGATACAACACAAATAGCAAACGTTAGTGTCTTCTGAACAGACTCGGATGCCCCTGGAAAAGCAACTGAAAGCATTTTCTCTTGGTGACAAAGATGTACTAATTGTGATGGATAACACCTAGTGAAAGCATCATTTTGCCATTTCGCTGTAGCCCGTAACTTCTTTGAAAGTGTGTCATTAGTCTTTCTGGTGGCCTCTATTCTGCTTCACTTTTAATAATAACTTAGAGTCCCAGTCTAGGACTGCTGCAATAAGCAAGCCAGTTTTTTTTTTAAGTTGGGAAAACAATGAGCTTCAAATAACAGCACTGCACTTGCTAGAGCATTCAATATGTACTTTTATCATTCACTCTTTTAGTAATCTCAGAACAGGCCGTGGGGTAACCACCGAGCTGCTCTGGCAGCTCCTTATTAGGCTTTTTAATGTTTTAGCCTGGGCTGAAATAACAGTTAAAAGCCTGTCATGGTTTCTTACAAAGCCTTGTTTGTTCAGTTATGCTCTCTGCTGTAAAACAGAATATGGGTATAGAAGCTTCCCAAAAAAAAATGAAACTAAAAGTGTTACAAAATGTCACTGTAATATGTTAAAAATGAGGTTTAGGGAGACGATAGCATGCTAATTAGTAATTTATTGAATGGTTCTCTTCAGTAAATTACTAAGAAAGAAAAGAATGACTGCATTTAGTGGATTTCAATACAGGTTTATCTGAAATGGTGTACCTGCATCTGAAAAAGATCCCAGTCAATTATGCTCTCACCCAGGAATAGAGGCAATAAACATGTAAAGAAATAAAAAAAAAAGAAACTCCGAATGGCATCGCTCACAGCACGCCTTAGTTTTCGGGTAGAAAAAAAGTTGACTCTCTCTTCCCCTCTGATCACTGCCAACATGAATGTGCTCCCTCTGCAAGAGCTCTCTTTAATCCCCTGAGTTAATGTTTCTCGGCTATGGAAAGAATCATAATTTGAGTCTTAAACCCAGTCTAATGTGAATGGTGTGATTAAAAAGCAGATGCTCTGCATCACTTGGGTGTCTACCCAGACAGCCAGTCTTCATTATCCTGCTCCATCTGGAGGGAAAAAAAAATAATATTCAGCATTTTCCACTTTTTGATGTAGGGAAGTGTATGGTGTGCTGTACTTTGTGGCCTAAACTTTACTTGCTCGTTTGATGAGTTATGTTGCTTTCTGGGTAGCTTATAAATGGGGAGCAGTTAAATCTCATTTGTTTTTTCATGATGTACCTTGCCCTTTGCTCCTCTGCCATAAGTCAGATTTATATGTTTTTGGGGAAATCTTTTAGCCACTCAAGGTTTGCTCTAGGTCACGTAATATCTAATATCCACTGCTCTTTCCATCATCCCATACCTACACTTCAGAATGCCTGACAGACTACAGTCCAAATTGGGTCTTAACCAGACCAGACTGGGTCACACGCCCTCATATACAAATAATAAACACACACACACACACACACACACGTACATGCACGCACACATATACACGCGAGCACACACAGTGATCTTTAAAGTGTAAACGATACTCATAAGATCCAAATTTCTTAACATGCATACACACACACACCGTGATCTTTGGAGTGTAAACAGCACTCATAAGAAAGATCCAAATTTCTTAACACAAACACACAAATACACACACACACACACAGTGATCTTTTAAGTGTAAACAAGAATGATATGAAAGATCCAAATTTCTTAACACACACACACACACACACACACACACACACACACACACACACAGTAATCTTCGAAGTGTAAACAATACTCAAGAACCAAATTTCTCATCATACCTCACTAGTTAGCTTCCACCAACACTACACTGGCAGCTCTGATGTCTGTTTATCTCCTCTTTCATAATGCACTTCATCCATGGGAACTGCTTTTAGGCAGTAACAGATCCGTTCATCATTTATAACTGAAAAATCTTAAATAAGCAGTCTAACACATTTAGGTTAACATTAAATGCTAGTGGGTGGAGTGGCATGCCTTGAAAGTATCTAATCACCATTTTTTCATTTGCAACTTTATTGCTGTGTTCATGGTCAAGTCAGGACTGGGAGGTTTTCGACTAGAGAGGAACGGCCCCTCAGCTCGTAATTCTCACTTGAGTTTCAGCTCTATATCACTGCAACATCATGGCATCCAGAGAAAAAGAAGTAACATCACGCTTCAAGCTTTTTAAGAGTTTTGGCATCAATTTCAGTACTATTCCCATAGCTCAGTTCCACTTTTACAATAAAGGAAGAACTAATCAAACAACTATTAACTTCTAATGCAAAAGTGACCATTTTTTATCTTAAACAATTATCAAAAATGAAGCACAGCGTTGGAAGTACGTAAGTCATGAACCGCCAAAATGCCTTAAAATCGTAGTGTTAAATGGATTGAGCCCTAAACTCAGTGTTAAGGGTGTAAAAGCTGCTCCACTTACCCATGACTGCCAGAGCAGTGGCTTTTGTTAAGTCCCTCTTCATGGTCTCAATCACCTCAAAGCCACTGCCATCCAGATTACACCTGTTGATGGTGCCATTAGCCGAGCTGATCCAGTACAGCTTGCTTGCAGAAAAGTCTATCGCAAGACCTGAGGAGGAAATAGAAGGTTAAAAGTAAAACTCTTAGGGCCACATATCTGCTTCTCACATCATGGGCAGCAATGTTGGCAGGGATTGCATCAAAGGGAAGCATGTAATCTCAAAATGACGGTGTGTGTGGTCCTGACTTGAACCAGCCGTCTGCAACTTAAAATTCTGGGAACCTCCGCATGACACACTAAATCACTTGTCTACAAGGCGACTCCATCAAAGACTATTTTAGAAATAGATAGAGGGAGTGTTTGACAGTGTGTAAATATCGATTGTGACAAGTGAAGGATATTGGAGCTGGAAGTGCAGTAAGAGGGCCTATTTAAGATTAGCAGTAAGCATGGTATAGAGTTTGTATTTGTGACTGTTAACGTCAGGTCACCCAAACAAACAAACAAACAAACAAACAAACAAACAAACAAACAAAATACCCCTTATCAGTTCGAGTAAACATAAAAAAAGAGAAGCTTACCCACTGGTTCTCTTTGATTCTGGTGAAGAACTTTCCTGTTACTTCCATCCATGTTGGCTACATTTATCGTGTTCCCATCTGTCCAGTATATCTTTCTGTAAAATGATCAAACGTGAAAGTAGAAAACAGCGAATTACAGTCTAAATCAATAAAGGCACTTTATGGTGTAAACCTTTTATTACTAAATGTTTTTTTTTTCCGCTACAAATTAATCTTTTTTTAAGTGGGGGAAAACATCTAATCCCTGTGTATTTCAACAAAATTTCTGCTGGCATCTTAGATATTCTTGTTAAAAAAAAAAAGTTAAAAACTCTCATCAAGTCAACAAACAAATCCCAGATGTCATTATATAGTATAGTATATTTCTTCTGCTGGACATCTTAAAATAAAACATAATTTGGACTACTTACCCTTTGGCCGGATGTACTGCTAGACACTTTGGCTTATCAATTCCATGGATGACTGAGGTTTTAAGGGATCCATCTAGTCGAGCAACATTGATCTGGGTCTCTTCATTCTCGGAACTGAGCCAGTACATATTCCTCGAGAGCCAGTCCAGCGCCAGACCACGGCAATTCTGAATATCTGCAAATGCCAGAGACGGCACTTAATAATGTCATCAGCACTGGCACAAGGACAGTAGGTGAATGCAGAGTACTTCTAGGAGAGATCCCTATGGTCCCTACTGGAACATCTTTATTACTACACCTGCTGTGCTGCATATAGCACAATTAACTTAGTTTTCTAAATGTAGCTGCTAAATGAGTCATGGTGGAGGGGGGGGGGGGGGGGGGGGGGTGGGGGGGGCAACCTTCCT
>JBBPCZ010000002.1:9843554-9862197 GCA_037974445.1 Brycinus macrolepidotus | reverse complement strand
CTAAATGAGTCATGGTGGATGAGGGCGTGGGGATTGGGGCTGTAACATTTCTGCAAACTCCAGAAGTCAGCTCACTTGTTTGTCTTTTCTAGTGTAGTCTGGAGGACAATAAACATGACAAATGTTCCGCCTATCATCAAGCTCACTGAAGGCAGAAAATGCTGTGTGGCTTTCAGATGAAAACACTGACTTACCTCCAGAAATAACCGTCTCAAGACTCGTTCCATTGATGAAGGCCCGCTTTATCGTTTGAGTCTTGACATCCGCCCAGTATATCCGCTCCTCAAGAGCGTCGTAATCCACGACCGTGACATCATCGATGTCGGGGACGGTCAGAGCGGTCATGATGTTCATATAGGGATTATCAATGTCCACACCTCGTATCTCGGAGCGCCTCACATACAGCAAAAACCTCTTCAGAGCTGAAGTGTAAGACGTACAAAAACACAACAATGCATCAGTGCATGGGTTGTCAAGTGCAAGCTAATCTCACAAATCACACACGGAAAATTACAGGAGTTGGTGGCCTACACACTGTTTTCATGCCATACTGGATATTTTAGGAATAATCAAGTGTAGTCACTGTGATGATATAGCAGAGGTGAAAAAGGGCTTAGTAAGTTGTTGGAGATTATTTCATATGATTTGTATTTGGATCTTCATAACATACATTTACACTTAGTGGTCAAATAAGTCTTCGCTATCCTTTAAAAACAAATGGTATGTAATGTGTAAACCATCATAAAACACCCCAATTGTCAGTGTTATTCCTGGATTCTGATCTTTCCTGTTTTAAGCAAAAGCTGGTTTTCATCTCAAAAACTGCACTTTCGCATGGCACTGTTAATTTTATTAATTTTAGGAGAGGACATCAACATCAACATCATCCTGTAATTGATGTTCATGAGAAGATGGCTCTTAAAACTAATTAGGTTAATGGTGATTGAGGTCATGTACAATGTACATGACACTGAATAGCAATAGTGAAGTAATGAGGCACCAAAATGAAAATTCCTGACAGAACGCACAATTCAGGACACTTTGTCACTTTTTTTTTGTTTCATAAATTTACCACTTTATTTATGCTTTTGAATGATCATAATAAAACTGATGATGCTTTAATAACCGTAATAACCTCCATGTAGGGAAAAATTTTACTCAACTTGCTTAATATTACATTATTTAATTTATGATTTCCATTCAACATTTTAAGACAGTTAATGTTAAAAAGCATGTATAATCCTCATATTCTGTGTGTCCAAGACAATGTAGACACCATTATCTGGATTCCAATGCTTTTGGCATAGGTTGCAGTGGGCTTATGATCCAGCACTAACCATCTAACATCATACTTTTGTACACTTGTGGCCGAAGGCAATCAAATCCTTGCATCAAAGTTTCAAAATCTTGTAGGGACTTTTACTTTTACAGCAAAGATGGGGGCAAACACCTTATTAAAACCCTTGATTTCAGAAGGAGCATTGATGAGTGGGTTCCTACAGGCGTTATGACATATTGCACACTCAGGATGCAAGAAATGACCGGAAGTAAATGGGGTCAGAGTTGAAATCTGATTTAGGATAGCACAGAATTAATATCCATGTCACCTCCAGCACAGTGAAATCATTAACAATGACCAGAGTGCTGATTTTGTCACAAAGTGACTTCTTCATGCCACATAAAGTTGGGATGGAACATTTACTAGTGTTAATAATACACAGTTAAAAAAAAAAAAAAACAGTGATAACTGGACTCTTTCAAACATTATTAATGTTGATAACCACAATTAATTATCATCTCTGAAAAAAAGTCATGCCTGAAAGTAAATAACCAGAACAATGTATGTCTTGCTGTTATATAAAATAGTCTGTCAATATAATACCTGTGTTGAAACGATTTCAATGGTCATTAGTGCTTTAAAAAATTCATTATATTTTAATATTGCAAAAATATAGAAAACCTTGATGACCCTGGTCACATCCCACCCCTTTTTGCGCTATTGTATCACATAAAGACTGTGTTCCAGCCAGTCACGGCGGGGTATGGGGGCCTTCACTCACCTACGCAGGAGCGATTGCCAGGGGAGATCTTCATGAGGTGGGGACAAGAACACGATGCAGTACGATTGTAATCGATGAGGCAGAGATGCGAGCAGGGACCTCTCCCACCGTTCCCATCACATGGGTTTGAGGCTGGAAAACCGGCAACGACATGCATTCAGACCGGCCAAAAGAAAACACATCAAGGACAGAAATCAATACCACGTCTAATGGCTCCTGGTTCAAGAACACAGCCATCTTTAAAGGAATCTGGGCTAACCTTTACTGACATCAATTGAACAAATTGTGCTCAAAGCTTACTATCACAGCTGGGCACAGGCACACAATCAAGACACCTCTTGCAGCAGTTCTACTTCAAATTAAAGAATTTAGCTTTCTTAAAAGTATCAAAGCAAGCGCCGCATAACCCTAAATTCTTGCATTTCAGAGCAATATCATCGGAAACGGATACAAAGTGATTAAAAACAGCTTGTGCTAACAGTATGGAGAGAAAAAGGATCTCATTCAAAACCTCAAAGAGGTACCAAAAGAGAAGTGCTTATCTTTTATGTTCTTTGCACAAAGCCCTCCACCCACCCTAGCCTTGAGAACCGCCCATTTTCTCATAACCTTACAGGGCAGTGACACAGCATTTTAAAAGAACTTTAGCCTTCCTCACACACCACTAGAATATCTGTTTCTCTAGTTTTGTGAGAGGAATGGCCCATTTCTGCTATACTTCATCAGGGACTACTGCTGACCAGGCAGATCATATGATAATGGCTAAGAGGTCACCAGAGAATTGGAAATTAGCTTGCTACCTCTTTTCATTTTTGACAGCAAAGCTCTCTTTGTCAGCACTATTCCAAGAACACCAGGGAGCTGTTGAAATGGAAAGCACTTATGTGCTAGGAACAACTAGATCTTAATAGAGGAGATTTTTGCAGGCAATATTAATCGTGATATTTATACAAGCTAACTGTACTGAGACAAAGCAATGACTCTAAAAACAAGCACCTCCAAAACAGCATACATGACCCAAAAGTATTTAAACTCTAGACTCGTCCGACCAGCCTCTTTCATATTTCATAGCTGAGCTTGAAGAGTTCAAGACTTGGCTGCTAGTCTCTGGAAATGGTCTGCTAATCAGATTTGCCTTGACATGATATGATTCTTCGGCTTTTTATTTTAGGAATGGACTGGCGTTTACAGCATCACATATAGGCCCGTGGAAATGGCTGAGAAAGCTGACATTTCTGCGTCCTAAACCACTGCGACGCTCCCAGTTCCAGAAGCTTTAACCCTTCCTTGAACCCATCGCTAAAGTACAAGACATAATTAACTCCAAAACTGTTTGCCTCGTGTAAATAATTGCTCCAATGGGGCTTTGAAAATGGGCCCATTATTTCCTTCCAATCCTCATCTATTTTCATACATGCAGCTGGCATATTTTTGCAATTATTTACCATAAGTGAGAATAACAAATAATTTCCAGTGACTAAATCAGAGACTAGCGACCCAGCAGATTAATTATACATTCGTTTGGTCTTCTGGGAGGAATCTCACTGTAGGAAGAGATGCCGAATAAACACAGGCCATGCACTTATTGTATGCAGGGAAGGCAACACTTGGATATATTGCCTTGTTCTTTGCAGAGATGGGCTAAGGATTTGATGACACACTTCATCAGTCAGAGCTGGCATATTTTAACAGTATAAGTAAAATGCAGGAAGAGGTATGTTTGCTTTGCCTCAGTTGAACCTAGAGATTTATACCTGAACCGCCAACTACACTAGTATTTTGAAATGGAATTCTGGGTACTTTTGAACAAGAGTGAAAGTGCCTTGAACAATGGAGATGGCGGGACATGCTCCATCTATCAAAGAGGATTGGTACCCCCCACCTTTTCTCCAACCTCATGCTGGAGTTCTTAAACCCTGCCCTCAGTCCTTACACCACACATAATGTATTTACAACCCGCCTGTTGATGCCTGCAGTCTAGCCCCATTAGCCCGGTGAGCATTTCCCCATCTCACCCTCCTCCCCGCTGCCCTCCAGAGGTTTGCCTCTCCCCTGCCAGCGCAGCAGGACTGAACACAAACACAATTTCCCTGGCCTGTTAGCGGCCAGCGCCGGGATTTTGGACAGCAGTGATAGCCAGCCTTTCCCGGCGGGCCCTTTAAGATCGGATTAGCCATACTTATTGGCTTCCTCGGCAATGCAGCACAATTTGTCGGCACTTATCAGGGTAAAACAGTCATCCAACTGCTGATATAGTGGCAAATGATCTGAACTGAGTATGTGTGCGTTGCCAGCTTTTTCCGCTGTTTTGAGCGGGTTAAATTGATGCAAATGAGATTACCACAGATGACGAACATTCATGGAGGCATCCCGTTTGCCATTTATGGAAAGCTGGACACCTGGCATGCTTTAAAATTAGCTACAAACATTTTCTCAACATGTTTTCTCAAGATGTGGATTTCTCTGTTACTCTTGCACTCACTACAGAGGGGAAAGAAAGTAATGCATTAACTTTAAAGGGTCCATATTTTCTGTAAAAAAACAAACAAACAGTTTTTTGGATTTTGATTTTGATGTATGCTGTATACATACTCTTTCCACAGTATGCTTATTGAAATAAAGCTGCAAAAACAGGTTTTGAATTCATTGTTTTCATCACAATTTCATCACAATTTACATATATGCATTTACATGTATCCACCTTTTCTTGATTGGATGCAACAAAACCACAGCAGTTTTTTTCGCAAGTTAAGAAGTCAACAATCACAGAGGTGATTTATATATATACCATTCTTAAAGTCTAGAAATACATTATGATAATTATGGTAGATAACTGCTTAACAACATCAGTCAAAATGTTTAGATATGACTGAGGTTAAAAAAAACCTTTCTGGATGGGCTACTGAGCTAAAACGTCTATTTTTTGTAATTCCAATTACGACATTCATGTAAATCTACATAACATCATTGTTGGAACAAAGCCATTTTTGTGTCATTTCAAACAATAGCTGCCCTTTACACTGTGTAATAATTTCAGGATTAGTAGACCAATAAAAATGATTGAAAATGGTTTTGTCTTGGACAAAGAACTTTTGACATCAACATTCTTTTTAACTTTCTTTTTTTTTCTTTCTTCTGAAAAGTTACAGTATCGGTATTAGCAGATATGTACATGAAAATGATCATCCTTTTTTTTAATTCTAAGGGATAAAAGAGGTGTTAAAATGAATCATGAGTGCTTGTTATACATAAACACAGCTGGATAAATATATGAAATGATCCCTTTAATGGATCACTACAGGAAAGCTTTATATCAGGTCTATAACAGGTCATATGACTTGATTTGCATTTTAGGAAAAAACATATATTTTGTCATGTGCTTACTGCTGGTGGAAGTTAGCTACTTTGTCCAATTACCAACTATTTTCCAGGGTGTGAAGCTTAGGTAACAGCTTATTAGTGCTAGTGTTTCCTGTATTCATTATGCTGCTTTATTCTGGAGTAGATGAAGAAACAGAGAGCACAGTGTGCATTGTGCCTTCACTGGCTAGGAAGGATAGGAGGGGAAAAAAAAAAACGCAACTGACACAGTACCATGACACGATTAAAATTAATTTAGGAAGAGTAGGGGAACACATCCAGAGTCCACATTAGCCTGGCTTGTTCTCTACATGGCCACTTTTTTCAATTATTCAGCCACCCTCACTGAAGCCTGCCTCTGATTGGCAGGAGAAATGAATGAACAGCAGGAAATCAGCTCAAATTAATCCTCACTCCACAGAGCAAGTGCTGGGCTAATTCACTCGGCATCTCCCCCAGTAAAACCTGAACCAGGGTGGGTCATATTTCCACCATAACCTGCAGCGCAGCATGTTACTCAGTCATGGAATTTGTGAGAGAAGCTTGATTGTGGTTTCCGCGGCCTTGCCTGCCTCCTGGATCCAGAGTGGGCTTTGGGCAGAGTAAGCTCTCATGCTAGGAATAGCAACAGAAAAAACAAGCCACAGGATCTAAGGTTCCTCGGCACTTTGGCAGAATACAGTGGCGAAAGCGCTGACTTTTAAAAAAAACTGCTCACATCTGTGCCACATATGCAACAAGCAAAACAACAGGCTTCTATTGCCGCGTCTTCAGCCTGATATTGCATTTCACTTACGAGAGCAGTCTGTAAGTACACTTTATCACACCATTCCCAGTGCATTAAAAACTAAATAAACACTTACCCTGAGGTTGTCTGCTGGGATGGTAAATCTGCAGGCCAAAAGGCTGGGCACTTGTCTTCTGGATAACAGTCACATTGCGTCCTGTCCATTTATTGGCCCTAGCCAGTGTATTGGTCCTCCAGTCTGTCCAGTACACACTTCCTCCAAAAAGTGAGACGGCAAAAGGGTGAGAGAGGTACTCGTGGCCTCTTAGGATCTCAATGACTCCTGAGCCATCATACAAGGCAGAGTAGATCGCGTCTGAGCTGTTGGATACACAAAAACACCATGTGAGGCCCTCTCTTTCGTACTGTTGACAAGGTGTGATACGGCTGATAGATGCCCTGAGAGACTTCAACTGCAAGCACTCTCACAGTTGTCAGACAAGTGACTGCAAGTGAAAGACAGACGAAAGTTAGACTATATTCATTTTTCTTTACAATGCTACTGGGGGGGGAAGGGTCATGAGATTGGATCTATATGATGCCCTGACACTTCAGTTTTGAAGAACTTATAGAATTTTTGTTTCAGCATATATCTACATCTATCTATCTATCTCTCTCTATCTCTCTCTGTCTCTGTCTCTGTCTCTCTCTCTCTCTCTCTCTCTATATATATATATATATATATATATATATATATACATATATACACATCAAGGAGAAATCTGGAACCCAAGTAATTTTTGGAACCAAAGTAGTTTGTTAAAAACAGATGATATTTTACGAGCTGGTCAGAAGGCTTGGTTCCAGATTTCTCCTCGATGCCTCCAGCCACGGCATGGATTTGCTTGCACTGCATGGATAAAATTTCGCGAGCAGCACTCCTGATTTAATCTAAAGAAGTATTGACTGAGCCAAACCAGATATATGATGATAACTAGTAATGCTCGGCTTCTACAAGAAGAAGTCTGGGAATGGTTGAGCGAACATTGCATGGATTCTAATATATAAACACAAAATGATGATAGGAGAAGGACCGCGATATCTGTAAAAACAAACAAACAAACAAACAAACAAACAAACAAACAAACAACAACAACAACAACAACAACAACAACAATAATAATAATAATAGTCATGTTCTTGTTGGTCCATATTCACCATGAAACGTTCAAACAATATAAAAAAAATTCAAATGACAGAAATGATATATTCCTCGCCTACCGAGCATCTGTCCATATTATGCGCCTCTCCAGATGGTCCAGTGTGAGTCCGTTTGGCCATGCTCCTATCTCCATGTCTTTAAAGACTACATGTCTTCCACTTCCACTCATTGATGCAGCCTCAATCCGTGGAAAACTGGCATCCCAATCTGTCCAGAAAAGAATTCTATGTACAAAGTAAAAAAAGGGAATTTAAAACTAGTTGTGTACATATGTATGAGTGTGTACGTGTGTGTGTGTCTGTGTGTGTGTGTGTGTATGGGTGTGTGTGTGTGTGTGTGTGTGTGTGGGTGTGTGGGTGTATGTGGGCGTGTGGGTGTATGTGTGTGTGTGTGTGTGTGTGTGTCTGTGGGTGTGCGGGTGTATGTGTGTGTGGGTTTGTGTGTGGGTGTGTGTGTGTGTGTGTGTGGGTGTGGGTGTGTGTGTGTGTGGGTGTGTGTGTGTGTGTGTGTGTGTGTGTATGTGTGTGTATGTGGGTGTATGTGTTCTCTATAGAGGGTCAAATGTCCACATATGCAGTTTTACTCGATCTGACACACAGAGTTAATTTGCTACCAACAAATAACACCCTCTGCAGCACTGCAGGGTAAATGTCAGACTGTGGCTGGGAGCTTTTCCACCGGCCTCATTTACTAATGAAATACACGAGTAACATCCTGTACTCTGTCATAAACAAGCAAAATTCCCTTCCATTTTCACCGATGCGACAATAAATTTACCAGCTACTAAACATTCAATAATAATCACTTAACACAGATGCTACAACAAGGAGCCTCAGCATCGATGGGCCGACTCATTTGAACATAGCCACAAATCAATAACCCAGCTTTATACTGAATGCTGGCTGTGCTATTTTGGGGAAAAAAAAAAACCTTCCATCATATTTGGTCTTTTCTAAGCAAGTTTATCAATTTGAAACCTTTTCCAGGTTCTCTTTTTAAACGAATATCAGTACTTTTTTTTTTTTTTTTAACAACTGCCACACTGTTAGACAGCAAAATCAAACTTGGAATTGTTATTTGAAAGGAGCACTTCTGCATCTAATGAGCTAGTTACAGTATGTCATCTACAGAGTGCCAACACGAGCTGCAGCTTGCGAGCAGAGATACTGCATTTGTCCTCTCTGGGTTGCCCATGGCACTTGGCAAAAATTACTTCTACTGCTTCGAATGGGCATCATAAGCAACCAGACTGCGTTCTATTCGTTTTTAATGCCAACAAGCATTTTCTAAGCACTAAATGCTGCTGGGATCAGCCTGTGACTATTTTGAGCTCGTGTTGTCATACTTGAGGCTTCCTCCTCCCCACATGGTGCCTTGGGAGACAAGGGGCTGAGCAGCAGAAGCAGGACAGAGAACAGATAGAACTAAAGAAGCAGAATACAACAAAAAACACACAGCAAGGCACTGCATGTTTCCCCTGATATGTCATTAGGAATTTATTGCAGACATCACTGAAGTTTGCTTTCTTACATACTAAAAAGGCTTCAGCAACCACACGTTTTGATAAACAAAACTCAAGAAACTTTCTCTGTTTTTGCTGTTTGTTACCAGTGTTGTTATTGGTCTCTTTTGCAATGTACCATTCCCCCGTTTGCTATCATTAAAGTTGCAATTTGTTCAAGGAAATAAGGGCACTCGGCTCATTCTTGTGGAGCAATACTCACCCTTGGCCTGGGTCGAGGGCCAGGGCGCGAGGGTGCTCCATACCGCCTGCAATCAGGGTGGTCCTCATTTCTCCATTCAGCTTAGCCACCTCAATCTGGTCCAGGTTACTGTCAATCCAGTAAAGGTTTCCTCCAATCCAATCCACTGCCAGCCCCTCAGGAGTGGCCAGACCATGCTGAACCACCACTTCAATACCAGTGACACCTGCAACCACACCTAGATCACTAACACTGGCAAATAAAGATGGACGGCGCACTAAATTCATCACTACAGAATTCGAAATGAATGTTTTTCGCACGCCGGCTTCCTCAGAAAGCTACGCTTTGGAGAAAATAGCACGCTCTAGAGAGGACTGTATCGACGTTAGATGGAAGAAAGCTTTCCCTGGGTTTTCTATTAAACATTCAAGGCTTTCCCAGGCTGTCTATAATCCAGCTGTTTGCAATTATCCTCGGCAGTGGAGGGCTTTATGAAATGCTAACAAAGGGGATGCAATAGCTGTAACAGGGCTTGCACACCGAGTAAGCAGGCCAGTGAGAACGCGACAGCTCGGTTTGATAAATGCAGCAGTGGTGAACAGCGCTAAATGGCCAGCCGGAGAACTAGCAGCATTTATCAGCTCCTTCAGAGATTCTGTGATTCACTTAAAGACAGTATTCTTTCTGCCATGTCATGTCTCAAAAAGAAAAATGTCACAAGAACGGGTGAAAATCAGATTTCTTCTTCGAAGCACAGACCAAAATCAGATGGGATTAGGGACAGGGGTAGGCAATAGGACAATATTTATCATTACTGTGATAAACTGTCACATTACATTACAAAATGCCTTTCTGATTGTATCGCCGAGATTGTCAGTACTTGACCGACTAGATGTTTCTTTACAAAGAAAGCATAACTGATGGGGTTCACACTGGATGTTTTATTACTATTGGGAAAAGGGGCCTATTTTATTTTATTTTTTCAATGGGAAAGATGTGTTTTGCACATTCTTATTGCTCACTGGGTACCTTGTTTTTTATGAGCAGAAGGTTCAACTCAAAATGGTCATTATCCTGCATCTTAAGTGTGCCGACCAAACAGATCAAAAGTAAGGCAGGCCTTCAGTGAGCTGTAATAGAGGAGGCAATATTGACTGACTGCAGTCCCGTTTAATCCTTAGAAGTCACTATTATGGCTGACAATAACAAAAGCAGGGCGTGGTCTGATTATTTATTTCTCACTAGTCTCACTCATTGGAAGTGGAGAAATTCTACTGGACTTGCACACTCTTTCGATCCACAGTACATATATAGGAGAGGAGTTGTTTCATTATGAATTTGAAGAAAAATTACTGCTGTACGCACAGTCATGTTTCATGGTCACTGAAACAAACAGAAAAATGAAGTGCAAATTCAAACCAGTCAATACATAACGCAAATCAATTGACAATGGAAATTACGTAAATGTGTAATTAATCATGTAATTAATTCCATATGTAGTTTAGCATGACAGTAATAACTCGACGTCTAAGGGTTAATATATTGAAAAAAAAGGCTGACTATAGATCAGTTATCTTCCTCGGAGATGCTCTATACCTATCGGCTCAGGACAGTAAGGTGGTTTGCAATGACCCTGAGGCTGACTGTGTACCTCCGGTGTCTGAGAGCTTCCCCCTGTAGATCTTGTCCTCCACCACGTCGGTCCAGTAGAGCAGGCTGCGGTTGAAGTGGAAGTCCAGAGCAATGGTGTTCCTCAGCCCAGGCACAAGCAGGCTGTAGTCGCGCTTGTGAAGGTCTATCCTTCTGATCTCATGGCGGATGGAAAAGATAACAAATGCTTCAAAGGGATCTGACAAAGTGAAAAGAGACAAGCAGAAAGGTAAAGCCTCCACCTGTACAGCACAATTAGACAGCCACTAGATGCGGGCTAAGCCATCAGACCTTCCCTGTTCCTCCCACGCAGATGAACAATCTTCTCAAATAGAGAGATGTTACACACGATCCTATGGGAGCAATAAATACGGCAGACTTCTGAAATAGGTGCCAGCTCCGCGTTCCATATGCTTCGCAGCCTCAGCCCACAGTATATCACACTGATGCTCATTGTCATCTCCCGACTAATGACCCAAATTTGATTCCCTGAAACAATTTAAAAGCGTTTGGCAGGCACGGTGCTGTAAAGACATTAGCTTCTCACTGGGAGCCTCCTGATTGTGTATCCTGCTGTCATTGGATTATTGCTCCTTTTATTGCTTTGCACTGTGAACGCATCCGCGACATAAAGTCTGGAACGTGTGTAACTCCGCTAAGAATTCATTAACAAGCCTGAGATCAAGTGAGATATTAGGCAAAATGTGCCATTTTGGTAAATTTATGCAAGAAAAAAAAAAAGAGATGTTGTGGTATTGCTTGCTCTGTATGAGCTCAGATTAAGAACAGTCTGCTGTCTGAGCGGCTTTGAATCAGTTATTCTTGCTTTGTCTTATTTTGCCGAGATTTCTGCTGTAATGTAAAAGTAAATGTAATATGAAAATCTCTTGATCAATTACAAATGTTAATAAAATCATTCTAAGCTCTTGATCAATTAGTAATGTTAATTTAAGTGTTCTAAGCTCTTAATCAATTACAAATGTTAATAAAAACATTCTAAATCCTGATCAAAAGGTTAATTTAAAAAAAAGGTTCTAAGCTCTTGATCATTTAAAAATGTTAATTTAATAGCATCCTAAGCCCTTGATTAATTAGTAATGTTAATTAAAACGGTTCTAAGCTATTGATCAATTAGTAATGTTAATTTAAAAGGTTTTAAGCTATTGATCAATTAAAAACGTTAATGTAAAAGTTAAATGTTTTCGATCAGTTAAAAATCTTAACGTAAAATATTTTTAAGTCCTTGAATAATTACAAATAAGTAAAGTAGAGTGGCCATTATAGTCACACGTAAACACACCACAGCACAGCACATAATGTGAACTACTTTCTCTGCATTTAATCCATTCACCCAGCCAAGCAGTGGACAGCCAGTGACGCGGCGCCCGGGGAGCAGTACCTTACTCAAGAGAACCTAAGTGGTGCCATTAACAGTCTTGGGATTTGAACCCATGACCTTCTGATCGCAGGGGCAACTCCCTAACCATTAGACCACCAGTTAGATCAGGTAGAAGTGTTAATGGAAAAATATGTCTGCTTTCTTGATCCATTATCAATCTTAGCTTAAAAAAGGTCCTAACCCTTTATTTACCTGTGCTGAAGCAGCTCTCCCCATCCAGTCCGAGTCTCCAGCCAGGGTAACAGGAGCACTTCACAGTGGTCTTGTACTGCTCACATGTCTGACTGCACTTGAGGTGTCGGGTGCAGTAGTCCACCACCTCACAAGTCTTGTTGTCCGAGCTCAGGTGGAGACCAGGAGGGCAGGAGCACACCGCCCCTTTACTAGGAACCACTGTACACTGATGACTGCAGCCTCCATTACCCTGCAAGCATTTGTCTAGAAAAACAGAGAGGTGTGTTAACGAGAAGAAACATCACAAGAAACAAGCAATAAGTAGTTCCTAAAGAGTTTCACAGTGGGTTTCTGAGAGCTGAAACAGAAGGGCCTGATTTGTGGAGGCCCTTTTTCCTTTTCTACTTTTAAAGCAGAGACTAATTTACAGTAGGGGCAGAAACTGGCAGCCAGTTATAGCTGATGGCGTGCCCATAAATTTTGTTAAGGGCGTTCATTGATCACGCACTGAGCAGCTCAGAAGTTATGTTTCTCGATGATATATGCTCAACTTACAACCTAAATTAGGGCTGCAAGGTATGGACAAAAATGTAGCGTGTGATAAACACGGCAAAGAACTGATGCACATTTACGGCAGACACACTGTAGTCATCTACTGATGTTCCTTATATAGAGCAGAGTGCTGCCAAACCTGGCGCATCCCGGGAGATACAGGTCAAGAGTCTTGCCAAAGAATTTACGCAGTCTTGAGCATAATCTCCAGCATTCCTTGTGGTCTTTTTAGTTTTTTGCAAACTACAATTCAGTTCACAAGAGGTATTTTACAACATCTTATTCCTACCCAAAAGTACATTTGAATGCATTTGACACATTTTGGTATTACAATTATAATGCGGTTTCTTTCAGATTACCATTTCATCTCATGTTATGACTAAAAGACTGCTTACTGCTGTCTGTGTAGTCATAACACCCAACACAAGTGTGTAATTGCAGCAATGTGATGCTGAGTGTATGGTCTACCACGCTGACGCTAAAATCCACCTGTTTGTTCTTTTGTAACAGTAACTATGTAACAATATGCACAAACATTCATTTGCTAGCGGAAGCCATGAAAACATACTTGTGGTGCTTGACTATCTTTACATATAGTAATACATAATACTGCATACTTCTATATTTTACAGAGGAGCCCTAATCAGAACGGTAGTAATGTGGTGTCATCTATCCATCCATTATCTAAACATTTTATCCTAACCGAAGGCGGTGGAGGGTGCTGGAGCCTATCCCAGTGGTCACAGGGGAAAAGTTGGAGAAACATCTTGGACAGGTCGCCCGTTGAAAATCACCTGACTTTGGACTGTGGTGGGGAAACCAGAGTACCCAGCAGAAACCCACAAGGACACAGAGAGAACTCCAAACAGAAAGGACCCTTTGCTGCCCCGACTGGGAATCACTACCCACTACGTCACCGTGCTGCTCTGTTATGTAGTCAATACAATTACATATTTGTTCCATTTCACAGATCAGTAGCAGTTTGCTCTAAAAGATGCTGTGTAGATGCTCTCCTTGTCCTTAACTGATATTCAAGTAGATATTTGTTTGATGTCTACAAAACCACAAGCACACTATATGGACAAAAGTATTTGGACACACCTGTTTTTCAGGGTTTGGGCTAGGCCCCTTACTTCCAGTGAAGGGTAATCTTAATGCTTCAGCATACCAAGGCATTTTGGACAATGCTATGCTTCTAACTTTGTGGACACAGTTTGGGGAAGAACCTTTTCTATTCCAGCATGATTGTGCCCCAGTGCACAAAGCAAGGCCCAAAAAGACACAGTTGGAGGAGTTCAATGTGGAAGAACTGGCCCGCACAGAGCCCTGACCTCAACCCCATCCAACGCCTTTGGGATGAACTGGAATGGAGATTGCATCCAACATCAGTGCCTCACCTCATAAATGCTCTACAGAATAAATGGGCACAAATTCCCACAGAAACACTCTAAAATCTTGTGGAAAGCCTTCCAAGAAGAGTGGAAGCTGTTATAGCTGCAAAGGGGGACCTACTCCATATTAAAGTCTATGTATTTGAATGCAATGTCCCTGTTGGTGCAATGGTCAGTCATCCCAATACTTTTGTCCATATAGTATAGACCCGTCACTCCGACATGATGGCAAAAGTCTTAAATATGGCTTAGCCTGGAAAGCAACCATAAAGCCTCTCCTCCAACCCGGAACACCCAGGAGCCGCCTGATCAGCACAGTCACTTCCATCTCTTTGAGAAGCTAGCACTAATCAAGGACTTCTTTAAAAAGCTTGTATTTCACTTATGCTGTATTGTATATCTTTCTAGATCTCAGCACCGACTCTTGTTTCTGGGAGTGTCTCATCTCAAGAGTGTCTTGGAGTCTAACCCTTTTGGACTAGTTAAGGACACATCCCCGAAGTGGACATCTACTTTTGGAAGTCCCTCTGAATAAGAGCATCTGCTAAATGCTAAAAAGGCTAAATGTTATGCACCTGAAAGTGATAGATTCCATTTAAACTAAGCATAAGCCTCAATCCAACATCAAATTCAAACCTAAATTTAATCTTTAAGGCTTATATTATGGAAAACCCCATTTCCATTGCTGTTTTTAAAATGAGAGTTTAATGTGATACATACACACTTTGAAAGCTGCAGAATGCACCCTCAAGTCCATATAAATATATTTACATAAATCTGCCACAGCTTACAGTTCAGTTCTGCTCATTCACAATTAAGTTATTAAGAATGTGTCAGCCTGGACTACTTTTTCAGGCTGGGGCACAATCAGAAGCCAGTCAGGAAAATGGTCAGGAAAATGCAGTAAAATGAACTGGTTGTGGTACATTATACTACATAATTGTTAAAAGTGGATATCAGGCAAAAAATAGATGGAATACATATGGTGAAACTCAGTTTGCTGGTTTTAAACTACTAAAGCACCCATAGATGATTTGTAGTGGGCTATCAGTATAAAGTGTGACCCATCGATCAATACAGTCTGGCTGGGAAAAGTGACTTTAGACCATTTTCTGTTCCCTCATAAAAATGTAAGAATAAAACTGGATGAATTGATGAAGAAAACAGCAGTGATTATAAAACCTGTGCGCTGTTGTAGAATCTGAGACGAAAAGGTTGATGCTGTGTCATGCTTTGCAATTGCAGAAAAATTGAGGCGGGACTCAATAAGAGGCAATGCTGGCCAGGATATGAGTGCCTTAGGCTAGCAGCAAAGATGCAGAGTAATTTGTCAACATCTAAGCAGCAACCAAAGCTAGAAAAAAATAATGCAAATGTCAATACTTTAATTGTAGCGAGATAACCAGCATCACTAGCCAAGTGTGGTACTACAACATTATGTAAGGTCATGCACTCTTCAAGACATGAGGCAGCTGCAATATTACATTACAGAGGCAGACGGGGTGCAGAGTGCACAGCAAACAAAATGAACTCTGTCAAAGTGGAAGATGTCTTTATTACTTCTAAAGCTTCAAACCAAATGAAAACTGAGACTCGGGTACATCTTCTTTCAGAGATGATAAGAAACAAACTTCTTCATATTCTTCTTTGCCCTCTCTCATCTCTAATGGACAGTCCTTTACTCCTATTGTGGCACCTGATCCTTTAAAAAAACTAGCTGAAAATGACATTGCTCCAAGGACTTTATGCTTCTAGTGATTGCGATGGAAGACAAGAAAGAATTACATTTTCTCCACGGGGGGCCCCGAAGTCCATGAAAGAGCAGGGCAGTCTCCTCCCAGAGGTTACAATGGGGAACAGTCTTGCTGTGCTCTTTCAAATCAATCGGCCCCTCAAGGTACCGCTGTACGATCTAATTGGCAATGAGGTGGCTGTGCCACGGCGGCTCCTTTCAGGCTGATAATACGCCTGTTCCTGGGCTCCCATGGGCTTCGGCAGGCAACATTCTGGAATGTACTGAAATGTTTGCCTTATCCAACCCTAAAGGATTACACACTGTCAATTCTCCCGAGATTCTGTCCCCAGTGATGGCTACTGAAGCAAACACATCATCATTTGCAATTTCAGTCAGGCCTTTATGTTGTTCCCACACACACAGGTTTCATATAGAACATATGCTGGTTTTCATCACACTATACCAGATCAAGGATATAAACCAGGAATGAAAAGAGCCCACTGGGATATTAAGAGCTAACACAAACAGAGGGGGTCCTCTCCGCCATGAGGTAAACAGAGCACACTCCGATTTGCTCCAGTACGGCTCCATCTGGCCATGCATTTAAACAGCATTTGCTGTAGCAGTTGTTAGTAGTACTAGTAGTAGTAGTAGTAGTAGCTGCAGTAGTAGTAGTAGTTAGTAGCAGTAGTAGTAGTAGTAGCTGCAGTAGTAGTAGTAGTAGCAGTAGTTAGTAGTAGTAGTAGTACTAGCAGTAGTAGTAGTAGTAGTAGTTAGTAGTAGTAGTAGTAGCTGCAGTAATAGTAGTAGTTAGTAGTAGTAGTAGCAGTAGTTAGTAGTAGTAGCAGTAGTACAAGCAGTTGTAGTAGTAGTAGTAGTAGTAGTAGTAGCAGTAGTAGTAGTAGTAGTAGCAGCAGTAGTAGTAGTAGTAGAATTAGTAGCTGCAGTATTAGTAGTAGTAGTAGTACTAGCAGTAGTAGTAGTAGCAGTAGTAGTAGTAGTAGCAGCAGTAGTAGTAGTAGTAGAAGTAGTAGCTGCAGTATTAGTAGTAGTTAGTAGTAGTAGTAGCAGTAGTAGCAGTAGTTAGTAGTAGTAGTTAGTAGTAGTAGCAGTAGTAGTAGCAGTAGTAGTAGTAGTAGGAGTAGTAGTAGTAGCAGTAGTAGTACTAGCAGTAGTAGTAGTAGCAGTAGTAGTAGTAGTAGTACTAGCAGTAGTAGTAGTAGTAGTAGTATTAGTATTAGTAGTATTAATAGTAGTATTAATAGTAGTAGTACTAGAAGTAGCTGTAGTAGTAGCATAACAGTTTTTTATCCTGTACCATAGACAGTGGTGTGCAACCAATGGCAGTCCAGCCAAACTCTGCTTGCCCAGTCTTGTTATACAGAATATAACCTGACTGTATTTCATTTACAACACATATTGTCTCAGAGTCCCCAAAACACAGAACTATGCACGTCATGACACTCTTAATCTTTTGCCTAGTGCAGTTTCAATCAGCAACAGTTCATCCAATTTGAAGTTTCTCTCTATGCCAAGTTTTGATACCCGGTGAAGCAGGTGTAGATACAAAACAATCATCACTCTGTAGAAGAGGTTTTATCTTATTTTAAATGAAAGCATAACACTAAATACACATCATACTAACTCATTTAAAACTAACCTATTTAAAATTATACTTCGATATACTTTGATATCACTACAGTATGTTCCAGAGGAAGGTTCAGTGTGAGATTTTAATAAGAGATGCACTTTCTTGACAGATATAGTTTCCTTTATGGTTATAAAACCAAAGACACAAGAACCCAGAGTTAGAGGCGATAAAGAAAGCATAAATCTCTTCACTGGAGAGAGCAGTGAACAATGACTTTTTGTCTAGCGCTCACATGTAACTGTGAATCCATTTATTTAACAAGGGCTGTGCGTTTATGGGTGCATGTTGTTGATTTATCCTTCAATAGCGCTCGTGCTGTTGCCTAGGCACATTTCTGACAATCCACAAAGCTGAAAGCTTTTAATTTACAAACACGGCCAACTGCAGCCTTCACACGCACTCACCACAAAAAGGGCCTTCGTCTGATTGGTCAGCACAGTCTCTCCTCCCATCGCAGATCTTGTGGAGGGGCAGGCAGATGGAGGTGTCGTTGGCGCAGGGCTGCGTGGGGGGGCTACAGACAGACAACTTGCACGATTCCTCGTCTGAGCGATCCTCGCAGTCATTGTCACCATCACAAACCCAGCTTTTACTGATGCACTTCCCTAGGGATGAAACACTCAGTTAAACCCAGGAATAAATCAAGCTGTCAAAACTAATTGGGTATTTCCAGGTGAGCATATTGATATTCCCTATACAAATAACAGACTGTGGAGAATATGAGCATCTGAAGGAATTCAAGGATGGGATCCATAAGGATAGGACACACAAGGATACACAAAAAGACAGGCAGACACACAAATGTGAATACTGATAGTCTTTCTGCTCTACGCTCCTGACATCATGTGTGCACTTAAAAGTAATCTTGGAATTTCCATCCATGACTCGAGTGCAGGGCTGGCGTCAGAGCGGGTCTACCGGCCTGGCATCTAACTGACTATGGGGGGGCACTATCGATCGTGAACTATATTTATATGGGTGCTGGAGCGTGTGTAGGGGGGGCGTGGCGACTCGCTAGG
>JBBPCZ010000002.1:9819000-9840230 GCA_037974445.1 Brycinus macrolepidotus | reverse complement strand
TATATATATACACATATATATACACACACACACATATATAACAAATACAAATACAAGATTCAAGTATACACTAAACATGCTTTCCACAGTATCACAGAGGTTTTTGGTAACCCCTTCTGCCGCTCTAGTGGTCTGGCCAGAGTATAGGGTATTAGAACACTTCACATTAAAGGGGAAAAAAAATTCAAATAACACTAAATGACCAAAAAATAATACCACATAATCTCATTCAGACTGAGCTTAGTACTCTGCCAAATACCATGTATGTTCTAATGCATTACTAAACTAAGAACTATTTCATTGCCATTCTTAGGCATATTTAAGCTTCAATTGCTCGTTTCTCTGAAGATAGCAAATGCTGCCTCTCAGCCGGCACAGTGCAGCAGCGTTATGTGGTCATCTCTAAAACTGCAGTTCTAAAAGGTCACAGAGTGTTTGGCTCTTTAGCAGAGCAGAGACATTTCACTGACCTGAGTCTCTGCAGGTGAACTTTGCTTGTGGGTCACACATCCTCTTGATGCCCTCACAATTGCTCTCATCACTGCCATCCTCACAGTCTTTGTCACCATCACAGCGCCAGCGCTCAGGGATACATGTACCATCGGCACGGCAGTGGAACTCCTCACTGCTGCATTCCACAGGGGGCAAGCCTGAGAGAGATACGACACGCAATGCAACGTTACTCTGTGACATTACTGCTGCACTATATTGCTAAAATCACTATATAGTCATATTTTACGTTAGTAAGTACTTAAGTGAGTAATAATAAGGTTAACAATTTAGCATTAATATAGTTAATGAACTAATATTTTCTAAGCATTACCACTGAAAGCATTGGCACTCAAATATATCTATCAAATCTTAAGAATACACACTAAAATCTTTGACTGGATTCTTTTGCTCTGTTTTCTTCCCTTAAAATTACACCAAAGGAAATTTTATTCATTGTTGTAAATGTTGCCTTGAAATAAAACACATTTTCAGAAAGGAATCTTAATATTAATTTAGCATTTAGATGTTCTTCCAAAACAGTCTGAAACACACAGTAAACTGCATACATTGCAAGGGATGCAAGAAGTGGGAGTACTGAGGGTGCTGTAACACCCTAGATTTCAAGATTGTTACACTGTTGAGGGCAAGAGCTTGTGTTTTTATTTTATATTTATGTCTTTTCATAATCTGCAGTAGCCATGCAATGATTAACGTAGCGCTGTATCTTTATCACAGCGAGCCAAATTGATTCCCTCTCTGCTGGCTGCTTCGAAGCATGTTGCTAAAACACCAGCAGATTGAGGAGCCTGGAGGGAAAAAGGGTATGCAGAGTTGTGGCCTACTTCTGAGCCCCAAAGCAGCCTAATAATGTTGTTTTTGTTTAAATTTAAAAATTAATCTAACTTAACAATGTCCTGCATTTTTAATATATTTGCTTTTTCAAGTGTTATTTCTCCCACTTAGTGTGTGTTCAAGCGTTGAATCTCATCATGTGACTATGCACGACAACCAATTATTGCTTCACATATCGACCGTCTGATTGGTCGGTGCTCATGGCCTATGTCTGTGTGTGTGTGTGTGTGTGTGTGCGCGTGTGCGTGTAACCAATCCTAAACCTACAAATTTCTGACATTTATGTTTATAAACATAAAAATATTAAGGCAATATTAATATCGAGCTCAATTTTACCTTTCTGCATGAATTCTAAGGCTCTTCATTAAAGTACTGAAGCTTTTCAAGCTTTTCCTAAAAGCTCTGTTTAGTTGTTTTGATTCTCTGAAACAGGCCCTGCAGGAGA
The DNA here is from genome assembly GCA_037974445.1 of Brycinus macrolepidotus. Taxonomy (NCBI): domain Eukaryota; kingdom Metazoa; phylum Chordata; class Actinopteri; order Characiformes; family Alestidae; genus Brycinus; species Brycinus macrolepidotus. The sequence goes on along the minus strand of JBBPCZ010000002.1, from coordinate 9,838,441 downwards.
GAGATTTCAGCACCACGGACAGAGACCATGTTTCTGCATCAGAGAACTTCTCAGGCACACATTACCGTGTCATTTGAGGATAACGTGATTTATGCAGCAGGTTGTCCTTTAATGATTTACATTCCGCACAGACAATCCACAGGTGCCAAATAAATCTTCCTCAATCATATTTACACATTTAACGAGCCCATTACTAAGCGGCAGTTTTGCACATTGCAGATTGTCAATTGTCCCACTGAAGGAGACGGGTGCTAAAGTTAAACTAAGAAGTAGCAAATGGCAGAAGGAGATTTGGTTAAGGCTTGATCTTGTGCACCAGCGTTGTCTGTAGCACTTCGCATGTGCAGAACAAGGGTTACACACTGATCTGAGCCCTGCAATGGGAGGCAGTAAGCCGGGCAGGCCCTTGGAGACAGACAAAGGGGCTGAGGCCTCCGCCAGGAGCTGGTTTGATGAATGGCTTCCTCATTTCTGTGACAAGCTACTGAGCTGAAAGCATTGCAGGGCCTGTCTCAGCTTTCAAAGGTAATTACAACAGATTAAAAGATTCAAATCTGCAGGGTCGTTCTCTAGTGAACACAGATAAGATCAGATCCGTCGAGCAGAGGGGGGGAGAGAGAGAAAGTTTCAAACTTATGTTTGGCAAATTAGGGACATTGCACTGAGCCAATTATGAGCAGCTGACTTGATGGTTATCTTCCTGCTCTTTATGTCGATGTGCTAATCAGCCGTGTTAAACAGATGCGGAACGTTCCATAGGCTAGTCGAGCTGTTAAAGCATCGGACAGCGCAAACGTGTGTTTAAATCATTGAAAAAGGCACTTTCTGTGATTTCATATCCTAATTGTTCCCATTAAGAGTGCTATAACTGTGATAAAGTATACAGATTTCCGTTCCATGTGACTAGTAACTGAGCCACACATTGCAGGTTGCCAAGGAGACCGGTCTCATACCAGCGGCAGCGCCCGCACAGGTCACATTCTCATCGCTGAAGTCACCGCAGTCGTTGTCTCCATCGCAGGCCCAGTGGTAGGGGATACACCTGCCTGTGGAGCACTGGAACTGACCGCTGGAGCAGGCATGGACACAGCCGGCCTCGTCACTGCCATCCCCACAGTCATCATCTGCAGGAGCAGGGGTCGAGCCAAGAGAGAGTGGATTATAAAACACTAGGCTTGGTATTTGTGGGCCTCCCCCTCATCGGAGAGATATTGCCTCCATATCGTGTGCTGACCTTGCACTAACCTACGCTCAGGAGAAGGAAAAAAAAATAGAAGTGATAGAAAAAAAAAAGGAAGCTTGTTGTTTGTGTTGAGAGACTGTGGCCGACCCTTAAGGTCTAGCAATAAGATGGTTGGTTTGCTTGCTGTCAAATCAATTTAATTAATGTGGTAGAATTGAATAGCATTGTATTTTTTCAATATCCAGTATTTTATCGCCATGCTAATATACACAGACCAGCCATAACATTAAAACCACTGACAGTGAATGTCTCATTACAAAAGCATCTTTCAAGATGTGGGATAAATTAGGTATCAAGTGAATAGTCAATTCTTAAAACCGATGTGGGGAAGCAGGTAAAAAATGACAAGCAGAAGTGTTTGAGTGACTTTGACATGGGTCAAATTGTGGTGGCTAGATGACTGGGGAAGAGCATCTCCAAAACAGCGGGTCTTATCGGGTATGCAGTGGATAACAAAAGACCCTAATAAAAGTGGTCCAAGAAAGAACATCCAGTTAAATGGCAACAATGATGCGAGTTGGGAGCGAAGGCTAGCCCATCTGGTCTGATCCCAAAGAAGAGCTACTACAGCACAAATTACTGCAAAAGTTAATGCTAGCTATGATAGAAAAGTGTCAGGAGACACAATGCAGCACAGTGTGCTGTGGGGGGGCTATATAGCTACAGATCAGTCAGAGTGCCCATACTGACTCCTGCAATGAGCATGTGAGGGTCAGAACTGGACCACGGAGCAATGGAAGAAGGAGGCTTGGTTTTCCTTCACATCATGTGGATGGTTGGGTCTCTCTTACATTTTTCATGACATCTCTCTTGTAAAAGAGATGTCACCAGGATGCACTATGGGAAGAAGCAAGGCCAACAGAGGCAGTGTGATACTCTAGCCAATGTTCTGCTGGGGAATCTTGAGTTCTGGGATTCATGTGGATGTTAAGTTGGCACGTACCACCTACCTAAACATTGTTGCACACCAAGTACACTCCTTCATGACAACTGTATATTTCAGAAGGATTCAGCTTTCAGCAGGACAACGTGTCCTGACACACTGCAAATATGTTTTAGGAACGGTTTGAGGAAAAGAGTTTAAGGTGTTGGCTTGGCCTCCAGATTCCTCAGATCTCAATCTGATTGAGCATCTGTGAGATGTGCTGGACAAACGTATCTGAACCATGGAGGCTCCACCTCACAACTTACAGGACTTAATGGATCTGCTACTAACATCTTGGTGCAAGATACCACAGGACACCTTCAGGAGGTCAGAGCTGTTTGGAAGCACGATATTAGGAAGGTGGTCTTAATATTATGGCTGATTACTGTAGTTGGAATAGAGTTTGCCTTACTAGGTTTGGCACATAATATTTCAACAATGTACAACGGGCAATCCTTGCAGAGCATTCAGTCAAGCACGATAGTCTGACAGACAAAGTACTCAGGGGAAGAAAAAAAAAATCACAATTCATAATAGATGGAACTTTTGAAGAGCTTTTCAGCTCTTAAACCATCTAGCAGGAAATGCTGCAAAGAAAAACACAAGGCTTTGGCTTTAACAGCAATTATAATTATCAGTGATACTTTCTAATGAGGGAAAATCATGTAATAATATTTGAACTATGTGAAACAAATACTGTGTTATGTTTCATCGCTAATAAACACACACACACACACACACACACACACACACACAAAAAAGATTTTCTCCCCCAGTAGTTCACATCAGATTAATTAAATTTACAAAATAAATAACAGAAATTTGGTAATTATTAGAAACAAAATGTATGCTATGTTGATTCATGGATGTTTACGGAAGATCCGTTGTTACTGTAATGTTACCGTAATAAGTTTAACCAAAAACAATTGGTAGATGATGAATAAGTAACAACTTAGAAAGGTCTTATAAATTCTTTATGAATAGACTAATATTGCAGGACTGATACAACTAACACTAAAGGTCTGAAACAGTAGCCTCAGATTACTGATTACAGTAGGGTTTCCTAAATGGCAGAGCGAGTAACACTCTCTCTCTGATTTTAATATGCATTCGGTCAAATTATGATTTTGGGGAAATGGGACCACAGTCACTACATAAGTTCATGTTTGTTGTTCATTCATGAAGCTCCACAACACAAATCTAATTCATAAGGTTGACCATGTTTGTTGATGATTAATATTAATCATCAACAAACAGGGTAAATTACAATATTTAATAAGGTCTGTTGTGATCTGTCACTGGTTGTAATACACCTATTTATGCTCTTTTGGCAATAATTGTGTTGCTGTCATATATTTACCATGGAACCAATGAATATATTTGAATCAAAGAATTTTCTGTAACTGTTACTGAATCCATTGATTTATTCTGTAAATTGGTTTTAGATGATGTTAAGTACTGAGGCTCACCTGAGTCACAGTGCCACTTCATGTTGATGCACCTCCCGTTTGCACAGCTAAACTGGGTAAGTGGCTCACACGTGGGAAAGGCTGTGGACAGACAGAGAGCGAGCATGGGGACTGTGCACTCCAAAGACAACAAACACAACCCAATATATCACTGTCTTTTTGATACACCGGAGCAGAAGACTCATTTTTCATTTTGCATTTGGCTTTGAAACATTGCAAAAGAAGTTTATTGTGGCACAGATTGTTCTGTCATGCTAATAGATTAAATTCGGAGGTTTCTTTGTCCTGAGTATATATGGCAGTCTTTGCAAATGTGGGCGGGAGGTGGGAGGTTTGGGGGGGGGGGGTGGCAGGAAGGTGACGGACTTTAGCTTCGGTATGCGCCTACACTCCGGAGCAAATGGAGGTGAGCTCTGTGCATTGCTGAGGCCACAGTAGCCTGAAGGTCATGCAAAATGTCAAAGTGAATTATTGGTATTTTCTCTTGGAGGTTAATGAAAAATAAGTTGCGAACAACTGGGAAAACAGAACTCAGCGAGACTGTGGAAGGGAGTCTGAGGCAATAAAGAGGTGCCAGAAGGCAATGTTGGAGCTGTAGTGGGATCTCAGCTTGAGTGGAGGATCAGCTTGAGAATGTTCTGAATAAATTCTTAAACTACAATTTAAACAGTGGAGAGTTATTTACTCAAACATGAAATCCATTACAAATGACTAATAACTTCTTACAAAATATAATTTGAGTATTTTACTTACTACTATCTGAAAAAAAGTAAGATCACTAGAAGTTACTCCATGAAACAAAACAAAAAAAAAAAATCAGTTCCACTTAGATTGTACGAAATGAAAGCGAATAGTGCTTTCAGCACTTAATTTTGCAAGAAATAGTCACAGTAAACATCACTAAATGCCAGCTCACCGTCCTTGTTTGCTCTAAACAAGACAGCCAATTATTGTTGGTTAAATGATGAACCTTGGCTAATGCTATTTAAAGACTAAGAAAATAGTCAATAAAAACTGTTGCCTGTGATTAAAATCATGATTGAATAATAATGTACATCTTGCCACGCTGTTTGAATGCTTCAACAGCAAGTAACAACATTTTACTTACATCACTCCTAGGCCATTTTAAACATGTGAACAAAAATTTTGTCTGGCCTGTCTGTACTGGGGGACTGTCTTAAACAATTTCATTATTATTAGCAACGAGTCTGTGATAATACTGAGAGACAGACGGTGGAAAGTTTGTTTCAAGCTTGGACATAACTTAAATTCCACAGTAATTTGTGCATCCAAACAAGCTGTCAGAATGACATGTGATTAATTTAAGTGCACAAGCTGAAGCACAAACAAAACATACTTCTCTGCTGGGTGCCTCGGACTCCGCGGCATTCCATTTAACCAAACATATCAGGATTTTGACACTTTCGATAATGAACGTTTCCGTAATTAGTCGACGTCCACTTCCACGGCCATGGAGAATTTGTCACTTCCAATGGGAGCTACGCACTAAACCAATCACTCAGTAACCGTTCCGCTTGTCAACATATTCCTCGCTGTGCAACTATATGCTCCCTTTCCCAAAAAAAAAGTGTAGTTTCACAAATGTCTGCGGTGCACTGAATAAACAGCACTCACCCCGTTTCTGTACCTCTACATTAATTCATTAATTCCTAAATTCGCTTAATGAGAACGGGCCTTGTCGGCTACTGCTTGTTTTGTCATGTTTTGTTTCCCCATAACTGCTTAGCCACTTACTGTAAGATGATAGTGGTCTTAGCTAACACAGTATAATTATCTGGCACTTATCCCGTGCCACGGTCTATGACTAATGTTTGTTGCTGACAATATCCTTAGTGCTAATTACACCTTAAAGTGTGCTTCGGCATAATAACAGAATTTTTACAATAAAGTTGACACACGAAATCTATAATCAGGCTGAAGTGACAGGAACAATTAATCAAACAACAGCTCGGGTTTTCAAAGCGGCCGTCATTCTGCTGCTATGAGACACAGCACACTCCGTGCGTGCCACTTTTAAAACGTGCGTGTGCCAAAGGGTATGCGCCCCTGGTCAAATGACATGCTTTTAGTTGATTTCTTATGTGAAAATAAGCACATTCTCTACAGAGAATACACTTCTGCACATTTAAAATGTAATTCCCATTCATTCACTGAATCTGACATATTGTTGGGGGGCATAAAATGTGGAAAACGTGCAAAAGTTACAGAACTTTTTTTTCTCCAATATGGAAAAATCAGCAGATAAATAAGATTTGCACACTAAAACTATCAGAAAATGGCTTATTTAAGCATGCATCCTGTAGACGATGTGCTCATTTATTTTCAAAAGCAAAAAAAATAAAAAAACATGATTGACCGAGGTGGTTCATACATTTGCATATAACTGTATATGAAGCGTGGAAATGAGAAACCACGGACTAGACCCGGATCCTTATGGCTTATCTTGTCCGGGAGGAGACTGCCATAGTGTTATGCTTTATGCTGTTACAGTCTGACCGTATAACAAGACAATCAAGCGGGAAAAGAATGGTAAAGAGTCCAGGTGAGTGTGAAAAGTTCCATTTGAGGTGTGGATAATTCCGACAGGGAGGAAAGTTATTTTCTAAAGGCAGCTAACTCGAGGTTTGGATGCTGCATTTCGAAATGAAAAAGTGCTGCTGTAAACACATGTCAAAAAAAGAGCGTTGGAGACAGCAGCTAATAGTAGCTCTCACACTGATTTTTACAGTCCCTTGATTTTGGCGATTGCTTCTTTTTTAGAGGTCCGTTTCTCATGACGGGCCTGTCTCAAATAAAAAGAATATCCCGATGCTACCAGGGACTGCAGGAGCAATAATTCTAGCTGGCAGACTGTTTACAGAGAAAGTCAGTCACTGATGTGTGTCTCCACAACTGATAGGGCCAGTTAATATACATTAAACAAACACATTATAGGCATGCCGTTGGCAAATGGCGTTACTTGCTCTGAGCCAAACCCCAATCTAAGAAAACTGTGCTATGCTGGTGTCCTTTAATACAATTAAACAAAAAAACAAGTCCTTACAATGAGTGTGATGATTAGCATCAGTCATACCACAAATAAAAAAGAAAAAAAATCCAACAGAATCCAAAGAGAATTTTTAACTGGTCGGTTTTTGCTCTGCATGAGGGACGTACCCCCTATTTGTTTGCAGTGCTTTGTTTACTTTCCTCAAATCATCAAAACAAAAGAGAACATAATGTGCGAATCGCTGCAAAACATCTCACCACTCAAACAATGCCATGAAAGGAACACAAAAATTGAATCCCAAATGAGCGGCATAACAGAAAATGCCCGGAGAATTCTGACAGCACATGAATTAGCATCAAACTGAAATCCCCCCATGCTTCAGGTGTCAGAGCCGCAGTGCAGCAGTGGTGCTAGCTGAGCTGCCAGGGAGGCAGTGGAGCCCCGACCGTGCACTAGAGCGCTCTGCCCACAATATGCCCCAGAATATGCTTCTTTCAGCCCAGCTTGATTATGATTAAGTGAAGCCAAGCGTGCACTCTAATTACTGCTTACACAGGGTCTGTTTGTGTGGGAGTGTACTGAGGCAGCTTAAGGCGCAGCAGAGGTAACAGAAACTATTGCACTTGGAGCAATCTGCACCATTTGGTAAGGGAGTCTTGGAAAGCAGCATGTTTACCTCGTAGAGTGACATTGAAGGAGAGGGAAGAGTAAGCGTGCACTCTTTCAAAATTGAACAGAATGGATTTTCGCTTCTGGATTTCATCTGCAACCACCGAAGTGAATCAAAGACCTTTCAGCATCGAATCCAAAGCAGAAGCCAAAAAGCAAGATATCTTTATGGTGGAAAAAAATGCTGATATGAATATGAATCAAAACACTGAAAGTCAACAGAGAAAACTCTGTAGGATTCACAGGTATGAGGCTATAATCACACCCCTTAAAGACACTGCCGAAAGTTCAACTCTGCATCAAACTCTAAAAAGTGAGCATTTTGCCATTTCATCCACTCTTCTCTTGTTTTTATTTGACAACAAAGCTGCAAATGTTTACATTCTGTGACATCAGGTGGACCAGTGGGGCTGCTGAGCCTGCAGCTGAACTGTCGCCTCGACTTCTGCACCTCTGCTCCAGCAGAAACAATGTGTCCACAAGGGCAGGTGCTAATCAGAGGTGTTGATGCTAAACCTTATATTCACTGCTTACAAACTGTATACATGTATCCAAATCATACATATATTTATCCAGTTTTGATTTCATTTACTGTGATATATTACTCTGGTCTCCAAAATAATTGCTTTACACAGAATCAGATACGTCTGCTTTACTTTATCTGACAGATAACTACATAAACAGTCTCACACAGCTGAATACACACAGGAGTCAAAGAGAGACTGAGAGACCGAGAGCAGAGTCGGGTTGTGTTCCGCAAAGAGCTGACAGAAGGAAAAGTCTCTGGTGCAGTAGCATCATCTGAAAGGTGAGATCAATGTATCTTTGCTAATGCACTTCTACGTAAGTAACACTCTGCGTCAACTTTAATGCTTTTTAACAGAAACTAACCTCTAATCTTATTACATCCCAACGCTTTTTCAGTTTCTGGCTCTGACGTCTACGCATATGGGGCGCTTTCTGTTTTGTCCGCGTACAGTGTGCGAATTTCACATAAATCAGTTTGCAACCACCCCATCACCCACAGCCCGATTAGGGTAGCAAGTCTAATAAAAGAAAGTGAAAAACAAATCTCAGCGTGACAGAATTATTGATGTCTGATCTACAGGGAAACCACTGGGCCAAAGTGGTTGGCAGAATAAATGAATAAAGTGAATAGATAGGTTTTTTATTCTTTGACACAGAAGAAAAGCTGTAACACCTCTGTTACCGCTGGAAGGCAACCCTGAAACGATCATATTTTAGTGCCAAAACAAAAGAATGAAAATGGAATAAAAGAAGGTACTGGACATAGTTATCAGGTCATCAGACAAAGCTGCGACGATCTTCCCTTAAGACTTTAGAATCACAGCTATTAACTCTAAATCAGAAGGTTAGCGAAACTAGCCTTACTGTTTCTTATTGTGATTCGGGGAGTTTGGCCAGAAATGTTGACCGACTTAAATAAAGAACACAATGAAGGTGTTTGTTGAGGTACAGTCAGGATTGTTCAATTCAGACTGCAGTAAGAAACACTACAGGGTGTTGCACTTTACATTAAATTCAAATTTCTTTGATGATTCCTCTAGATATAATTTTCCATGGGGCCCCAGAAATCCACCCATGGATTTTGTCGCTGTCAAAAAAAACAAAAAAAACCCCAAAAAAAGTGATAACTGTAGAGAAGAAGCATTTTTAATGTCATTTAATGTACAGCATTTTATTTGAAGTATTGGTCCATCCATAATGAAAGTTTCACACAATAAAAACAGCAGCTTCTGTGTTGAAATGATGGAGATACATGATTTTCTTTAGCCAATCACAATATTGGACACAAAGTACTATTTCAAGAAAGAAAACACATGAAAAGGAATATAATTCACGTCCTTAGTGACCTGAATTCTGTTCTGAATGTTCGAAATCACAGTGTTTCGAATGTAAAGGCAGCGTCACTCTTTCTCACATTGAATTAAAGCAAGTTATGTAGCACACAGAAAGCTCCAATTCCACATGCTGATATATCTTCCTATGCAAGCATATCTGGTAGCTACTCTGTGGGTGGATTTTGGCAAACTCTCTGAATCTATTGCCAGTGATGGATTTGATAGAGTTAACCCACTGAGGTATGTCTGAGACAAAATCCTTTGGAAGCAAAACCAAATAATCCTGTTTCCATGGGTAATGAAATGGTGTGCCAAGGCGTGTATGTTCTTTAAAAATGACAGCATGCTTTTCTTCACTCGGGGGAACAAAAGATAGGTGTCTGGCTTTTGATGATGTTTCATAAGCCTGCATCTGACTACCTCATGAGTCATTTAGCAGGTGAAGCCCTCACTGAAGGACACTGGCCAGAAACTATAGTCTTTTCCCACTCTAATGAAGCAAATTATACTTAGAGAGATGAAATTAATTCAAGGTCTCTATGTATAAAGCTTGACATTGAAGCATTGTGCCAAACACACTTCTGAGAAGCTGACTGAAAAAAAAAACACACACACACATAATACCGTTGGGACTAAAGAGATCTATGAAGGTAGTCCTGAGACTAATAACTCTGCACTTCCTTTCCTGTCTCCTCTCCCAGTGCTCACTTTGTGCACGATAACCAAGAATTAAGAGACCAAATTATTCATTATTTGGTGCAACTCTCTCTCTCTCTCGCTCTCTCTCTTCGTTTCTCTCTTTCTCTCTATATATTTATATATAGTACTTTGTTACATTTATGTAAATATTTCAATATATATATTTATATTTTATTACAGGACAAAAACAGACCAACGACGTGGACACTTGGAAAAACATAGCTCATATTTATTCAGCTTTTAGCTCCCTTTCATAATTCATTTACATTGCACCTCATATATGTCTTCTTAAAAAGGAGCTTCACAGAGCAAACATTGCTATATGTTTTCCTAATGCTATATTCTCTTGTCCGCTCTTGAGGTCGGGGATGTGGTCGAGGTTGCTTTAGATCATAGAATCAGCGGCGGATTTGTATTACCACCGCACTCTTAAAAGCCCCTGCATCTAAGTTTACTCCCAATTTCCTTTCTGCTTCTCCAAGCACAGGCTCACTGGCTGGGGTAATGTGCTTGGTTAGCATGTTCTGAATACTGATATGTGGCTCTTCGCTGGGAGGATAATCCAGGAGACGGCTGCGCCTATGGAGTCTGAGAGAACCTCTGAGGCTAAATCAGCCAGGTTTGATATAACAGGTTTGATATAACAGCCCTGATGCACTAGGGAGGCATGCTCCTGCAACAGCCACCTTTTTCTAAAAGTAGACAGGAAAGCAGTGACTCACCACAGGAAGTGGACTCGTCTGACATGTCACCACAGTCGTTATCACGGTCACAGCGCCAGGCCTCAGGTATACAACGGCCATTTCCGCAAGAGAATTGACCAGATTGGCACTGCTGAGCTGTAAAAGAGAAGGTACAAACATCAACAAGTGACTCTCTAGAAGCAGTCAACTGTTTTTTTTTTTTTTATTATTATTCAATTTGGTAACTCTTGAGATCTATAATTCAGCAGTTACTATGACTTAAGCCACAATTAGCTGGTGCATCTGAGTCTGGAGCATATCCGAAAAAGATTTAATGATAATGTAGCAAGCCACCAAATGCATATAAACGTTAAAAACAAAAGAGTATTTGCAATTATCCATCTTGTGAGTAGAACAGTAGTTGTTTTTAGTAACTGACTGATTATTAGCACTTCAGAGAAGTGGTTCTAAACCCGGTAGATCATTTTAGAGGATCACAGGACACTTATGGGAAAAAATTAATAGGTTATCTATTTAGTTTTCCTGAAGCCTCCTGAAGACTCATCTGTTCAGAAAGCATTACTCTTAAACTCTTACATAAAGATTTAGCACTTAGTACTCTCCTTTGGTTCTCACACTGTCCTGAAACTGTCCTGAATGTTTCCTCATATTGTAAGTTGCTTTGGATAAACGCGCCTGCCAAATGAATGAATGTAAAAAGTTTTCCCAATTGCCCTCCCAATTTAGTTGTGTCCAATTCCAACCACTAGCCAGGAATGCCATCACCAGCACCTGGAGGGCGAAAGCTAGCATGTACTTACTCTCCTTACTAGCATGTCACGTGAAGTGCCACCAACATCTTTTCAAATTGCTGTTAATGCCATGTCATTGGACTCAACATTTAGAGTAGAATGCTAACCAGCGATTCTGTTCCATCAAAAAAGCCACAATGCCTAGGCCTTCAATCAGTAACTAAAGTGAAATTTAATTTATATAATGATGAAAGTGACATGATACACACCTATGTCAAATTTGTGACTGAGAAACTGAGGTGTGGGCCTGCATGTGGGATTTAACAGGTTAACTTTCGCAAGTTCTCATCTGCCATTACACTTGCAGTGAGCATTTTTTCGCCTCACTGTGAGAAGCTGTACTCTGTGAAAGGATTACATTTCCATTAGCAGTCAATTAGCAAAAGCATTTGTGAAGTGATGGGTTGACAGGAATGGCCTCCCTGGACTGACCTGCTGTTTTGACACTAAGAACCTGAGCTCTATTGGAGGCATGTCAGAGTGTTGACAAGAGAGCATTTATCACATCTGTCCCAGCCTTCCACCGATCTTACAGCACTTCCATCGCTCCCGAGTGTTAGAGCTGGCAACAGGCCAGGTGTAACTCCAGTATGTAAAACAGAGGTCAGAAATAAGTGATTCTGACACACAGTCGGTGTTGAAAAAGCAGGTGCAAAAGCAAAAAAACCCACAAAAAATGTGTGCCTAGGTTTCGATCCTTTGATGTGTTAAAGCTGCATTCTGGAGTTTAATATTTTATTTTTTCATGTTATGCAGGATTCCGCAGAGCAGCATTTTATCTGTCGGCCTCATAATTTTATCTATCAGCCTCATAATCCGCAGTTCACAATTTTGTATATTTTTTATGTCTTTGTTCATTGGTGGTCTCTGGCATCCATAGAATCAATGAGAATCTCCTGTGGCGTAAACCAGTCCTGACTGCTAGCCTAGCCACTGATCTATAGGCTAATAAAACCTGAAGAAAACAGCGATTCTATCTTTATTCAGCATAAAACCTTTCACCAGGAAAGCTTTGCTTACTACAGAATGTTGTCCTCCTTATAAGACAAACCATTTCATCCATAATGATTTGAGGACAGCTACCATAGTTCTGCTTTCCATCAAAATACCCTCTACCAAAATGATGTTTATGTTATTTTTCTAAGGTGTTAGGATGAGGATGGCCTTTTCAGTATACGGCTGTAACTTATAGAACTAAGATAAAGCCTACAGTAACCAAACACATGAAACTGTACATGTAAGCACAGTGATAATACAGTAAAATGTTAGCTATTATGTAAGAAATACATTGTATGATACTATACATTTATTTGATAATGCAAAAAATGTGTATTATTAAGTAGAAGCATTAACAGTGTAGGTATGCCATCCCACAATGCAAGCATCTTAGTGAAAGTTTAGCTTAGACATCTCATCAATTTGTAACAAGCTATCAACAAAGTCAAGCATTTCTGCAGCCTTTGTGAAAGTGGAGCGATCAAGCCCTAAATTTGAAACCGCAGAAAACTTCATCCCTGGACCTCGGTGGACAAGATGACTCCCCAGCAGTGACTGGATAAAATATACGCTCTGAACTCCTAAGAATGACTACAACTTCATATTTATAAAGCTAAACACTAGTAGTTTTATCATAATGTTGAATTCATTTTCAGTGCCAAGTTGAGAAATTGTCACCATATTTCCCTTGTTGCTACAGACCAAAGGATCACATTCTGCGCATTTCTTCTTCACTCATGCAGAACACCAGTCTTTACCATTCTTCCCTCCTTGTGCCACATGTAACAGACACTGAAAATTCCTTCTCTCTCTTCTGTGTGTGTGACGAAGCACATACGCTCTCTCTCTCTCTCTCGTTCACGAGGATGTGCACACACACATGGACAGCGCATGCTCACTCACTCACCCATTCAATCAATCTTTCACTTAAACTGTAACCTATAAATATTCTGATGTTTGTCTGATTGCTTTATTTGTGTTTTAGAATAGATTCTGTAAATAAATGGTTGATTTGTTTTCATCCAATTTTCTTGATTTCATTCTTGATTAACGCCAAAATCTATATCAAAAGAATTCACATTCATTTAACAATCTTCAGAACGTAAATTGCTAATATTACCTTCTTTAGTCGGAAAGCAAAGACTGTAATATTCATGATCTGATTATACTAAGACTGATAAACTAATGAGACTAATTTATATCATTAATGAGGGCTGACCCCAGAACAGAATCATAGAATTGGCCGGATGTATCACACCTATACACTACACACGCATCAAGTCTACAGATTTATTTTTTCTATATTCTGTCTATGTACAGTTGTCTATGCACGCTCTGCTATAGAAGAAGGACCATATACAGAAGGTAAAACTCTGTAGTTTGTTTCAAATCCAGTGGCACACACATTAAAAAAACTGAATTTTACATGAAATGACTGAAGTCCTACCTGAGCAGGTTTTGTTGGACTCATCCTCATTGTCACCACAGTCATTCGTTCCGTCACAAAGCCAGCGTTTGGGAATGCAGCGATTATTCAGACACTTAAACTGGTCCACAGGGCAGCTGTGGTTAGCTGCAGATAATAGCAATAATAGCAAACCAAAAGATTCAATCAAATTTGCAGTTCACACTGAGGAGCTTTGAAAGTTTTCTTTAGGTGGCCCCCTCTTTCCCAGAACTGTTTGCTCTACTTAATAATAAAATCAGCCTTTTCCTGCACCTCAGGATGCTAAACACATCCCCAGTAGACAACGAGTAATAATACATGAAATGGAAGACTGGAAGCTGGATCAAACAGCAAAGTTTCAGGCGGATTATGGGACATCCCAGCAGAGCAGAAAATTGATTTTGCAATTCTAATAATTCTGACAGAAGATCACATTATAGCATTTCTCATGATGAAAAAATGAGTCAGCCCCCAACAGTTTAACATGGTGCTCATCTTATCGATTTACTCTTGGGCTCATAGTAAAGTGGGCTGCTGTGTGGGGGAGGGAACATTTTTATATTGGCAATACTTTGTGCTTGTCTGTATGCATCTATGTGGGTCTGTGTCTAAATGTGTCTACGTACTTACTCTACCTGCCACACTAGTGGAGACACTAGCCTGTCAAAATATTTTTTAACAGAGTCAGCCCTAGAATCACTGACACCCTTCAAGAAACTGGACCAAAAAACAAAAAAACAAACAGAAAATAAACTATGCATGCAATATTCAAATGTTCCTCAAAAATGTTTGGAGAAACTGCTTAGTAATATAACTGTACAAGAGTGTTTTTATTATTTTAAGAATAGTGTAATCTTTCCAAGACCATATGGGACAAAATTATTGGCACCCCAAAGAATATTTTGAATAAAACCAACGATATTTATATCCTTGGAGGGAAAGAAATGCTCCACAATCTCCCAGCATGTGTAAAAGCAAAGAGCTGTCAACTCAAATGAGACAAAAGGTTGTGGATATGCACAGATTAGGAAATAATGTTTAATTAAAATAGTTGTCAGTTCAAATTACTATTAAGCACAATTAGGGTGATGTCAGTTGAAAATTTTCAATTGAAACTATGCATGAGAATATTGCCCCTGTGAACAGAGGGAAGGATGGTAGACGAAATAAAGAAGAAACCAAAGAACTGCAAAGTTTAAATCATGAAGGTTTCAAATTTCAAAAATCCAAAATGCAGAGCATGAACTTTGCAAAATGTCACTGAAATGGGATGATGTGGTGGAAAATTGAACTTGGCTGCATTTAGTGAAAAAAGGAGCTGCATAAACAGATAGCCTGACAGCCACTGCCAAATATGGTGGATTATTGATACTTTGAGGCTCTTTAGCTGCTAGTGGTCCAGGGGCTCTTATGAAAATGGATGGCATAATGGATTCCACTAAATTCCAGGAGATTTTAGCCCAAAATCTGCCTGCCAAAGAACTGAAAGTTGGCTGTGGCGGACCTTCCAGCAAGATAATGACCACAACCACATTCCAGCCCACACAGAAGTGCTTCATTGCTGTTATCCTCATTAGAGGAGGATTAACCAAATATTAACCACAGGAGGCAGTATTTTTTTAAACCAAGGTTTCACACATCACTATTGAATAACTCACCCCTTGCATTATTTAATATATCCATTTTAACTAATTCCATGAAGGGTGGCAACATTTCTGAAGCAGATGCTATTTTCTTAGTATGTATTGCAATAGCATAACATATTAAATGCATTACACCTGTAGTTTATGGTAGTTGCTTCTACCAGGCTGACTAACTTAGCCCAAGGATTCATAATATAGCAATATGTTTTTGCCTAGAGGGACTCTGGCCTCCGCCTGCACAGCAATGGTGTTCTACACAACATCTGTACCAAACTAAACATGGAATGGTGTTTTTCTTTGAAAAAACTGCAGATCCAGAGGGAAAAGGTAACAGGAGTAATACCTTCAAAATCATAATACACCCCACGACATTTCATCCACTTCCCATAAACCTTTTGGGTGTTTAAAACATCTTTGGATAATTTGGTTTTCAATACATGCATTTAAAAAAAGCTTGGAAAGATCATCCAAATTATTTAGGCAAAACCCACTCTTCAAACCCAGGCTGAGACTGTGATGAACTTGAATGTCATTTTCTTATTTAATTAGAAAGTTCTAGTGACTGGAAAATAATAGAAGAAGGCAGTGTCTGTCTGCATATGTTTGCCTGCTTTTTTCTTTTCCACCCACTCATCAAACTACATAACCAAAATGTCGACTTATCCCTTGTGTGTGGAAAAAAAAAGGTAATGTTACGTACCAGCGTATTCATTATAGTGAGCTGATGCTAAAAGCAGCAGATAAATGTCAGATGTGCGGGGAGGCTGACTGGCTCAGTGGAACACACACAGCAGGCGGTCAGACACTACTGCAGCTACTCACCACAGACGAGGTGCTCTTCATCACTGCTGTCTAAGCAGTCATCGTCTCCGTCGCATATCCATGCTGCTCTCACACACCTCTGGTTCTTGCACTGAAACTCCTCGCTCCCGCAGCGCTGCGGTTCCTCCTCACCTGCCGAGGCTACGCACAAGAACAGAAAGCACTGAAGACGGCACGCTACTGAGGAAGAAAAGATACACCAGCTTACTGATAACCCTCTCAAATTAGCAGTGAAAGGGTAGCAGGATCTTGTCATTTTCGCACTCAAAGAGATTGTTGTTGGTCTTCATTGAAAAGTATAATCTGCTCCTTGCAGTCTGTTCATCCGGTTCTTGTACTTTTCCTTGACTGAATGCATTTATTCATTTATTCATTCATTTTCTTTATTTAGCAACCCAGGCACAGTTTTAATTAATTTTTTTTTTTTTTACTTTTTAGGAAGCCATGAAACATAGCTTTGGGGTCGATATCTATCTATCTCTCTCTCTGTTTATCTGTCTATCTCTCTCTCTCTCTCTCTTATATATATATATATATATATATGTATGTATATATATATATATATATATATATATATATATGTATTCCCCTGACCAGTTTCTGCTTATTAAGCCACATAGTGACCTATGTACGAATTATTCAAGCATAATAAAGCCATCTGACTTAAGGCCTGAACCAGTGAAAAAACAGATGCAGATGTTTACAGATGATCAGGCAGGTGTGTGGTATGCTGGTGGTGCTGAATGCTGAGTGGTTGGAACACTGTAATCTAAGCACCTTGTATCTTCAGGCACTTTGCAGCCTGTTCCCATTTGTTCCCATTTCTTGAATTTAATCTATTCAATAAGCCAAAGATAAGACAGTTTGACAGCCATGAAATAGTATTTTTGCCCTAATAAGACGATCCAAAGCAAAATATAAAGAAACGAAAGGTGGCTCAAGACATTTGCACAGAATGAATGAAATATTTTGTAAAACAACACATTTTTAAAACATTTCATTCATTCATTCAAAAATATTATATATTTTTATATTACATATTTATTTTTGTCCATTATTCATAAAGGTGAAATATGTTGTTAACTTTAACATCCAGCTAGGAATTGTGCAATGGACTGGTCGCCTAATTTGGAATTCCTAGTCAGAAACTTGGGCAAGATTCACTCTTGCTGTCACATTTCAGTTTGCTCTGGACATCCATTTTTCCAAGTGGAAGCAAGAGTCAGTATGAAAGTAAATGCATTTGCAAATATGACTGCAACTGCTGTTTGTCCCGTGCAACACGTAGTACAAGAGAGTATGATGCAACTGAATCTATCCTTATGCATATTTCAGTGAGAGTGGAGTAAAATGGCCTACCTGAGCAGGTGACATTGTTACTGTCCAGGTGCTGGTTGTCAGCACATGCACACACTCGACCCCCTGGGACGGCCAAGCAGAGTGTACCACAGCCTCCATAATTCACCCTGCAGGCGTTGTCACCTAAAGAACAAATATAGGGCCAAACAACTGATCTCCACAAATCTCTCTCCATGATCCGTGCGCTTGTTTGTGTATTTATTGCTGTTCGGCTTCTAGCAGTGTTTCTCCTTGAGGCTTCAGAGTTCCACCAGAGAACATAAAAGTTCCCTCTCTCCCTCCCTTCCTCCTCCCCCTGATCAACCACCAATTTCCTGCTCTCGAGGGATGTTAGAGATACATGTCACATCCTTTACAATCACATGTCAAGTGAATTATGAGGAACATGACTGAAGAGAGCCGTCTGACACTTTTATGCTTTGAGTGGAATAATTTGTCTTGTGAACAATGGCGCACACAATCAGGGCGGCGAGGAGGAAAAGAGGCGAAAACTGTCACTTATTACATGAGACATGATAACTGTTGTAAGGTTTCATTTTGGGAAAAGTTCAAAGGTGGCACCTGGACCAATGAGATAAAGGCCAGCATTTTTGTGGGAGCCAATCCATGCCGTGCCAAAGAGAAGAGACACAATTAATCTCTCTGGTGACAAGAGCGTCGGAGTGAAGGGGCACGGCTGAAATCCCCACCCTAGCGATAGCGTAGTCTGGCGAGAGGAGCCCAATTTTCTTTCGCGATGTTTAATTTGGAGGATCTGTGTCTGAAATAATGTGACATAACTGGAGTCCTCCCCTGGAGGCAAATGCTCCATGTGGTGGTAAGTACAACATAAGACTCTCTCCCAGTACTCATCTGAACTAGTTCAGCCTTAGGATTACCACGTCTGAGGCACACTGGGAAAAGAACCTGTGCTCCAGATGGCATGCGCTACCTAACACAGGCTTTTTTCTGCTGGAGAAAGTGAGTCTTTGTGACAACCGCTCGCTTCAAAGACATCTCCTGCAGGTAGAGAGATGAAATGTTGGGGAGGCCAAAACACGGTGCTTGCACTCTCTGAGCTTGCTGCGTGTGTGCGAGCACCCCGCTGCGCTCAGTCCCTCCTTCTGTGTGCTGGGGCTGGTGCTTATGAAAGCAGATGACAGTAATCATCCTGCAATGTGGAACGGTTTAAACAGAGCTATGGACCACACCTTCCAGGACGGTGGGCACCCTCCCCACTGCGCACCTCTGGCCCTTTACCTGCAGCTCCACTAATCAGCATGCAGTTGTAATAACACTGTTTAGTGGCAGGCATCCCCCTGTGAGATGTTATGCAACAGGTTTTGGTGCTAAAGTGAAATTCACTCTAAAGCTCTTTGTCATACCATACACTATATGGACAAAAGTATTGGGACAAACCTGTTTTTCAGGGTTTGGGCTAGGCCCCTTACATTCAGTGAAGGGCAATCTTAATGCTTCAGCACACCAAGACATTTTGGGCAACGCCATGCTCCGTGGACACAGTTACAGTTTGGGGAAGGCCCCTTCCTATTCCAGCATGACTGTGCCCCTGAGTACAAAGCAAGGTCCATAAAGACAAGGTTGGATGATTTTGGTGTGGAAAAACTCATCTGTGTCGTGGAAGAGCCCTGACCTCAACCCCATCCAACACATTCGGGATGAACTGGAACGGAGATTGTGAGCCAGGCCTTCTAGTGCCTTCATAAATGCTCTACAGAATGAATGGGCATAAATTCTCACAGAAATGCTCCAAAATTTTGTGGAAAGCCTTCCAGGAAGAGTGGAAGCTGTTATAGCTGCAA
>JBBPCZ010000002.1:9774102-9799259 GCA_037974445.1 Brycinus macrolepidotus | reverse complement strand
GTGGGAGAAAAAAAAAAAAAAAAAAAAAAAAAAAAAAAATATATATATATATATATATATATATATATATACACACACATACATAAAAGCCATTGCAACTCAGATATTTAACAGCAACAACAAAAAAGTAAAAGATGAAACTGAAGTAGCTATTTTTCCTGGAGCAGAAACAGCAGTACGATTTTTGTAAAGAGAAGCATACTGACTTTTGCAGGACTGCCCGTCACTTCCCAAACTAAATCCCGTGCGACAGCGGCAGCTCCGGGATTTGTAGCTCCCACTGAGCAGGCAGAGGTGGGCGCATCCCCCTGCTTTGCCATAGGGGTTAACTTCACACGCATGGCCCCTGACTGAAGAGAGGACATTCATATCACAAAGACGATCCATCAGGCACACACACACACACACACACACACAAAGATAAAGGAGGATCAATATGAAGGTCATGTTTTTCACAGGTCCAGACTTAATGTGTTATATCTCAGTTAAAGTGACATCACAAGTATCTAGAAAAAAGTAACAAGTACAAAAAAAATAAATAAATAACAGTCACACAAATCAGTCACACAAGCAATCCAGCACACACCTTACCTTTTGGTTGAGTAAGTCTGTGGTAAACACGTATTGCCCTGGAATTCCCCATGCTGGTTAGCGTCTCCGGGTCTGTGACATTAAAGCGATTTATCCGTAACACATCCACCGCAGATTCACCGAGGGATTCCGAGCGAGTTGCATACAAGTAGTCCTCAAAGACAGCTAATCCATGCAGGTAGGCCACCTAGAACAAAGAGCATTGACCACCTCAGGCTAATTAAAAAAAGGAAGTTACTTAGCCAGGTAAAAAAGTAACATTCTCGCTCCAAAAAGCCAAAATCCTGCACAGACAAATGTCACGGGGCCTTCAAAGGACGTCCTTTATTAGACTTATTCAGATGCAGCTTAAAACTTTGTATTAAAAAGTTCATTGCAAATTGCATCAGCCCTGGTTGCCCTAATCTGTTTGGTCTTCATATACCATCCACTAGTTAAAGTGGGAGTTTGGTAGAATTTACACAATTCTTTCTTTACTGAAAGGCATGTTGGGTGTCTGAAGGCTGCTCCTTTAGATTTGCACTGGAGCTACAAGGCTATAGTAGTAATGGAAGATTTTGACCTGCACCGTGCAAACTGCATGCTTAACCCACCATGCACCTGTTCTAAACTTGTGTTAGAATAGTCTTGCTTATGTGGTTTCTGACACTGCGTGACATACTAAGAATATGAGAACAGACAAAATGACTCACAATGAGTGACTGATTATCTTTCGGGTAAAGGAGAAATTGTTTGAGTTTTGCCACACAGGCACTTTAAGCTTTGTTATCTTTAAATAATGTCTAAGAAAAGTCACAGCTTTTGAGCTAAGCTGAATGTATATGAACAATGTCAGTGTGCATTCAGCAGATGCAGCAGGGTCAGGGAGAGTGTGTGTTTCTCTGGAAACATCCAGTCCTTTCACAATCTGACTGCGCCCACACGCTACATCTCCACAGGTGAGCATCCTCTGATGGGAAGAGACAGGGACAAGTGAACTCTGCCCACGGACAGACAGACACACACACACACACACACACACACACACACACACACAAAACCACCAGGCTTTGAACCCTAGAGGAGACAAAACACTGCAGGCCAAGCGTAAAGCTACAAACTCAGCTACATAAGACATGCTTGAGGGACATGTTTGTATTGTAGGGTTGTAAAAAAAACATACTTCATGCTTTGGGTTAATACTAATGTATATAGTTTTGAATCACTGTGAAACTCAGTCTTTAGTATCATGTGGATGTGGATTTTTCCATAGGGAGGTAGAACCGCATCATTTTATCACTAGGGTGTGTTTATGATGTTTATGACTGATTTACAGAAAACTAGAACTCTGGGTATAAATGCCAGATATGAGTGGCTACTGGAATTACGCCCTGCCATTACTCTGATAAGCCCATTAAAACCTTTCATTTAGATGTCATTTAATCAACTTGAATGCAGTGGGTCATTAGCATTGGAAGTTACAGCTAACAATTAACATTACTGCATAAACTTTCACATTTTTATACATGTTTTAATGCTCAGAGTTGCATATCTGAGGAAAGACAATACTTCAGTTTGATTTGAGCCACAGGGAACACAAGTAAGTGCTTCTTCAGGTGACCCCCATACTTAAACGCTCCACAGAATAGGTACACTGAAAAGAACTGATGTAACGGATGTAATTTTAAAGAACTGATGTGGAAACACTGCAGTAATCTATTGTATTCCCTAACTAGAGCAGACTGCTGTGAAACGGTGCAGTCAGGGAGATAGAGGTCCACTTTTTTTCAAGGAAGTTAAAATGTGACATTTCACAGTAATTAGCTGTTATCTACAGAGCATATTGGGAAAGTGGCTGGTACTTTGTGAAGTCTTGGGGAGTGGAGCTTCCCAGCGCTCCTTACGGCTTTGTTAGTTTATGTTAATTTGCTTTTATTTTTCCAGTTCATTGGTTTGGTTTTGTTTTAACATGTTATTCTCACCCAAAAACATATTTTAATGCATGATATTTACTGGTATTCTAATCATGATGTTGCATTTTTTCCCCCAGTTTAACTAGTTCATCCCTGTTTTCTAATGTGATGTTTAGTTCACTGTGTGATTGATAGGTAGTAGGCTACTACTCTGTTGTGAATAATAGTGAGAACATTCTTTCAGTTATGTAATGGTCTAGAGGAATGTTCAGGTATTTGGTGTGGGAAACTGTTGGACTGTTGTTCAGGATGGACTGTTGTTCAGGCAACAAAGTAAATAAAAGTATTTACATACAGTAATAAACTATTTAGAAATGTGGCAAAATACTGTAATAGTAAAGTACAATAAAATGTAAATGATGGGATAAACTGACACTCCAGTGTGCAGTACAGCATTTTTCCTGGCATGTCGATTAATATACACATTAATATAACCTTGAATTATTTTATGACTCTTTTTATAGAAGGCACCAGAGTCTTAACTGACATGGGAGTGCACAGCCTGCATGCTACTAAAATCACCAAGAAATAATGGTGCAAATGACTCTAGCCCACCAGCCTCATGTAAAAAAAACACAATCCAAAGGTTCTAAAGACTGTGAAGGAAAAGTTTTTGGTAATCCAAATCATTAGAACAGTTGTTCTTTACAACTTTTCTGTTATTCCATGAACTCTACCATCATATGAGGCTAGTAGTAGCTTTCAGTATACTGTCAAACTCTTAAACTTTATATAACAATTTCACAAAGAAGAATATTGTTTCTTTGTTTCATTAAGTCAGTGTGTGGGTTTGATATAATTGAAAACAACTAAGATTAGCATAAGAGAGTAAAATGCGAATCACAGAGACAGGTGAAAAGGTGTTTAAGTATAGTGTGACGAAGCAGTGAGAATGCTTTTAGAGTTCACAAGGGAGGGTCGCGGATCTGGAGGAAGTTGAAGATTGCCTTCATTTGCCATGGAAATTAAGCATGTTAGCAAGTCCTCCAAAGCACATCAGGAGCCTATATTTATGGACACCATTAAGCTGAGCACACCTGCACCCGTGCAGTGATCCAACCCTCTTTGTGCATGCCCTTCTCTCCTCTTACACAATGAGAGACCCATTGGGTTGCTTTGCCGAGGTCGTCTTTTGAATAATAATAATCCCTAATTATCGGTCTCATAAGTGCACTTCAGGTAAAATATTCTAATGGTGAATTCATTTCACACAGTCTAGTCTCCAGTCTGTGTATTCATTTAGGCTAATTAATCCTTGAATGTGTCTGTGAAATCAGGGCTCAAAGGAAGCCATGCAGATACAGTAGCTGCTGGGAATAAATGCCATAATCATCATTAAGTCTGAAACCCACCCCTAATCTGCACCTGTCCCCCACTATTTTCAAAAGTAAGGACACACATCAGCTCATTTCACCTACATACATACACTTACATGATCATTTCTCATTTAATTATTCTTTGGAGGATTATTACCATTTTTGTTTCCTTCCAGTATACTCATAGTTAATTCCCACCCACCAATTAAGTGTCTCCTATAACAGAGCGCTACCAAAATGTAAGGGTGAAGGCTAGCATGAGCTTCCATCAAAACAAATTTAGCTCCACCGGTGGACAGCCCAACGTGCTTGGAGGAAATTACTAATTGCCAATTCTGCTACGTCAGCTTACAAACGCCCACAACAGTTAGCATCGTGCTGAGTGATAGAGGGGAGAGCGAGAGCCATTAAACCCACCCAGAGAGAGTGAGGCCAGTTAAGCTCCTTTAGACTTCAGGTCACAGATGGATGCAGTAATCGAATTTGCAATGTCCAGACGATTATATACCTAATTCAGAATTAATTATTTCTTGAAATCGAACTAAAAGTTTGTCCTGAATATCCTTGCATAACATCCTTTTAACATCCTTTATGTTTTGCCATGTGTTTGTTCATTTCTGACGCTGAAACAAATTTTCAAACTTTTTCACACCGACTGTAAATCAAATGTAAATGTAAATCCCTCTGTAAATTGTGTATTTATGTTTAATTAATACAGCAAAATGATAGTGATAACTCACAACTTCCAAGGGTTAAGTACTGAAACAACAAAACTAAGTGATTCAAAATTCAAAGATGTTATTACTCACTCTTTAGACTTTCATCCACAGCTCTTTCTATGAATCTGAGGAGGCGTTCGGGTTTTGAGATAAATCAAGTGGAAAGGTCACCACCATTGTTCTGAAATGACCCTTTGCGAAGACACGTCAATATACCCACAACATTTCTCTTGACACTGAAGTTGTGAAACAAGTAAACTGTAAGTAGGGCTTTGTAAATGCAATGACCTTTAACACGATATAAGCAAATGAAAGCACTATGTTGCAGGCATCACTTTATAAAAGATCACCCTGTATCTCACCAGGCTCATTCACTGTCATGTAACTAGTGCTTTTAAGCCACCCACATATTGAAAAAAACGCCACTCCAACAAATTGGTAGCACAACAAAGTAGAGATCTGTCATTCCGACTCAGCAGGATATTTGGCACTCACTTGACTCCCTTGGATGATGGTGTTTCTGCTCCTGCCATTGTAATCCACAACCTCAATGTAATCCAGATACGCATCTGCCCAGTACACCAGCTTCTTCACGAGGTCCAGTGCCACTGTAGTCGGCTGCTCAATCTTATAATGCACAAGCCGGGTCCGGTTAGTGCCATCCATGTTGCAGCGCTCCAGTTTGGCCACGTTTCCGTAGTCAGTAAAGAACAGCATCCTGAAACAGAATGAGCACATTTAATTAATATGTGAATTCCTAGGCTAGCTTAGAGGCAACAGCAGCTGCTCTTCTCCAAATTCCATTTGGCAGAACATAGTCTTCATGGCCTCTCTAAGTCAAACATCTTTCCTAATAACTCAGTTAAGACAGCATGAGTTTATGAGTATGATTTTAGAGTTGTCATAGTTGTAATACTTCAGTGCTGAAATCAACAGTAATATAAAACAAATGAATAATAATTACATAATTACATCATTCTAATATACACTACAGTTTGGAATGTCATCACTATTACACAAACACACACACATACACACACACACACACACACATATATATATATATGTGTGTGTGTGTGTGTGTGTGTGTGTGTATATATATAAACATATATATATAATACTATTATACACAATAGTACATGGTATATGTAAATCTTAAAACTTGACACTAAACCCTTTATACCCTTGTTTAATTCAATATTTCAATGATTTTGAATACTCAAACATGAGACATTCTGAATGTTAAATTTATCTTAGATGCTATACAACTTTCTCTGAATCATTTATGTGAGGATTGGACAGCATGCCGGTTTGGCAGTATGACAGGCGATTGTTTACATTTGATTTTATACTGTGGAAATGGATTCCAAACTTCTGAATGGTAGTGTAGGGTTGCATAAGGCCGAGGATGCAAATACACTGACAAACAGAGCACACCCAGGAGGGAAGTTCAGAAAACAGGTTTTGTACAAAACAGTATCCTAAATCACACTGTGTAGGTCTTGAGAACCACCTGCTTCAACTAGAAAGTACAATTTGACTGCAGTCAGCAAACTGCAATCACAGTGTTTAGCACAACATGTGTACAAGCACAACGAACATGTGAGGGTCATTTATACACTTGTTACTAATGGCTTCCAGATAAAATCCCGAATGAAAAATAAAACTGTGTGAACTTTTTCAGTCCAGCTACTTCTTGCTCTGGAAGGCTCAGTGTTATTTGTTGAGCAGGAATGAAGTGCTTACTACATGCATTCAGATTGACACACAATCATTTTATATATATATATATATATATATATATATATTTCCCCCAGACACAACAGTCTGTTTCCTACAGATTCAGGTTTCAGGTTTCAAGTGGTCTGAGTAACTGTATGGAAAGTCAAGACAAGTCAATTTTAGTTATATAGCACTTTTTACAATCAACGTCAAAATAGCTTCACGGAATCCGGGTCCGAGCCCCCAGCGTGCAGGCCACAGATGATGGAGGCAAGAAAAAACTCTCTACAGTTGGAGGACGAAATCTTGGGAGCAAGCAAAGCCAAAAAGGGAGCTCATCTTCATCTGGCAGAAGAAAAACTCTCTTGCAATGCATATTAATGCAATTCATTTATGGACTATTAATAATCAATAGCTGTGCAACCCCTAGTACATTTCAGCATTAAACGTTCACCCAGGGCCCCACGGTGGCCCCACGGTGGCCCCACGGTGGCGCGGTACCCCTAGCAAGGATTAAGCGTTTACAGAAAATGAATGAATGAATGTTCACCCAGTGCTAACACAGATATTCATAGTGTGCATTCACACAGCTTTTATAATCTCCATAGAAAAGCACTGCCAATAAAACGGAATGTTCTGGAGCAGCTGCACATGAGCCTAAGGTCACCGTGCCCGATGCCAAGCGGCAGCAAGAAAGGTAGAAAGCCCCTATAAAGCAGAGTGGTGGAGCAGTGTAAGCACATTCTCTGGAGAAAAAGAGCACCATGCCAATACCTTGGGATGTCTGTGAACCACAGTTAGTCATCCAATCTCAGTACCTGACGTCACTAATGCTGTCATGGCTTGATTCAACAATGCATGTAGGTGCTCAAACTCTGACAATAAAGCAATTATATGAATCTAAAAGCCAAATGCTAAATGGCTGCCCCTGAAGGCACTGACACTCTGAATGCAAATATAATAAGCAGTTTTAAACCGAGATTCAAAATGGAAGCAGTTCTTCCTAACCAAACACTCCCTCAGTGCATAACTGCACCAAGGAAACAAACACAGAACATGACAAAGATGAAAAGCTCCATCATGTTCAACAGCTTTTTATCACTGGGATTTTTATTTATTTATATTTTTTTTACACAAGAGTTCCTTTTTCTTCAGAATCCTTTACAACTTCTTCTCAGCTTTTTGCCTGTGAGTTATTTCTTTTTTTTTCCCCTTAGGGACTACATTCATGAAGCTCATTAAATGGTACGAATGCTAATCTTTGGTCAGTTTGAACATTAAAGGAAAGATAGCAGCTTGGCTCTTCTTCACCTATAACCCCACTAGTCTTTACCTCACCATCTTACATTTGTTAAATGTCCTGAAACAATAAAAAGGCATCAAAAGTACTAGTATAACATATAAAAATGATTGTAGGAGTATGAAACATATACTTAAAGCGCTGATAGAGCGGTCATTAAGCCATGTTATTCTAGAACTTTCACCTCTGTTCATACTCAAAGATGCCTTTGCTCTTTGCAAAATAATCTATACTCTTTGAATGAATGAGCCAATGAAAAAGCTCTAGATTTAATGTATGTAATAAAAAAAAAGTCTTAATGAATGAATGCAGCTCTGTTGATGAGAATAAATCTGATTTTACATTGTTTCAGGAAACAAAGCACAATGCAGTAACTCAATAATGTCTGTTTGAGTCTGTGAATAGCGTAAGTGAAGAGTGTGGTTTACAAGCCATTTTTCATAGACCCCGTAGCTGAAAGCTGCTGAAATTGCTCAAAATCTGATTTTATAGAAGTTGCTGAGAAGATGGTTTCTTAAGCAGCAGAGCTTTGAGCTGGCATCTGAACTGCACTACAATTTATCTAAAAGCATTTCATGAGTACAGTAAAGTCTTTATGTAAACACCTTCTTTCCTTTAATATTACAGAAAGCATCTAATACTACTTGGGGAATGAGGCCTGCATCGGCTCAACTGACGACAGGAGACACCAAGGAGGCAGCAGGCACTTAATCTATGGACGTCTAACAGAGATAGAGATACGGTGGCTTTTGAATCAGTGTTAAGACCAGGCTGACAAATCTTCTCTGTCAGCCAGCACAGCTCTCTCTCTGAACAGGTGTAGTATCTACCTGGAATACAAATGCCACATTCTAGACATGCAGGTGCTGCTGAATCAGTGCTTAAGGATTCAAGCAACATATCAATGTCAAAAACAGCACGGCTGAAGAGGCGATAAGGTATAGGCCAATATCTCTCTTTTTTTTTCTGATGCAATATGCAGGTGAGAGCTGTCAAGCAGAAACCCCAGAGAGACCATAGAGACATCTGAATACATCCTTCTAACAGTACGAGATGGATGACTCGGCCTATTAGTTAGAGCCATATTTGCACACTTGAATCTTAAGGTCTATTAACTCCATCGAGACTGGAATCGAGATTAACCCTTAGAACTCAGAGCGTATCAGTAAAATCTTAACTTACACAGCAGTCTATGTCAATATGTATGTAACATATGTAGTAACACCCTCCACAAACCCCCCTTTGCAGATTTAACAGTTCCCACTATTCTACAAAGGCTTCAAATACGAGTGTAGAGTGTGTCTGTGGGAAATATTCATTTAAAGAACATTTGCGAGGCCAGGCACTGAAGTTGGACAAGAAAGACAAAGGTGTGCAGTTGGGTTCAGGTCAGGATTCTGTGCAGACCACTGGAGTTCCTAACTCACTTGTATTAACCTCACCCGTCACTAAATGCCACAAATTCTGAAAAAAGACAACCCAAGTGGACTGGCCCTCCATCTCCAAACTTTACTTTCATCAGTATCCCTTTTCTGGCGTTCTCCATCAAACTCAAACTCAGTCCATGAGGCCACCAGACAGTGATGCGTGATTTACTCCAGAAAACTCCAGAGAACATGTTTCCACTGCTCCAGAATCAAATGGTGACATAATTTACACCACTCCAGCCAATGCTTGGCATTGCACATAGACTTGTGCACAGCTGATCAGCCAATGAATTCCATTTCATGAAGCTTCCAAAGCCCAGTTCTTGCGCTAATGTTGATAAATGTTTAAAATTATGTAGTGAGTGACACAACAAAGGCAATTTTTATGCACTCTGCTCTTCAGAAATTGACCAAGGCAGATCTCTTCAGTACAACACATTTTACAGACAGTAAAATGAGATTGGATGGCACTTAATTTTGTAAATTTGTTAGCAATGGGTGTGGCTGAAATATCTGAGCTCAGTAATCATAATGGGTGTCTACATACTTTTGGACATGTAGTGTACATTCAGAAACTGTACCACGCAGACCAGGGTATTAGCTTCTTCATTTGTCACTTGTGTATATTGTATAATGTCTGCTGTGTAATATTTCGGGAAACTAAGTTCGCTCCCAGGCCACTCCAGTGTGCATGATTTACATAGTACAGTTCAACTGGATAAACAGTTTGATTTTGTCGGAAAAAAAAAAAAATGGAACGTACAAGTTTGTACTGCAAGATGAAAAGGGTTTTAGAATGTCCGAGAGTTTGCAAAAGCGATTGATTGTCCTTGGCAAGATCATGCTGTTGTCAGTCTTAAAATTCTGACCTCAGTGGCAAAACTGAAAGAAAGAAAGAAAGAAAAAGAACAGCTAAATGAATTTTTACCCAGTAGTTCAAGGTTTAAGACTGAATGAAAGCAGCTATGCGCCCTTAAACCTCTGGCAGTCAGACTAACAGGAACCGAGTTCAATTCAGTGCTTTCACTGCAGATGCACACATATTTCCTTCAGTGGACTTTGAATATTGTCGAAAAGAAAAAGCGCAGAAAAATATCTGTCATTCCTCCACCAAGACAGATTATGAAGCAAACCGAGAGAAGAGAGACTGCGTGTGTATAAAGATCGGCACACGGCTTTCATTTCTTTCCAAATCAAATTTCAGTCGCACTCTTCACTTATAATGGCAAAACATCTCTCACCGTGTCGCGCTGCATTTGTTTCAAGGAAGTTAAGCTGAGCTATCTGAAGTGCGGTTAAACAAAGTTTATCCCTCACTCTTATTTCCCTGGCTGGAATTTTCATTTTGAATTGAAAGACAATGCATTCCATCAAAGCCTCCCAGCAGCAAAGTTGGGGAGGAAAGTTCCTTATTGAAGAAAGTAAAATAAATAAATAACCAGCCATTCTTCCCAAAAAAAACACTGCACCACATGCTGAGCCGCCATCAGAAGCCATACCAATTTGTTTTGTTTCCATGCCACGTTGCTCCAGGCTTACGGACCTCCACTGCTCTTTCTGGCTCACTCACACACATGCAGCTGTGTCTTGCATCTTGCCAATTAGAGGATGAGCAGCAAAAGAAGATGGGCTGACTGGCAGTTTCACCAAGACCTGTGCTTTCATCTATATAGAACCTGAAGACTGGGCCACTGTGTTGCCTTTCTCCAAACTAACTGCTTTTAACACTGAGTGCACAGCAGAGGCCTGGAGACCATGTGTGAGAGAGAGAGAGTGTGTGCGCGTGTATGTGTGTGCACATGTGTGTGAGTATGTGAGAGAGAGAGGTGTGTGAGAGAGAGAAAGAGAGACAGAGATGGAGAGAAAGAGAGAGAGAGAGAGAGAGAGAGAGACATCATGAATAGAAAATCCTTACGGATTACGTTCACATAAAACCCACTAGACCTAATAAATACCATGTCATAAAGTAAGCATTTCTGCTGCTAAAATATTATGCTCATTACCAAATGCATTAAAAAGACACAAAAATGTAATCCCCAGTGAATAGAGGAGGACGGCCTCTGTGCTTGTTCGATAGAGGTATAACAGAGTAAGCAAAACCCTTTGCCGAACAGGATTTTCCCCCATTCAGAATGAGAGCGCGGATAGAATAAAGAGCACCAGTGGACCAGAGCCTGCATTCGCAAAGCAACTTAAAGGAGAACAGGAAAAGAGGAATTACTAACCTTTAAAAGGACACTTCAACATTTTGAAAATGAAGCCTTTTTCATGGCTTTAGACCTTTAGAAAGCAGGATTCATCATTATTCTCTGCTTTCCAGTAGTGGTAAGAGGTATCACTTTATCCGGTTTACCGGTTCATTGTATTCTGTAGAAAATTTGTTCTAAGGTGTGAGTTTCGTAATTACCTTAATAACAGTATGGCACGAATAAGTGTCGAATTTGCCGCAGCGTAAATTTGGACACATCACAAACTATACAAACGCTCAGCTTTAATGTGTTACTACTGACAGTAGGCTAGCACACACTCGCCCACAGCCTCTAGTGAGAGGTACCCTGCAGGAAAGCTACACAAAAACGAGTGGGGAAAACAGATCTGCAGAGCAAAGAGAGGGAGACAGGTGATAAGGAAGAATTTTGGAACTGTAAAACCAAATAAATACGTAACAGATACAACTGCAGTTTATAATTGTATGTAAGGACCTTTCCCCTAATTATGAAGCAGCTCAGACTCAGTCTAGGGAGTTTATCACCCTTTGGATTGTCTGTAAATAAAAGTGTAGGTAAATGATTTTCAAACGACATTCTAAAAAGTAAGCAGTAATGACAGGTTTAACAGAGGGGTTTTTTTGGGCTATTTTGCACAGTAAAAATATTTCATATATATTCTTCAGTTATATATTGTTATTTGTAGTGAAATAAACCACTGCCTACAAAAACATGCTTACTGTTTTTGTGTCAGTTTACTATACCATGAAATATACCAAAACCACCAAATATTTAAATATACTGTGATATAAATTTTTGCTCATACTGCCCACTACTACTTTCAGATTCATTAAAAAAGGGGAAGTCTGAGGGACTGCCAGTGAGCACTTATGGAATGATACATTAAAAAGAGCACTAAATGAATGTCAGTAATATATAGTATGTGTTACACTATCTTATACGTTAGTTGTCCTTTGTACGGTTAATTAAACAAAAATGTCTGTCTTTAGGCCTGAACTGCAGACTTCAAAAGCTAGCCATTCTAAGCAAGGAAAAATGCATGGCTGATGGTAATTGGGCTGATGGAGAGATTGACGGGGACGGGGATGCATTAGGTGTTTCTAAATTCACGGGTGCTCTGTAAGCTTTAAAAGTGGACATTTGTGACAAAAATTGACTCTAAAGTGGACTCTTTGTCTCCGTGCTGCACAAAGAGCTTAAAAACTGTCTGTTTCAGCTACAGTCCATCATGGAGATGCATAGTAGCTCTATCAAAAACCTTGAATGCTCTGCTATAGCTCAGGTTGTTACCATGGAGTCTAAAGTAAATGAACTGTCCACTATCCTAAGTGCTAACAACACAAAACAAGAAGATCTCAAGGGCAGACAGGGAAGGCACAGTCTTGACCATCTAACTGATTCATTTCTCAGCTACTCCACGACATCCTGGCTTTGGATGAGAGGCTCCTGCTGTTCCAGGTGCACCGCTCACCAAGAATCAAGCCCAAGAAGGAAAAACCACCACCAGCCTTCGCACTGAGGGTGCATTATTACCACATCTGGGACAAGATTCTTCTGTGGGTGGCAGAAGCAGCCCCACTAACACATGTGGGCAGCAAGCTGTCAATCTTCCCTGACTGAAGTTATTGCCTTAATATGCTTATAGGGTGGTTGTTAGTGTATCCACTAAGGGAGGGTACTTGATCACATTGAAGGTAGTTCTTCCTTTCTTATCTGTCTTGTCTGTCCACCTTTGTTTTCATTTTAATGTTCTGTATGAGCTTTTGGTATTTAATAAGGTAGCTCATTACATTCATTCCATAGTGGGTCATAATCTGTGCAGGTCGGATAGTAATACATTTACTTTTATATCATCTCCCACCTCCGATATATACCCTCACAAAATACTTCTATTAGACAGCTTTGAGGACACATGCTCAAATCTACTAGCTGGAATATTAAGGGGTTAAACCAACCAGTGCGCAGTAAAGTACTTCAGTAGCTTCCGAGTCTAGGGACACATATTGCTTTTCTACAGGAAACCCATTCGAAAGATATTCACCAGTCTAGGCTACATAAATGATGGGTTGTCAACTGTTTCATTCACATTTCAATAATAAAGCAAGAGGATCTGCAATTCCCATACCTAAATCTGTGCTATTTATCTCATCAAATGCCAGACCTGATCCTAATGGAAAATTTATCATAGTGACTGAAAACATCTGTAATACCCCAGTGACCCAAGATAATGTTTATGCCCCTAATTAGGATGATTTTGATTCTTTTTATCTTCCTTTCAAGATGTGTAATCCCACTGCCTCCAATGCTCCACTATAAATATGAAACCTCAAACAAAATCTGCAAAAATAATCAAATCTTTTTCAAAAGAGTTTGATATAATGGATGTTTGGCAGTTTCCAAATCCTACCAGTTGAGCCCATTCCTTCTTCTCACCTGTGCATCGCACTTTTATGTGTATGGACTTGTTCTTAGTAGACAATCGCCTGCTCACCACCGTACACACCTGCATGCACAACCCTGTCATATCTGACGAAGGGTCTGTGACATTAGGACTGAGGTAGAAGGACCATGAAGATTGCGTCCACCGTGGTGTTTTATTACCCACATACTACCCTGATACATTTGTTCATATTAATAAAACCGAGAGCATTTCTACTTCCATTCTATGGGAAACTTTTAAAGCTTATATAAGAGGACAAATGATCTTCTACACAAGTTATATAAAAAGAGAATGGGAAAATGATTGGCTGATTCAAAAACTCATCAAGCTCTCTAGCTGAGAATCTTTAATTCAAGCGTAGATATGCCCAGTATGAGCCGGGCGATAAGTCTAGTAACTTGTGAGCTTACCAGCTGTACCAAAGAGCCTCAGCTCTTCCAAATTAGAAGACACTCAGACACCACATCTGACCCACAGTGAATAAATGATGAGTTTAAAAACTATTAGAGCCGCTTACACACTTATGAGCCTCACAGTGATCTGTCAGATTTTGAGGATTTCTTTTGAAAATGTATAACAAAAGTAGACCCCTGTGTTAATCTTGGAGGAGCGGAGGAGATCACCAGGGCAGCCTGTGCTGCGCAGTGTGGCAAATGTCCTGGGCCAGACGGCTACCCTAAAGAACTTCATAGATCAACGAATTCCTCTCCTAATTGATATGTTTAATGAGTCTTTTTCATCTTAATGCTTACTCTAGTCTTTGAGACAAACATCATTTAATTCTAAAAAGGAACAGGGACAGCCTTGACTGTAGTTCATTTAGATCTATCTCGATCAGCGTGCATAATTGTGGAGTGTTAGTTAAAGTGCTGGAAATACAGTTAGATGCAATCCTCCCTTCAGTAATTTCATGCGATCTAATTGCAATAATTATAAATGTTCATTCTTTCTTTCTCATTTATTTAATATTATATAAAATCTCCCTTCGTCCACCAATTCGGAGGCGCTTTTGTCACGAAAGGCAGAGAAGGCCTTGGACTGATGAAGTGGGAGTACCTTTCTATACTCTAGAAAAGATATCGGATACGGGCAAAATTGATTTAATTTGTGAGATTTCTGTATTCCGTTAGCTTTGGTTATGACTAATAAGGGCTTCATAGAGTGTAAGTAGAGAGACAAGACTTTAGAGAGACATGCTACCCAGTTTTCAGTTCTACTACTGGTTGGGGGCTGGCAGCCCAAATGTCGATCCTGTCTGGCTTAGGACTGAAATCAGTCTCTTGTAAACTGCCCTCATTCCCAGCACTCATATTCTACTGTAAGCTACACCAAAGACATATTAGTCAAATCTAGCCTTAAAACCTGGATCCTCACATCTGTTCTTGCCAGTCATCATTATCACTCACACTATTTAACCCCGCCTACACAGTGCTCCAACGTTCAATCATGAGTTCACTTGCCATTGTATTAGATGTCCTTTTGAAACGTTCCTCCATTTTCGTTATGCATCCTTTGTGTATTCGGCAGCTCCTACTTCCCTGGTAATTCTCGCCACATTCCATCCCTCCACATTCCCCCTATCCACTCACGTTCCACTTCCTCTTGCTCACTTTCATTTCTTCCCTTCACTCCTCCTTGGTTCATTCTTGGGGTTAGTCCTTCCTTGCGTTTGCTCCTATCTACTCTTCCTTTTGAATACCTTATCTTTCATCTGCTCTCCTGGCGCCTAGTTAATCCCATTCTTTTTGGCCTTTCCTCAGTTTGTTTATCTATCTATCTATCTATTTATCTATCTATCTATCTATCTATCTATCTATTTTATTTAATTTTAATTGAAAGATACATAGAACCTTAGAAACATTATCCTTTGAGCTGCTCCTGTGCCTAAACCAGCCCACTTCCCATGCCATAGTTTCCGTGGGATTCACATGGGTTTGGACGTCACACTTTGGTATTTATTCTTCCTCGTTCTGGGCTCTCATCTATCACAACCATTCCTTCCCTCCACAACTAACTGTTTGGACTTTCTCATTGTGGGCACAAGCAGTCATCCCTTCTTTTAGTCATATGCATATTCTTGGGTCATTCACCTCATTTAAACAATTTGGAAAACAAATAATAATAGAATAACAGATTTTTTCAGTATTTGCAGATCTACAGTTTTGTCCTTGGCAACACACCCAATGTTTCCACTGAACTAGAAATCCTGCAAAGTAGATACCTTTCAAAAACATTTAGTAGTGAAAAAGGTATTTTATCACTCTCTGTCTCATGCTAAGTGCCTTTGGGAGTGGGAGTTTGGAGAGGATCTTAACGAAGACATTTGAGAGAAAATCTTGAGCACATTCTTTCTCCTTCTGTGCCAAACATGGTCTTCCATCATATTCACAGAAGGAAGGAAAAGGGTTCTAAAATTTACCTGCACAAATTTACCCCCTTTTTGACTGATGGCAGCAAGTTCCAGCCTCCTAATTTCACATGTTCTTGTTGTGTCCCACTCTACATTTTTCCCCATTACTCCTATTCCAGTAACAATTTTGTTTGGAGTACTATCCTCCACCTAACTGATCCCAGAATATAAGACTAAAAGCTTGGAAATTGATTTCATTGACATGGAAGTCATCCACTCAACAACACTGTTTCACTGGTTAAGAGATCCCTTATATTTCTCTAAGCTGGAGAAGATGAGAGCTACACTGTATGGTACCACCTCAAGGTTTTACAAAATATCGAATCTTGAATACCTAAAGTCAATCCAGCTTATAGCTTCCTTATTTCATGATTAGATCATTCACACCATGTGAAGACTGCCAATATATTAAGCTAACAATGTATAGATCCGTAGGTCATTATCATTTCTCAACTCTACATTGTAAACCTTGACCTGCTATTGCCTATATTTCTAGCTGCTCAAAGGTACATAATTACACTGTTACTGTGTACTATTGATTAGAACATTGTTAAAAACCAATAAACATAAATTGCCCTTATCATCAACTGAGACTGTGCATAAACACAATTAAAGTTTAAAAATGTACCATTTATGCGAAAACAATCCGATTTGAGTTCACTGTTATTGTGATGCAATAAAAATGGATTGCGGCAGCTTAACCACACCCATTTTCTTCCAGTTAAAAGATGGTTTTCAGTCCAGACTGCTTTTTTAAATGAAGCACAGTAAAGGGCAGCTAATCAGAACAAATACATTTCAACTCTTTTCGATGAATAAAATCATACAAATGTCATAAATGGACCCCAGGAAGAAAGAACAAGGCAAATGCCGGATATGGCCCTTTAAAATGTCAAATTGTGCTGCAATACGCTGGTATTTTGGCATATTGGGGAAAGTGACAGTTAATCTGAGGAGTCTTGAGCAGCCTGCTTCTGAAATATTGTTGCACTCGGTACAGAGCCTGTTTCTGTTAATTAGTTTTTATTGCTTTATCAGATTCTTTCATAGTAGTTTTGTGTTTTAACTTGTTGTTTCTACCCCAAAGATACGTTTAAATGCATTATATGTTTTGTTTTTTTTCTAGTGATAGTGATCATTCAGTCATACATGAACATACCACAGCACACAGTGTGAACAGCATTTAACCCATTCACCAAGTGAAGCAGCGGGCAGCAGTGTGTGGGAACGGCTCCTTGCTCAAGGGTACCTCAGAAGTGCCCGGAAGTGCTCAGAAGTGCTCTTGGGAATCGAACCCACGACTTCCTGACCACAGGGCGAACACCCTAACCACTAGGCTACCAGCTGCCCCCATCATTTTCAATCATGAAAATCATACCATCAGTTTTAAATAGCTGTACTTTGCAGATATTGAACAATATGTCATATTTCCTTAAAACCTGTGACATTAATGAGGTATCTGCAGCTGTCCACTGTATTATGTAATTATACTATTACTCTGAAAATAGGATTTACAATACAGTGCAACAGTGCTGTATACCAGCAATAGCTGATGCAGTAATAAGTCGTACATTTGGATACAGCAATGCATTGAAATTGTGAAATACCAATTAGGGACTGTAAATAAACAACACTATTGTTAAGAACTTGCTGTCAGATTATTACTAGAGATAATTTTACATGTATGCCCAGGGTGAGCCCCTGCCTCGTGCCTATTGACCCCGGGATAGGCTCAGGGTACCTGTGACCCTAGTGAGGATTAAGCGGTTACAGAAAACGAGTGAGTGAGTCAGTTTTACAGTGTTAATTCAAACAGATACAAGGTTGCAGAAAGGGTTCTTCGGAGCGATGCTATAGAGTAGGTTGGGGGATTGAGTGTTGGAGTTTAGCATGTTTTTTTCTGATTTTTTCGCTCTAAGACACCAAAAGATCTGTCAATTAATTGATCAGTTGCATCAGATGTGTTTCAGAGGTAAACTCAATCTGGACAGTCTGGGGATTGCAGAGGACTGGTTTGAGAAACACAGTCCTAAAAAAAATTCTTTTTTTTTCAAAGAGTGATTTTTGTCTGAGTATGAAGACAGAGAAACTTCACATAATGTAACGTTTCTGCAAGTTTGTATTTATTTATTTGTTTATTTATTTTAAAAATAACCTTTTAATTTAAAAAGTATATATTAAATATACAAAAAATACAAATCGGTCCTGTATCTTTGTTGGGGCATGGCTTTAGAGGCATCTGCTTTGGTAACAGTTGTCGAACTAGTGGTAATGTGGTTACGTCCGTTTTGGACTAAGGCTCTTTGTAGTTGTGCAAGGCTCCTCAAATAACCGCGGAACTGCAGGGAGCGGTGAAATAACTTCCTAGATAAACACTCTTTCCTCTGAGATGCTTTGTGTGTTCTTAAGACATCTAAGAGGAGAGGTGCTGTTTCTGGTTTGCTTTATAGTCTCTGGAGATCAGCTAAGCTGGAATTTGATACAGGATATCAGTGCTGATATTCTGAGAGCCTTTATGAATGTCAATGAACAAATGCCGCCTCAGACCTAGAGTGCACACTTTATTGGAAGGCACCTCAGTGCATCACAAATATAAAGAATAAAAGCCATTAATATTTATGAAGCTGCTCAGCTGAACGAGGAGTACAAACTGCCGGCTTCGAATTTAAACGCATTAATGAGTTTTAGAAGTTTTCAATGTTGCATATGTATATCTGCTCAATAAAAAAAAAGTGTGCTTTGTATTTTTGCACTGAAGCATCTCTTGAAACATGAAACTGATTTTAGAGTGCACTGAGGGCCAGTGGAAAGAGAAAAATGAGAAAGAAAAAAAGTTGCCAGATATTCAAACCTTAGTGTTCTTTTTTTTTTTTTTTTTTTTTTTGCAGCAAGCAACAACAAAGAGCAAGCAGGACACGCA
This sequence comes from Brycinus macrolepidotus, assembly GCA_037974445.1. Lineage (NCBI taxonomy): Eukaryota > Metazoa > Chordata > Actinopteri > Characiformes > Alestidae > Brycinus > Brycinus macrolepidotus. Next base: position 9,780,234 of record JBBPCZ010000002.1, on the reverse strand, counting down.
TGCACTCCAAGGCTGGACGCTTTCTTTTTGTGTCCTATGCTCTCTCTCTTTCTCTCTCTCTCTCTCTCTCTCTCTCTCGCTCTTTCTCTCTCTCGCTCTCTGTGGTCTTCACTGCAGCCTTAAACACTGGCACTAAGCTTCGCCTTTACTTTAGGGAGCCTCATTAAAAACCTGCACCGAGTCTCCATGCTCTGTCTGTCCTTGTGCTCTCATGAATATAATGGTACCCAGACCATGTTGAGCTTCTAGTTTCAGCTCACTGGGAATATTACCACTGAGTCCCCTTTAAGTTGCTGATAAGTGGAATAATCACGCTGCCGTTCTTTGCTCGACGGAGCCTTTGTATTCTTTCAATCATTTCTTCCCAAACATTTCCGCAATTACCACTCAACATGTGGAATCCACAGGCCTGTTTCAGGAGTGTATTTCCGCTGTCAGAACAAGGTAAAAAAAAAAAAACACAAAGTACAATTGTGCAGTGGCGTTTTTATACCACGTGATGCAGGATAAATCACGGAATACTAATGCGGCTCTTGTCAGGAAGAGATGCTGAGAAATTGCACAGGCAGACGCGTTCACGGAGAGGAGCAAATATTTAGCGCAGGGACTGCTGAATTCAAGACACATTTGTATAAATGTTTAAAGACTCCGAATCAAGGGGCATGTTTGAGTTTAAACATTTAGACAGTTAATAATTAGCATTATCTCGGCTCAGAATGGCCCTGCTTTGTTGTATTCAACGCGCGTCATGCATATTTCACCTACCCCATGAGAGGATCCACAGCTATTCCCTTTGGATTTGACAGGTCCAGATCTATTATGGTGACGCAAGTATCTCCGTTCCGGCTGCAAACAAATATCCTGACACCCGCTCGGTCCACAAAGTAGAAGTTTCCGGAGAGCCAGTCAACTGCCATTTGTTCAACATCTAAAAGAAAAAAAAAAAAGCATTTTAAACAAATGTTTTCAATCCAGTGCATGTCATGCTGGTGACCACATTAGGACTTGTCTTGTTGGGAGAAAAATCAATGCAACATAGTACTATAGTTGCAATAGTAGTGATACACAGTACTTGGCATAACAAAAATCTTTAAAAAATTGCAATAAAATCCCACTGTGGCTGAAGCATTGTGATATTATCGTACAGTGGGGCCTCTAGTGATTCCCAGGCTCTGGCCTCATCTTCACAGAGCGCATAAGTGGGGGGAAAAATCACAAATGCACTCTGATTTCTGACTGGTACATCTCAAATAGACAAGTGCAATGCTTTCTCACGAGCTTTTTGAATGATTCTTTTACCAAAGGAGACACATGAGTTCATCAAATATCATAATGGCTATTCGTCTTGACCAGTCAGGAGCAAACAATTACCATGCGCCAGCAAAACAAATCTAATCGTGAACAGAGAAAACTCTTTCTTTCAATGCACAGGTTCCAATTCACCCCAGGTTACAGCGGAGCTTTGAACAGGGCTTGCGGATAGGACTCAGGTGGCAATCTGTCACAGGAAATACAGCAAAGATTTGAACAGATTCAACCAGATCTCCTGTGTCACATTCCGAAATATCAAAACCGAGCGTACATTAATATTTCATTCACTCTGCTTCAGAATCACAGAGGGGGTTTTGAGCCAATTGCACCAAATACTTTGTAAAACAATGAACGCAACTCCTGCAGATATCTCGGCTGATGATTCTGTAAGTTTCAGACAGAAAATCAACACGTAATGTTTAAAAATGAACTCTATTTTAAAACATATATATTGAACATCACAACAAAATGCACTTTTTATTACAATATAAAGACTATACAGTCATATCTGTTTGGTTCTGCTCCAGCAGAAGATTAAAAACACAGCATTCCCTGCAGCTTATTTCATGTAAATAGAAATATGAAAAATAGCAAGAAACATTTAGCGGAGATCTTTCAGCGAATACATAAAGAAGATTGTTCTGAGGGAATAATATAAGTACATAACAGCAGAAAACCTTCTGTGCTTCAACTGAATTACTCTGAGGAGTACAATGACAAAGATGCATAAGCATGCCTGAGATACACACTTGAAACTGAATATTCATAAATAAATTAATTCAATGGAACAATAAAAGAAAAATCACATTGGATTTGTGTTTAAATTCACTCTGTGTGCTCAGGTCAGTGTAGCCATGGCAACCTTTAAAGTGTATAATGGAATCCTATATGAAAGGTAAAATGGATCTATGCAGTTTATAATGAGTTCAATCTTAGAAATATGACTGCTTTATTATATATCTTAACAAGTATTAATATGCACCTGCTGCTTTAGTCAGGAGGTTTCTCGAAAACTCCATTTAGTGACATTGGATTCTCAAGCACAACCAATAACTTACTATGAAGGTTCTGAACCGTCTTTATTTCTCGCTCTTTGGAAAAGCCGCTTGGCTTCCTCATCTTGGCACACCAGAGTTGTCCAGTGGACTCGGAGGATGTGACCCAGCATGCGGAATCTTCATTGTGGTTGAGGTCTAAGGCGTGGGTCCCATTTGTGTCCAGGAGTTTCAGCGTCTGCACCCTGGATCCATTTAGAGCTGTGATTACAATATTATCCAAGCTTCCGATCAGTAGAGCTGCGGGGCTCTCACCAGGCTCTGAAATAAAAGGAAGGCAGAAATGGTGACAAGTCAGCATGAAGTCAAACATTCTCCAGGCATGTGAAGCTTTCAGTCTGGTGAGATATTTCAGGGTTGAGTTGTGGAGCGAGAACGCAGACTGGCAACTAGATTTTGCTGCTGATAAATTGCCAGCGCTAATTGTTTAGTTAAATGCTAATCATAAACATTGCTGTCAAAAATTGGACATCATTTCAGGCTGGGAGTTGTGGAAGAGGCTTATTTAAAAGCCTGGTCTGGCCAAGTTTTTTAGAAGACGGTGACAAATCAGATGCATTCTTTGAAGTAGGCCTTCATTGCATTCACTGCTAGATTCTTCAAAGAAATCACAACCACAATGAGTCCATCAGCTATGACAGATTCAAATGATTGTGCATTAGAATGACAATTGCCTTTGATTCAAAGCTTATTTTGGTGCATGTATTTAGAAGTATCTTCTATTTGCTAGATCCATTCACATCTGTACTCTAATCATATTTAATGATTTACAGGCTCATGTTCTTGTAACTTAAGCCTTCAGTGCTTAATAGCCAGACATTTACAAGTCTATCCATGTCTATTTTTAGACATGTATCTGAGATGAGATGAAATCACGTGTCACCTCACTAAAGAAAGCATTGTTTATGTCGGAGCATATGTTTTTATTTTTCCCAAAAGTTCTACAGATATCCTGATTTATGAGCCAAAGAGGTTCAACTCAGGGTCACTACTCTAATACATGCTATAAATCAACTTGTTCACTTTCAAAAGTACTCAAACTGAATGTAATCCCTCAACATCACGTAGCCAGGGCTGGCAATTACTCTCTGAGATAACATGGAATTTTTTTTTTTTTTTCCTGGAACACTCTGAGTGCCTTCCTCAACATTTCCACCCAGGCACTCATTAAGATGGCTGCGCGCCAAACAAAAGAGAGAATGTTGTATGTAAAGGAATGCTTAAGTAACAAGAGGCTTGACAGGGATCGCTTCGGTCCATGCACGATTTTTTTGTTTTTTTCCCCGATTCTCCTTTAGAGATTCATCTGTTTTCAGAAGTTACTGCAATGTTAGGAATAAAATAAAGATCATGCGTGGGATATACAGCAAAAAAAATAAAAATAGAAGAAACTGAAAACACTAATAACTAACTTATATGGCAGAAACTAAAAAAAAACCCAACAACTTTCTGAATCATGTGATGTATAGAACAAACTGATGAAACTTCCATTCTTTTTTCCATGATGAGATGTATAAAAAAACCTTATTAAACATTCACTTCCTTAATGGGTTTTTCATACTCTGCCAGTCCCCATCTGATGGCCAGGGAGTGGGGTTGCACTGAAATTCATATGCATGAGCTTTTATAACTAATGGAAACCCCATAGTTATCCTCGCACTACAACCTCTTTCTGCTAAATTAATATTAATGTGGGTGAGCTGTGAGTTCAGTTAAGTTTATGGGTAATGATATTCAGTTTATTCCTCCTAGGACAACAGTCACATTGATTAAAAGCAGGCCTGATGCACCATCTACCAGCAAGGTGTGCTGTGCCTTGCAGCTATTTCCCATAGAGTGTACAGTGCCTTAATCCCCATTCAATTTCCCCACACATGTGCAAACGGGTTCCAATGCACTGGACCAATAAATATACAAGGGCACTTCATCTTTTTTTTAGGTCACAAACTCCTGTGCACAACACAACCATTGTGGTTTCGAAAGCAGCACATATTGTGACTTATTATTCATGATTTGTGCCATGCTTAGCATGATTCATTTATACAGAGACGGATACTTACATCAGGAAAAAAAAAAGTCTTCACCTGACATATGGGCCCTGGAACCAAAGAGGTTTTCTTTGTGGGGCTACTGAAAAATGCATGGAAAGCCTGGAAATGGCATCAGGCAGCTCCATAATCACAGTAATTAACTTACTCTCCCTAACCTTTACAAAAGCTGAGCAGGTTGTTAGCAGGTGAGTGACAAAATAGGCCACTCAGCTCCATTCACCTAAGCAAACAGCGGCCAGAATCTAACAATCCATCACTGCCCTGAACAACATTTGGTCGCCTGATTAAAAACTACCAGCAGATATTAGCTAAACTGGTGCACGAGTCCATCTAGAATTGCAGTCAGTGGTTCCTCTCTGAAGCCCCCATTACAAAGCAGCAGATTTAATGATAAACTTGATTGGATTTCTGACTCATGAGGAGGCGCTCTCCCAGGCAGGTGCCATTAGGCATGTAATCATTGGGAGGGTTTGATAGAGATAGAGAATAGCTGTCCTTCAGGCTCTCCTCTTCATAAAATCACTCTGCACTTAATCCTCAATGTCTGGCTTATCTCCAGCCAAAGGCTCCATTATCTATCTCTCGCCAGAGTAAAAACTGATGCCAGCAGTGTGGCTCAGACTGTACCATAACTCAAGGCATTCTCAGCTAAATGCAATGAGAAAACATTCACCAGACAAGAATGCTGGATTACACTATACCGCATGTTTGGCACTGGCTGCTGAAATAATGCACACAATGGCTACCAGAATGGATCTCCCACTTTCACAGCATGTGTTATTTACTTAGGCTTGTCGATTCTGGCTCAGTACTTTTCCCATAGAGACACTGTGTTTATTTGAGTGCTTTTTAAAGTACATGTAAAAGTTTTAGAGGTCATGCTAAGGCTACAGAAGGTTATAATGTGATGTGAAGAATGTAAAAAAAGAGCTGGAATCCTCTACTTAAAATGCTTCTACATCATTTCTGGCAAAAGAAAAATCCAAATCAGCTCACTGCTGTATAACACAGTTATTTGTCTGCTTTGTTTGTGCTCAGAGCATGTTCATAAAAGAAAGAGACTGTACACGTAAATCTGAGAAATGTGCAGAGCTCCAGTCATTAATTCATCATGCTTACCCTGTTTGGCTTTGCAGGAGTGTCTGTTGGACTGCAGGCTATACCCATCTGTGCAGCCGCAGCGATATGAGCCATAGGTGTTCATGCAGGTCTGGCTGCATGTCCCATACGCCGCGCATTCATCATGATCTGCACACAGAGGAAGAGTCTCTTATGACAAATTAGGTGTGCTCAAACATGACCCAAATACATAAAACCCGCTTAATGTGGCCTTGCTGTGGCTTTTTGTAAGTGCCGTCTCACATCAGTGGACCTGTCCCGCCATGTGCCAGTCTCCAGAGTTTTGCCTGTTTAGAAAGGAGCACAGTATAATCTACCGATATGAATTTACTGATTAGTCTCCTCTGATTTGCCAAGGCCCAAGGAGCATAGTATATAGAACTGGTGCTCCACTGTAAAGACAATGGCTTTCTCTGAGGAAGCACTGGCTGTGTCAGTCTGATTTCTGTTATCATCTGCAATAATGTTGCATTTTTTTTTAACATATGTAGTGCTGTCTACAGCTCTGGAAAAAAAATTAAGAGACCACTGCAATTTATTTTTAAATCAGCATCTCTATGAGTATGACAACCATTCCATACCAGTGTCTGTTAAAT
>JBBPCZ010000002.1:9752324-9763240 GCA_037974445.1 Brycinus macrolepidotus | reverse complement strand
ATTTTTTTAAAATTAGACTAATTTTCTTAAGTAAAACATGCTTGGCAAGATTATTTTTCTATTTAGACCAAAAATAAAACACACTCTCTAGAAATAAGGCTATTTTTACTTTCTTAGAAATCATTTTTTGCAGTGCATAGTCCAAAGACATGCGCGTCAAGTGAATTGGGGATTCCAAATTGAATGTAGGTGATATGTGCGTGCCCTGTGGTGGGCTGGCACCCTGCCAAGGGTGAGTCCCTGCCTCGTGCCCGTTGGCCCTGGGATAGGCTCCAGGTACTTGCAACCCTAGTAAGGATTAAGTGGTTACAGAAAATGAATGAATCTGTTTATTAAATCTATTTCTATTACAATCTATTCTATTTAGATTTCTAATAACTGATATAATAGCAGAATATATATATTGAATATCCTTAAATATAAAACGAGAAGCTTTTAGTCTAGTGACTAATGACCGTACAAATTCATTTTAAAACTCAAAATTTTAACGAATGTAAAGGAGATATTTATTGGTGCTTTGTAGGTGGGTTTCTGCTTCTTCTATTTCTATCAAATATCCTATCTACCACAATATACTGTTGCCCTCGAATGTGTGTATGTATTCCATTTATCTCTGTGTAGAGAGGAAATGGTTGAGGAGGTGAAGGAGCCTGTGGATCCAGCAGTAAGAGCTAAAGAGAACTGGCTACGACTTTTCAACAAGGTTCGGCAGCAATTGCAGGAGGTAGGCTTCTACAAGCTTTCTCCTTCTTCTTCTAGCCTGGTCTGAACTCATTATAGGCCAGGCTGAAGAGTGACTGTGAATGCTGAATCTAGAATCCATGCAGTGTTAAACAAGAAATGTACGCTGAAGTGCTTTGCTTAAGGTGTGCTAAAGTGATGCATACTCCATGTAGCACTGGATGACGGGATGAGTAGTTTCAATTGACAGCTGAAACATCACTCATTTAGGATGCACTTCATCACAATTCACAACTCTGATTTCCTAAGGCTCCTTATTTTTCACTAGGAAATGCTGGCCCAAGACACTTTACAAGTTTGATTTTTATATACACGCATTTGACAACTGGTTTTGATGCCAAAGCTTTGTCTTGCGGATATTATAATCACAGCAAGTAATGGCTGCCGTGCTTGATTTGCTGGTTTATCACACTGCTTCTTCTTTTGTTTTGTCTGTTATTTTTGTTTTTCTCGTTTGTCTGTCTGTATCCCACCATTTTTTGTTTTCTCTCCAGTCTCTTTTCATTGCTATCGCGATTTGCATGTTCACTCAGCTGGGCCATGCTTGGACGAGAGTCAGGTGGGTCTGCGTTGGTCGTGTGAACGTTGTGTGTTAGTTTTTCTGCTTGTGCATATACAAGAGCTTATATCAGCTGCTGCAATTAATTCCTCTATGAGCTGAAAGCGGATACAGCATTGTACACTTAGACCATTATTGTTTTTTTGCATTCAGCCCAGCACGCTCAACTAAATACATTAGTCACTTTATAGAGAGGTTGCTGGCATGTCATTACAAATAATGCACGGGCAGACTTAAGTGCTTTCGCCTGATCAAGCATCTCAGCTAGGAGGTAAATCACGCGCAGCTGGAATTCATCGCGATTCCTTGCCAAGAGAATTCATTCATGCAGTGAAGGAGTGAGGAAGCAGAGTTTTTTTTATTACTGATGATAATATTTTACACTAATGAAATGGGTTCAGTGTTAAAACTGTGGTTAGAACGTGTCTTAGAATTTTAATAGCACTTTGCAAGAATTTTTAAAGCTGACATTGTTTCAGAGTGTCAAATCATTTGACATTTTTATGATACTGTTTGAAGAACAAATAGCAGCCATAGAAAGTACAGCACTGTACATTTTATTAGTTTATGCATAATGTCCAGTGCGTTAAACTAAATACATGCAATATGTCAATCATATGCATTGTGCTATTGAACACAGGAGGTTCTTGGGATCTCATGAAGGTCAAATGAAGATGTCTTTGAATTCAAAAATATCTGCCATGAGAGTTGTAATGTACAAATAGGACAAAACTAATCAGAGTTTACGAAGGGCTGTAGATACTTCACTCTCTCTCTCTCTCTCCCTCTCTCTCTCTTGCTCCCTCGATCTTTCTCTTGCTGCCTCTGTCTCTCTCAGGCACGGGGAGAAACAGATTCTCAGTCTCTGTGGTTTGGAAAGGGAGGGTAAGTCGCCATGGTCATAGTCAAGTACATTATATCTTGGCTAGTCAAGATATTTGTCCTGAAGCACTCCATAGTTGCATGTTTTGGCTCATATCCTGCTGCAGGATGAAGGATGTTCTTCTCCTGTCTCTAGTTATTTTCATTTTTTCAGCTTCACGATGGCCTGCTTACTTGCATTTACACTTGTTATGCAAATAAATTGCATTCACACCTGTCATGCAAATTGTGCATCTAGAATTATATATACCTTTTCTTAGCTTTCTTGTGCTTAAACTAATGATGCAAAGACACATATCTAAGGAAGAAACAACCCTGCGATCAACTGTTCTGTTTTGTTGGCTTCTCTAAAATAAGTTGTTATTCTTGCATACTTTATCTGATATAGACAGACTTTCATTAAAAGTGACAGTTTGCACTCTGACAGCATTGTTTTATTGCAGTTCCAAATGTGCTGAAGTGCAGAGCCAAAAGGCAAAACAGAACCACTGTTTCTATTAACTGTATTATGTGAAAAAGAGATCCCCAGGCAATCATCTAATGCGTGTTTCCTTTACAAATACTAATGTGTCAGTCTGACGTTCAGTATATTTGAGCCAGATTTCAGAATGGTGGGGAGAGCATACACTCATCTCACCTCATCTCATCAGGCGTAAGGTTTCATACACAAACACACACACACATACAAAAATATGTACATAATTAATCACTTAAATTAAAGCACAGATAGTCTGAGGGAGATATTTTCCTTGGCAACAGATACCTATTCCCTAATATACGGAAAGTTTACAGCAATGTTCTTTTATAGAAGAGCCTGAACCTTTTACAATGAAACACATTCTGACTTAAAACAACCAATTTCAAACCCAATGTGTATTCAGAATTTGGGCCTGGTTTCGTACTGGAATGGAAACCCAACTTTTTTTAGAAACACGTTTGTCATTCCGTGCTAGAGACAGGACGGTATTAAAATTTCCTGTGATTATAGCAGTGACCAAATAATTGTGCTTTTTGATATTGTGACACTGACATTTAAAACCATTGAAATGCATTAAATAATTTGACTAAAGATATATTTTTGTTTCACCTATTCTATTTCTATACGACCCTCAAATCAACTAAATAAAAATAAATGTGAATCTGAAATCTAAATATGAATATATGAGTTACTAAAACAGGTAAATGCCCAGACCATTATTCCTTTATATATATATTCAACTGGTCAGGACACCATCTCTTTACCTCTCTCTCTCTCTCTCTCTCTCTATATATATATATATATATATATAGAGAGATAGAGAGAGAGAGAGAGAGAGACAGAGAGAGATAGAGAGAGAAAATCAATTATATGCAATCAGTTCCTGAAGTTTTCTGAAGCTGATGTGTTGGAAACAGGACAAATGTAGTGACTTTGGCAAGGGGCAAACTGTGATGCCTCGTTGACTGGGTCAGTGCATCTCTAAAATGCTGTTTACTGTATGCAGAGGTTAGTACCTCCAAAAATGGCCCAAAGACAGACAACCGTTGAACCAGTAACAGGGTGATGGGCGCCCCAGGCTCACTGATTTGTGTGGAGAGGGAAGCTTAGCCCGTCTAGTCCGACCCCACATAAAAACTACTGTAGCACAAAAAGTTAATGCTGGCTATGATAGAAGGATTCAGAACACAGTGCATCTGGGCTTAATGCAAATGACGCTGCGCAGACCAGTTATAGAGTCCTGCAGACCCCTGTCTATTATTGATTTTGAACAAAGAAATAGTATGTTCTATTTTGGTTACAAATGAAAGTACACATTTAATAGAAAACAACGTTAATCCAAGGTAAAAGTATACAAAATTTCAACACTTTAGAACAATCAGAACAAAGCCTGTGGCACTTTTCCTCATTATATTAAATGTGGAAAGATGAATCGCTGAGGTACGTGCCAGTCTTTTCTTAGATGTATGTCTGAACTCTGCTTATAGCAATCCCACTCAAATCAGAAATCACTGCTGTCCTAACAGTGTTACTGCCTGTTCCCTCCAGCTATAATGATGACCTTTCAAATGGCAGCAATCAACAGGTTAAAAAACCCCAGTTCAATCACTGAGGAACAGTACACCCTGAACACAGAGCTTCTGTTCCATAAGGAGGTACCACAAGCACCATATAGGACCAGGTATGATAAAAACCCTTCAGCGGGGAAGTTTTTTTAACAGTTCTGCCCGTTACTGCGTGAGGTTTTTTTTTGCTTGCGTGCCAGTGTTCCACACTAAAATTCAGCAATCCGTTACTTTGTTTTTTCAACTGTTCTTGTATTTGCTCTGGTTGCGCCGTCTGACTGCAGAGAGGCTAAACTTCTCATCGTCGATGACACAACGTTTATCTCGATGCTGGTGTCACTCTTTTGACCTTAACTCATTTGACAGGATGATTATGTTTGTTGTACAACAGTACAAGCTGCAGTTGCTATGGTTACAGTGCCATAGTAGTTATGAATGTGAAGTATGTTCAATAGTTTAGCAAAATGTAATGATTTATTATATAGCATTGGTCATCAAACAGTGAGTCTGCGTCTTCATTGCAGGTGTTGTGCTCTTGAGTGTCCTGCACGGTGCTCCATCCGTCAGCCGCTTCAGCAACCATTCGGATGCAGTTTAGTGACTCTACGTGCTGAAGGGTTAAAACAGAATGTCCATAAGACAGCCGAACTAAATCTGCTCTATTCTACTGTGCTACAGAGCCCTAAAAAATGAGCCTATCCCAGTGGTCATAGGGCGAAAGGTGGAGAAACACCCTAGGCAAGACATCAGTCCATCGTAAGGTAGACATACGAACACACTCACACACTCCAATCTAGCGACAATTTCAACCCCCAAAATTCACCTGCCGCATGTCATTGGACTATGGAAGGAGACCAGAGCTCACAACCGAACCACAACACACATTTTTTATTTATTATATAATTTATTCTGGAGCAAAGATATGTAACATGTGAACCACCAGGGTGAAAATGTAATTGCCCCTGAAAAGAAGTAACATGCTTCAAGACCTACTGCAATAAAAACTGCAACAAACGTTTCTAATACTTTCATTTCAGTCTTTTATAGTATTGTGGAGGTACTGTGGATGAATCAACTCTTTTTTGCCAAACTGCTTTAATTCAGTCATATTTGAAGGTTTTTGAGCATGGAATGCTCACCCCCAGTACTTCTGCTGGGTGACTAGGCCACTTCAAAACAGTTCAGTTGTTCAGACGTGGATGTGCATTTCTGTTTCGGATTGTTTTGTTGTTATGCTTCATAGCTAGAATATATTTCGCCATTTAGCTCATGGACAACTGAGCAAACAGAACCTGCAGCTCTTTGGATGTTCTCCTGGAACCTCTAGTGACTTCCTGTGTGATTTGCTGTTATACCCTTGAGGAAATTTTGACAGGCCAGACACTCCTGCGAATGTTCCAAGATTTCCAATTTCTAGATAATGGCTCTCACTGTGATTCGGTGATTTACAATGGGTTTTGTAAGCCATTCCAGATACTCAGCTTTTTTTTCATGCGTGTATATTTTCTTTTAATCGCAGCCCAGTGTGCTTAGACAATGTCTATGGCAGCTATATCACTGATAATAAAATCTCAGTTTGAATTTACTGGCTGCATTCAAGCCTGACTTTAAACTAGCTGAATCTCTTTATCAATTAAATTCGGTTAATTTAATGTTTGATTAACAACGGGGGAGAGTACTTTTTCACAAAAGAGATTCACGTGTAGGATGAATTTGTTCTTTGAATAAAAGAACATTACTTTTTTTATGTCTTAATGTGTATATGTTTACTTAAGTTACCATTATTTTGCTTTATATTGTGTCTAAACCATTCACAGGTTAATTGCATACTACTTTCCACAAATGATGTATGCCCACTTAATAAGCTGGCCTGTAGGTTTATTACAGGAATAATGCTTTATCCACATACTCTCCCAAACTGAAACACCCATCAATGAGTAAAACATACTACATTAATATTACATCATATTATGACCAAAGGTAATCAAACTGGAAGACAATTTTGTGAGAATCATGTAAAGAAAATTTAAAGTACTGCAAATCTTCTTTCAGTGTAAAGCCCCAATAAGGTTATGAAACCTGCGAAGAGAGAAATGCTAACACGGCCCTTTTATATTCATCTGTAAGTAGATAAACAAATGAGAGAGAAAATGAGTGGACACAATGACTCTAGATTTCATAATCAGCTGTATTCAGTTTACTACTTTCTTTCCAATAAGTTGATCATACTGTAGCCCTGCTAAAAACCCCTCTATCCATTGTATGGGCCAGAAGAAACAGTGAGGGCTAAATTCCAGGACTGCAGAAGGAGGCCACACAGATGGTCTGGCCACTACACTGATAGTAGGGTTGCTCCTCCTCCCACACCAAACTAGTGCTTGATCATGAAAGCAGAGAGGGGGCAGCCCAAAGTCCACCTCTCCATATGGACTAATTACAGGCTCAGGGGACCTCCGTAGCCTTTGTCTCCCCAAGGCCGGCCTTCATCTAGCCCTTGTGCTCCGTCCTGAAACCCTTTAATTAATGTGGAACCAAATTAAGATGCTGACCCAAGTGCACACTGCAGCCATTGAAGACGGAGGCATGTTTAGTACACACACCATGACTTTGCCCACCAAATTAGCAGCTGATTTTATTCGTAGAGCTTACAGCTAGATCTCTCTGGACAGTTCACAGACCAAGGCTCAGAAATGAACGTGACTGTTTTTTGGTAATAGAGAAGAAGGGGAAAATAAAAAACTAAAACTGACTTTTACAATGAGACGATTTGAAAGTTGGAGGTGAGGTATGTTTTGTGCAGAGAGAGAAAATCACCCATGCTGTCTGTTAACCTATACTCTTTTAAATAGCTTGACCTCAGGGCTCTGCTTTCACATGCTACGTCAAGAAAAGACCACTGAGAGAAAGGAAAGTAATACAAAGATGTACTAAATGCTTCATTCATACTGTGAAGTTCGTATCATTATCAGCATGATGTTCATCATCTGAATATGGTGCTAAAAATGCTTAAGTGTGTTCTGGAGCAGATAGCAATCAACAGAAGCATCCTGCTACCAATGCAGTTTATTATGCAGAACATGGGCATGCTCATTTAGATGGTCACTTCATTTTTGCCATTAGACATTTTAAATGTGATAAATCAGCATTCCTACCACCAAGGGGTTTTCATTTGAGGGTCAACACCTTAAACCCAGTGGGTGCATATGCAAACCAAACAAAAAACACAAACTGTGTGGGAGCTTTAATCCCTCCTCTTCACTGGCAAATATTGTACTTGACATAATGTCTTCAGTCAAAAAGCAGAATAAGCCCACAGATTAGGTCTATGTGTACCCTGTCACGCAACTGATATTTCATGACAATGGCATCAGGGTAAATTACCCAAATCACCATTCTTTTTTAAAACCCATTACCTGCTAAAGAAGCGAAATCCACAGTAATAAGATTAGATCCTGCCAGATTGTTTCCACATGTTGCAGAGGGAGGTAAAGAGTTGACAGATGATTCAGGCTAAACTGTATAAACAGAGGAAGACATCAAATATTGATCTAGAGCCTTGTCATTACTCAAATACCATGATCTGGGAATCTTCCACGGATGAAGACGGAACTATCAAACATCGCAACTGCCAAAGTTCTGCTCGGCTTGGCAGCTAGTTTTGAATTAAGCATGATAAAAAAGTCACTTCTACGCTTTGGAGATTCGACTAAAATCATGTGTCATATTCTAAACCTCAGTTGCATCATTCCCCCATGCTTTAATAAACAGGTGTTTGAAACCTTTTAGTTAAAAGAGACTATGATTTCACACCATTGCACAATTTGTGCCTGCTGAGACAATACAAAAACTCTTAAGGGTGAAGAAAATGTATGATTTCAAAGTATTCAAAGTATTGTATATTTGTACGCCACACAATATGAATCACAATACAACATAGCTAACAAAACCTGTGGGTCCAGTGGTTTACATTCAAATATCACATAACAGTCCTGCACTAAAACCAATTAAACAGAACTAAACCTGCTTTTTTGGAGAGTAGCTCGTGAGGATGCTTTAAAAATGGATGATGCTCAGGAAAAGTACTGTGTATCAAAATAACGATAAAATGTCAGCGTATCACCCACCTCTAAACAAGGTTAACGATATAACTTCTTATATAAGATCCACCAAAGATAAGATTAAAATGCACAGGTTGTAATAGATAACTGTAACTATGATTCCGTGGATTGTATTTTTTAACAGACTGAAACTCAGACAAGTAATTTTATTTCCTCACTGCTGGTCACAGGACTGCTAATATGGCTCAGGAATGATAAGTTACCTTCACTACTATAGACAGAAAAAAAACAGAAAGGAAAAAAGGGACCGAAAAAGAACTGTCCAGTTCAAAGACCACAAAGCATTTGAATATTTCAAAGACTATGGGCTTTTGAATCTTCTCATTGTGCAACTTTGCCATGCAACAGCATTCAGTTCACCATTAAAGGACGTTCAAGGTGGACGGAAAGCAAAATACACTTATTTTGCATTTGTGCTTAAAATAAGCACATTGCATTTGCCCATGAATGACTGATCACATGCCTCTAGAGCACAAAGGCAAAGGTCTGTATATCAGGTTGGAAAGGTGTGTTGACTGCACTCATTTTCAGGTCAAATTTGCATTTTCTAAATCATTCCTTCAGCATGAATTTTCACGTACGATCAATCTGAGATCAAATCTGTGCATGCACGTTTCATAAATGAGGGCTGAAGTCTTTGGATCTCTTTGCTACATTCCCCATGCACATCTGAGACACAGTAAGCTATGTATTAAGCACTGCCTTCTCATTATTTTATTTAAATTAGGTGCTTGACTTTCACATCCTCCTCACGGAGACGGTAGGAGTTTCTCTCAGTGCGATGGTGCGGTCCACCTCTTTCGGTCATGGTTGTACAACGTTTTGGCGTGCACAAATGCATAGAGAGACATAAAGCCATCAGAAAACAAGCAACATACAGTGATGGGAGTCCTAGACGGCATTCTAAACGGCACTCTATTTCATTATGTGATTTGGATTTTAATAAATACAGTAATGGTGTGTGTTCAGTCTTTTTTGGAAAACCAAAAAAAAAAAAAAAGAGCAGGAAATGACTTGTGCTATATTCCCAGATATTCACATTTGGATCGGAGACCATTCTTATCGCAGTTGCCCTGGCCCTGGAGGGTAATGTTAGTTTGTTTGTATTGGCGGTAATGAAAAGTTAATCAAGTGGGATAATTGAATGCTGTTGAGAGGCAGGGAGAGGGAGGGGAAAGTACATGTGCAACATTTATATATTTATAGCGGCACGCCACCCACCAGCCATTTAACAAAAAGGGCAATCTGTATCACTACGGAAATGTCTATCTGATTAATAACAGGTTTATTCAAGATAATGTACTTGTTGTTTGTTTGTTTGTTTGAACAAACTTGGAGTCATTAAGCATAAATATATTTTTAAAAATCTGACAAAGAGGACATTTAATATGCAACACATGTTCATGGACAAATCAGAATCATTTGCAATGTAATGTTTTTAAAAAAAAGTAATAAATAGCACATATAGATTGAATTAATAGGTTAAGGCCATTTAGGCATTTGTACATAAAAAGGAGCATTTGAGTTTAATAAAGAGTTATTCTCGAACTTGTTATTGTAAAAAAAAAGGCAACTTCTACAGGAATTAGGAGAGTAATCTGGCAGCTGTGCGCTGGTATCATCTCTAAGTCTCTCTGTCTGATCACACCAGGACTGAACTGTATATTTCTAGCATGATGTCGCCCTGCTTTGTTTGGCTTTCAGAAACAGATCTGAAGTTTATTCTAATTGTCACCTCATGTGCCACTCACCTTACTGCCAGAGTACTGAGCCTGACACATCCCTATCCCTCCGTTTTCCCTCTCGTTTTGGTGTCTCCCGTCAACCTAATTATCACCACCTTTTCTGCATTTCTCTCTCTCTCTCCACAAATACCCAGCCTGAATTGGAATCTAGCATCCATTCTCCATCAGGTCGACTGGCCAGTTTGTGTGTGTCCTCTTAAACAGAGTAAACTTGCATGCCTGGAAGTCCCTCCTTAGCGTCGAAGACACTGACCAGGTAGACCTAAGCAGCTGAACCTGGCATTTCCTGGTCTTCCCTTCTCTACACCACAGTGGGCTTTAAGGAGTCTGCTGGAACATTTTCTGTTTTACCAGTTATCTGAAGCGGTGCCATATCTAGCGCTTTGTTCTGGGACTGTTTTTGTTTAGTTGTTTATCAGAAGCTACACTGTGCTCAGTCTCCTTTGTTTGCATTTCCCACCAAGACCCTGAAATAAAATGTCATGAGTACCTCCTGCGAGTGTGTGTACTAGTCAGCAATATGACACAAATAGGTTAATAAGCTGACATATATTATTTTTACTCTGTACCAGCTATTTAAAACATAAGAGAATTATTAATTAGAAATTTAAAATTAAATTCATTTAATTCTACTCATAGTTGAAGTTTAATACATTATATATATATATCTCCAACTACATATATCTCAAAGTCCAAGTTTATATATATATATATATATATATACACACACACACACACACACACACAATATACACACACACACACACACACACACACAAACACACACACACACATATATATATATATATATATATATATATATATATA
>JBBPCZ010000002.1:9723792-9744774 GCA_037974445.1 Brycinus macrolepidotus | reverse complement strand
TTCGTGGCAGCGACCGTTCTGGATAGAGAGAGAGAGAGAGAGAGAGAGAGAGAGAGAGAGAGAGAGAGAGAATGTACTTTTTACAGTGCAGAGAGGTACAAAAATAAAAACAGCTCACATGTAGAGCACTGTTAAAAAATGTGCCTAATAAAAGCATTATTAATCATATTATAGCACAGACATTTCTTGTAAGTGTAAATGTGTAAAGCCAACATTCAACAATGTATATAATAAAAAATGAAAAATGAAATAAAGTGGTCTTTAAGGAGTTTGGAAGGGCGCTCTTTGCATATTTTTAATTTGTTCTTGTTAAATTCTGAACTTTATAAAAACAAAACCAAATAACCTTAATAATGAGTATTGGTAATAGTCCCATGACACCTTCTCAAACAGTTAGGAAGTTGAGGATGCGTTTTATTATTATTTTTTATTTCTAGCCAAATACTGTTCATTTCTGGCTTATATTTCCATTCCTCAAACTGGTCTGAAGCTTTGCTTTGAAAACACAGACATGTTGAAACCAAGACTGTGGATTAACGTCAGAGGAATAAAAGAGAGGCGTGAGGATTTATTGCTCCTGGCTCTGGTTACTTAATTAGCTGTATCTAAAACAAACAAACGGAGGAGGAAAACAATGAATGTAATGCTGCTTAATGTTTCTTAACACTCTAGGATAACTTCCTGCGATACATCACTGTAGCCGGTAGCCACCGCTCACTTTATTTCCCAGCCTGACAAGCCCCAACTTTATCTCTCTCTTCCTCTCTGTCTGCTGCACCGGATCCATTGTTCAGTCTGCACAGAGGTTATTGGTGCTATTTTTTGTAGTAAAAGTTGTTTGGAGGCAAGATGTTCCTTCAGGGGAGATACACTATAGGTGAGCGCTGGACAAAAACATATTGCACAGTGGTGAGGTAATATTTTCTTTTTCCATCTACAAAAGTATAACTAGCTTAGTTCATCCAAACTGTGCTCGCAGTTTCAGGAGTTACATTCACTTATGGGTTTGGGGTAAAGTTCTCTGCTAAGAAAGGAAACAGCAACTTTTTAGCCCAGGAAACAAAACAATTTGTTGTTCTCGCAAGACAACAGTGTTACAAAATTCCCTCTGACATGGAAATCCTCTCTGCCTCATATGGGATAGTGGCTACAGTCCAGGCTGGCATCAGATCAAAGGGCAGAATCAGCAGCTCGTGGCCCAGTCCAGGTGGACGCTACACTCCTCCATTTCACCAAAGGTCACAGCACTGGCCAGTCCGAGACGAGTAGCCACAGCTAATGGGCATCCGCCCAGCAAAGCCTGCTGAGTCGGCATTGTCATATCACAGAGGCCAGGTGGCTCCACCTGCTTGCTGTTGTGGCTTAAACGATCGTGAACAACAGTCCAATGTGTCCAACACTGCACCTGCTGCTCTTGACCTGCTGTGCTTTTTGTCCTGTAACAAAATATGTGGGCCACTTTGCAGGACCTGCCAGTATCATTATCAATATCAACTATTGACAGAAACATCACACACAGAAAGTGAGGGTGCTGAAGGTGCTTCCCCTACTTTTTAGGACCATCTAGCCACAAAATAGCCATACAAATGATTAAATAGCTCGCCAATTATGAAATCGGAGTGTAGTGACGACCTATTTTTGCTTATTGTTGAGAGAAGCATGATGTATTGTGTGGTTTATGTATATTCTGTCAGTGTCATAATTATACATGTTAGTTGTAGTTAACCTACAATTTAAAGGATGCTGATACCTTTTCTTGGCTGGTATGTGGTGGTCACTATAGTGGAGCTTCAGTGGATGGCATTAGGAGATGCGCACTTCATCTAAACAGGCTACAGACAGCTAGCATTTATACATGCAGATGGAAGGGGTGTGTCAGGTTTATGGCTGGAAGGTGACCAAAGTAATTAAATTCTTTATATGTTTATTTTTATAAGAGTCTGGCAATCTGCAGAAAAAAGAAAGAGCAGGTGTGCAGCAGCAAGTTAATCCAGAAATTAAGTCATCAGGATTGCGAGGAGCAAGGGAAAGCTTGGGTAGGAAAAGAACTGTAAAGATTATAACAATGCAAACTATATATAACTAATACAAAACTATTTATTTATTTATACCCTCCATTTGTGAATATAGCATAGTGTATTTCATACTGAGGCTTTTCTACAGATTTTTTATTGGATTTATTTAGACTTTATGTTTTATATTGTTCTTGTCTCTGTGTCTCTGTGTATCTGTGCAGCCATAACATAAGCAGTTTCCTCCGGGAACAAAACACTTTTCTGATTCTGATTCTGATTCTTTTTCCACAGCAAAAGTTATAATTGTGTGAGAGATCAGATTTGTACCATAACTCTGCAGTGCTTACAGTCAAAATTCTGCCTGTGTGTATAATTTAGGCCCATGGTTTTCAAACCGGTCCTCAGGGCCTATCCAGACAGTCCACATCTTTTGCTCCATACATATAGATAGAGCAAAAATGTGGCCTGTCTGGGAGTCTGCTCTAGTCTTTATCTGGGGTCTTTTTCTCTAGCTTGCGTGCATGGACTGAAAAGGCAGGCTTCACCCCAGGTGTGTTGCTGAAATACATTTTTGTTGTCTGGAGCGTACGTGTTTGCAGCTTTAGGCTAGCTCCCAGCCCCAGTTAAATACAGGTGACAACAAGTCTAATATTGTTAAAACAAAATGTAAAATGTCAACAGTCAACCAACATTACTGTCATACAGATTTTGAAATGTTACATCCTTCATTCATTCATATCCTGCTCCATCTGTATTCACCATGTAGACTGTGGGACCACGGGCATGAAAAACGCATGAATGACATGAAATGAATGACATGAATGGCCACTGCCCAGCATAATCTGCATAAAGTTACACTATAACAAGAGAGAGCAGACTGAGCTGTGGCTGTATTGGTGACGTGCTTAAAGCTGTATTTTTGTCTCCCTCTGCATTTTAGCGTTTGCATTATTAACATCATCTAGCCCGAGATTTCTCAAGTTCTGTTCACTTTGACATAAATGATCTAAACAATCACATATAGAGGGCTTAAAATTTCAGTAGCCCAAGCTTAAAATGCCTTCCCGCGGCCCTGGATGCAGTGACAGCTCATAAGATCTGCTATCTGCGCAGTGAAAGAGAATGAAGAATCAGTGTCCTACCTCTACAGTGAACCCCTTCATCAAAGCCATCCTCACAGTCTTTGGCTCCGTTACAGAGCTTGTTGAAGTGAATGCACTTTCTCGTTCCAGTGCACTGTATGTGATTGAGCGGACATCTGACTATCACTTCTGCGGCACCTAAAAGGGAGATAAGAATAAATCACAAGTCACATTAGAATTAGGCCCTTCACAGTCAGTATACTACTGCCCTACTGTAGTTATTGGAGCTGATGACAGTTATTAGTGGTACTAATTCACTCAATGTGAATTAGGGGTGTTTCAATCAGTGTAGTTCAGGTTAATTTATGTGAAAAGAAAGTAGAAATGTGTATATTAAAACATGTCATAGGTCTTGATGATGTTTTAAGGTCTGCTTCTTAATGATTAAACTAGTATAATAGCCAGAAGCTAAACTATTAGCAAGTAATTAACAATACTCTTGTAAATATAAACCTATTTGTAGGCAGACTTTGAAAAGAGATGTAAATGTATTCACACAACATGTTACTAAGATCTCGTGTAAATTATTTATTAACTGTTTGTTGGTGGTAAACGTTGTGGTAAATCCCTTCAAATGCCAGAAAGTACTAGTACCAGGAATATTTTAGGTACAACGGTGCTCATTCATGAATTATGAACATGGTTTACTGATGAATTAGCAAGACCATAGCTAAAGTGAAACTTTTTCATTCTTAATTGCCCTCAGTGCTGTGATAGACCAGCGGAAAAAGAGACATGCTGGGGTTTTCTGAGCAGAAGTGCAAGAGAAGGTGTTTACTAACCCTCAATAATCTCAAAGAACAAAACTCGAAAAACGTTAACAAAAGGAAAAATTAATTCGTTCCCTTTACTGGACTGACTACATCAAGTTACTGGAGGTAAAGTTTATACAGAACCAAACAGCAAGTGTGATGACACCCCTTCTGGTTTTACATGATGTTACCAATATAAGCACATCAAACAAAGCCTTCTGTTTCCTTCACTGAATGAAGATGTCAAGCCTCTCTCTGAGAAAACTATCACAGGTAAGTTCATTTCTTTCTTTAAGCTGAAATTAGCTAGAACAACATCTTTTCTAACAGGTAAAACAGTATAATAGTTAAGCTAGCCAGTGACCTTACCATTAACCATTTTGATTGAAACCACCTAACATGTTTAACAAGTTTAAATTAGTCTCTTCATTTACAGCTTTCCTTCAGTCTGGTGACAGCACTTCTAACAACCCAATCACTTAATTAATAAAGTTTTGTTTGTATACTAGATGTCCTAGATATTCAGTCCATGAAGCATGCAGTCATTATTCTATACTCATCTAGATATATGGGCAATATGCTGGTTAAATAGTTCAACACACACAAAAAAAAAACAGCATTATTTATTTCAGGGGAAAAATAGTACAGTCTCCCTTCGCCTGTTGCTGTTTTCTGAGGCGTAATGGAAATGGCTTTCTCATTCACTGAGGTGTCTATCCTTTTTCTCATCCTTATACATCTTCATTTTGCATGGCAGCCGAAGCATTGTCTACTGTAGAATAACTAATGTGACTTTGCTGTTGGCAAGCTTTGATTCTGAACAGGCTTTTAACACTTTTATCCATAATCACTGTGTTGAGATGATGACTGTTTTTGTTTGATTTCATTTAGGACAGGAAATGAAAAGAACACAGTTAAGCACTTAGGTGAAGGTGTGGATTCTTCATAGTTAGAGTCGAATGCAGTTGCAAGCACAAACTACAGTACAGGTCCATATGCCACACAACCACATCTGTACTAATATGCAACACAACTCTACATTTCAAATATTATGCGTATAGGGAAGGGTGAACAATCAATATAACATAGTATGATGATATTTTAGATGAGTTATGGGCTGCGGTGGGTTGGCACTCCGTCCAGGGTGAGTCCCTGCCTCGCGCCCACTGGCCCCGGGATAGGCTCCGGGTACCCGCGACCCTAGTGTGGATTAAGCGGTTACAGAAAGTGAGTGAGTGAGTCAGTTATGGGATTATGAATTATGAATGTTTTCAGTATTTATTACCCGACATAAACGAGTACATGGTTCAATTCCCCATCTATGCAGGAACATCACTGCTATGACAATAGCAGTCCTTGGGCAAGACTCCAAATGCTACATTCCACTACAAAACAAGAACATCTGCTAAATATGTATATCTGTCTACTTGACCATTTTGTTTTGCTTCAAAAACCAAAGCATTCTTCAGGTGAACACACTGTATACTACAAAAACATATACACCACAACAAAACTACAATTTTGTTCTGGCAGCATAATTTGGAGACAACAGTGACAAGTTATAAGATAAATTGAAATTCACCATATAGTGGTTAGGGCATTGCCCCTGCAATCAGAAGGTTGTGGGTTCAAATCCCAACACTGCTGGTGTCATCACTAAAGTACCCTTGAGCAAGGTACCGTCACCACACACTGCTCCCTGGGTGCCCCTCATTGGTGGCAGCCCTCTGCTTCACTTGTTGAATGGGTTAAATCCAGAGAAAAAAAGTTCACACTGTGTCCTGTGGAGTGTTCACATGTGACTATTAGGGTCCACTTTACTTTACTTTATTTCAGCACATGACAAATCTTTAAACATTGCAACAAAAATATATCAAGTAGCATGATGATATCGTTTCATGAGGCCTCTGTGGCTTCCTATTCCTGCTATGGATCAGGTAGTTACAACATTTCAAACATAAAATACAAAACACCAAGCTGTGGTGCAATGGCATTAACCTTGCTACAACTGAAAGAAAACTGCTGGCACACTTTAATCCACTATAATGAAAATAATAACTTTATATTGCGTCATTTATTCTAATTTAGAAAAATCAATATTAAAGATGGATCTTTATGTCCCTTTTACACTGACTTAATTGACCAGTTGAAACATTTATCCTTGGTGGTTAGTGAAGTATGAGCTCAGTCTCCCTGGCTACGTCCTAGTCAAGGTGAAAATGCATCTCGCAGGTGGGGCTGCATTTCAGCATAGGAGAAAATAGCCACAGACTTGAGCTTCATCTTGCAGCAGGCTATGTGCGGACAGTCTAGCCTTAGTGTAACTAACACATTTCAGAGGATGCACTGAATGTTCTGCCCAAACTTGCACAGTCTATGTATCGCACTTCTTGCCCCCGTGACAAAGAATTTCATAAAGAATGCATAAAACGCTTCAAGATATTTTGGGACCTTTTTCCAGGTCAAGAACCAGGTTAAGCTTAGACAAAAAAGGATTTCCAAAGGTGAATGACTGCAACTGAGACTATGACTAAGGCTGAATTTATGTCCTGGAAATAGGACTTACAGAAAAACTAGTTTGTCAGTTCAGTCAAAAAACATTTCTTTATGAGGCTTCAGCAGTTGAACTGGTTGAAATGAACTTTGAATGAAAAGCAAAAAAAATAAAGAAAATTTGAATTAAAAGCAAAAAAAAAAAAAAAGTAAAGCAAAATAAATAAAGCAATATTTTATATCAGTTCAAACCTCACAAGCAATTTTGTTCAATTCAGCTCTGCTGTGTCCCATTTATTCAGTATAAAGTATAATGCTAAATTATGTAGGTTAGGGAATAATCACCTCCATGGTGTACACGACAAAAAGTAATTCACGATGGGTAGGAGTAATGCAGGCATTATTGAGCTGGCCTGGATTGTTTAGGACACATTTAAATTTTTTAATTCACTTACTGTTAATATTGCAGAATGTCTGCCAAACAAATTAGCCTACCTGAATTACTAGCCTATAGCAACAATAAACAGCCTCGAACACAGAACACAGTCTAACTCTTTAATTCATTTAACAAATGTAACTAATGTATATGACTAGAAATGATATGAGCTCCTGTCAGTTTGCCAGTAAACAGCCACATTGATTGGCTGTTATATTTCTCCTTCTGCTGTTCTGTCTTTTTTATTAAAATTTCATATGATGTTATTAAACAAACGGTGTATGTGGGGATCTTAAACCGGCACTGGCTCTGTTGCTATAGGCCATTTAATTCATTGCTGTAATCTAAACTCTTCATTACTTCCCAATTCTATGTGTCTAATCTACTGCAAACTTACAGATTTCATTCTTAAATATGAGCCCTGTAAATATTCAGCACATGGTGTTGGAGTTAAAATGACAGGTGTGGGGGAAGGCATTTCAGTTTGTCGATGGTGTTGGGCCAGGGTTAGGCTCCTGGAGATTCTTTGTCAAGCGCTAATTGAATCTTGATTAACTTTACTTGTATTTGAACTATTTCTGTTGATTTCAAGCATTTGGGGTATTCTGCCTTCTGGATGTGTGTGTGTAGAATACTTGGACTTGTGTATTATGTACAGTGTGCATATTCAATCAGTAGCCTAAGAGAGGGCCAGTCTTCCTGAAGTGATAATTGGCTCACCTATAGGGCTCCATTACCAGATCCATCTCCATGACAACATAATTAACTGATACTAGACAATCGACGAGGTGGTGGGGGTTGAACTCTGCAGAGGACTTTTGAAAGGACGAATGCAAGAACTGGAGTCCTGTGACACCGGGTCCAGTTGATGGTAGTGCATCATAGTGACAAAATACGCATATATTGAAATATTTTATGTTGATTTTCACAAAAAAATATACAAAATACAAAACAAGCATAGAAACACAAAAACATAAAACCTGCCAGAACTTAAGCAGCGACTAAATTGATAAATTGTCCCTGTGATGTGACAGAAAACTTCAATCTGTGAAAGAAATGTCAAATTTTGTACCACAATATTTATACATGGCTAGTATTTTAGTGACAGTGGTAGAATTACATGCAGTGTCGACACTTCATGGAAAATAAAAAATTGAATTTGCTTTCCACTTCTAGTCATAGCACTTCAACCTTATATAATCCCTAACACTGGTTCGGAATTATATAAGTGAATTTCTCAATGGTAAGAAAAGCAGTGTGCTCCTCTATTTATTCACATGTTGAAACCATTTGACAATCTTGACCTTTCACTTTTGTGAAATAGACAACAGAGTATAGGTTGAGCCATAAGTTTTTTAGGTGGCTTGTAATTTACCTCTTCAAAAGATCCTAATTTGTTCATGCCGGTTTCTCTCCCATAGCAGTCTCTTGGGGTGTCCCCCAGGGATCTATTCTAGACCCAGTCCTTTTTATCTTCTTCAGTTAAAAAAGAAAAAAATAATAATATCTACTTTAATTATGACTCTAATTATGGAATTTTCTGCATTTACTCTCCATAGCTAATGCAGATCTTCAAGAATAACACTGCATTTTTTACTGAATCTGTGCAATATACAATTGGCAATATACATTTATAAGTCTTTAATTTCCATTATATCAGTGTGTATATATAACACATTTTAAATGTGTGTGAATTATTCTGTACATCCAAACAACTTACTTTATATTGTCCTTTAACAATAATGATCGTGCTGATTTACAGCTGGGGATGTTCAATCAGGACTAAGAATTCAGCAGCACCATAGTGTAATTTGAATGAATGTGTTAACTTTGACAGTCATCACTGGTTTGCTCCTCCAACCCAACAGATGCTTACTGCAATACAATGAAGCTGGAGTGAGAAACATATAATATGCAGAGAGTGGGAGGGAGGGGGGCGACCACAGCTTCGGCGATCTCTTCATTGACACTCCTGCACCGAGCAGCTGTTTAAAGATTCATGAGGCACATAGGTGACCCTCATCTGCTGAGCACAGGAGCACATAAAACATGTCTAAGCGAAACATCGGCTTCCATTTTGCATGCTGTGAATGTGTCACATTGCACCTTAACTACACCAGTATCAATTACCATAACTGCAACACAGCCACTTAGCATGAGATTTATGATCCACGTGACAGGGCTTCTTACAAATCTCCAGAGTGTGTGCTACATCAAAGCCCTGATCCTAGGCCAACGAATGCATCCTAAGTGGGTACTGAATTGTTCAGTGGCGTTCATTTATACTTCATGAGATAAAATGATGCTACAATTAAGACAGTCATCAAACGAAGGTTGTAATCCTTACCATGCTGTCTGATTTGCATATATAACATGTTTAGAATTATCTTGCTTTATTTAACCATTACCCTTGTAAAACCATTCTAATATTTGATCAGATGTACACAATAGAAACAACTGCACTTATTTACATGAACATAGAACATCAACTAAATAACTACACTTACATATTAGAATCTAGCTGGGGAACATCCAAATAAAAAATTACAGTATATTAGCATGAGATCTGAGTAATTGGACAAGCTCATAAGAAGGGTGCCAGCGTGCCAATTTGGCAATATTTTGGTTTCAAAACTGAAAGTGAAAAACCACTGGATGTTTATTCATTCATTATACAAGTCATTTGTCCTTAACCAGGGTTGCAGCATTGCTGGAACCTGTCCCAGCCATCATAAAATGAAAGGCAGAGAAACCCCCTGGACAGATGGCCAGTCTATAAATCTATAGCAGGACAGACACACATACAAACATATTTATGCACACATTCACGTCTAGGGACAATTTAGTATCTTCAATTCGCCTGACGTCCATGTCTCTGGACCTTGGGAGCAAACCAGAGCACACAGAGAGAACCCACAGAGGCAACAGTGCACCACGGGAGAGCATTAAGCCTTTCCAGGCAGGTCAGCCGACTCCTGGGTAAACCAGGAGAAGGCGCAATCACCCACTGGTGTTATATACCGTCTGTCCAGAAAACAGATTATTAGCACGAGTAGTACCAACAATACCAGAATTACTAGCATTTCTCAGGATCCATCCTCCAGCTCAGTGTGCTGAAGTGGGTCTGGTACATAGTGGACGAGAGGGTCCATCAATACGACAGACAATAATGGGTGCCTGCATAACATTCATGAAGTACAAATATGAATGAAAGCATGCAAAGTGACGAGAATACACTGCCAGTGTAACCCCATTACCTGGTGAAGGGTCCGCTACCATTCAACACTGCTGAAAAGTCATCATTCAGAAAATGCTACGAACCTTGAATTCGCAGTATGATTTACCAAAGCACAGTCTGAACTCAATTACCACACAGAACCCTGCAGTAAGTCCACAGTTCAATGGCTAATCTACCTAATGTTAGGTAATTTATATAAAACGTCACACATTTTCTCCCTCTCACACCCCCCACACGGCAGATGTCAACGGTCTTTTCCTTGAAAAATTAAGCCTTTTGAAGTGAGTACTAAATGCATAGATATTTTCTTATCACTTTATTTTCAGATCACTCTAGCACTGAGCTGTGGGAAGCAAAAGGTCACATGGCTGAAACTACTGAAAGACTCTCTATTGGTCACCTATAGTACTTCATACTTGAATTTGCATCACTATATATTTGTTAATCATGATATTTCTGCAGACGATAATTATTGGTCAGGCTTACATGACAAGCTACAGTACGACAGCCACTCTTTACACCACATGAAGAGAAGATACAGAAGATACAGACACAGTCTTTTCAAATAGAACACTGTATGTCTTAAATTACAGCCTCATCAGTTTACAATACAGGAGCATCTGGTTTAACTTAACAAACTGTCGGCGGAATTTCAGGGTCCAAAAAGCGCTGATTAATAGCCTTGCTGATTTTCAGTTATAAATTGTACTTACTGACAAACGCATCCCCAATTATGCATTCATGCGGCAATTTCCCTTTATTCATGAATAAACACAGCACCAGAACAATGCAATAAGCTGCTGCATCTAGCATGTGTCACACATTTAATGCAGGGGAGTGAGGATCTGCAACAAACTGATTATCCTAATAAAACTGCATTCTCGATTACAGAATCATTTCCACTCACAAACTGATTGAGGACTAATCTAATCAGATGAGGGGAGAGATGAATATTCAGCAGCCTGAGATGCACCAAGCACAATAACACAGATGGTGCCTGTGCAGTTGAAGGATGATAGGAAATCATTTCTCACTGCCTTGCACCAAATTACCAGTCATGATACGACGCATGCTGAAACATCTTCCAACATTGAGAATTCCACTGTAAGGAAGTGGAAAAATGATGTTTAGAAAATGCAAAACCATGAAGAGGCATCTTAAAATACAGCTCTCCAAAACACGAAAAAAAAAAAACTACTCAAAGTGAATCATGAGAAGATCTAATCACATCTTTTTTGCTGAAACAACCTTTTTTCACGTTTGTCAACATAAAGGAATTTGCATTAATCATTTTCAGTAAAGGTTCCTGAAGGAATCATCCATTGAAGGATTCTTTAGGGAAACAAAAAGGTTCTTCTATGCCATCGTTCCAAAGAACTCTTTGCAGCACCATTATTTCTGAGAACGTAGTATATCAAAATTTTCTTTGAAACAGAGCGTTAAATATGGTATGCAATGCTTTTAAAAAGTACAGTTCGCTCTCTAGCCCACACTGGTAAAATTAGGCTTCTGCATTTTGAAAAATGCTGATATTTGTGTATCCATAAGAGTTAACAGATATTTGCTTAGCCATTGAAAAAAAGAATGAAAATAATGTAGGCTACATGGTTACATTTTAGATGATAACACCGATATTAGAGGACTAAAAGTATCAGTAGCATAATAGTACCAAATAGCAGCTCACAGAGGGATGCATTTAAAAAAAAAGAAATATTCACAAATAGTCAAGGAAACCTTTTATGTCAGATGAGTAATGATGGCTGCCTCTTCAGATCAGCTAATGCACAAATGCTAATGCTAGAGTTAACTGGTGTAATGATGAAGACTCATTGACCTTTTCAGCTAGTCAGCCTACTAATGACCTCTTAAAATGTAGTATTTAAATACAGGAATTGGGGATGAGTGCTGAAATACCCGTGCCATTCCCAGTCCATAAATAAAACTACTAATAAAGTCAATTTTGAATTCATTGCTTTTGTGATGTCACAAAAATCAACATATTTACAGATTTCTGACTATTTTCAATGTTCTACGTTTTGGAAGAAGGTGCAATACAAGGCAGGCATTTGAAACAGAGGTCATTTACATTCATTAGTCTTAAAAGTACTGTAGCACAACTGGCCCAAAACTGCCCTCACTCATCATAATTCTTGGATACAAGCATATAAAGAGGACACAGCGCTCACATGGTTGAATGTATGGGCAATCATTAAAAAATAAATGCATGTTATTGCACAATCAATAGTTTGCCCACAATTGTTTATTAAACTGCAGTTCAAGGTAGTAGGGTAAAGTTAGTAAATTCCTGGGTTCATGTAATGACAAACCCGAAATTCCTAAACCCCAACTTTGAGGTCTAGTTTGTCATTTACAAATAGATCAAATGACCATATCATCTCTATTATTTTTTTTCACTGGAAGGCTTTCTCTTTGAGATTCCAGATGTCACCCTTTATTGTAATATGGCCTTCAGAAACAAATGCAAAAATGAGGCTTAATTAGACACGGTGAGAAACTAAGCCTTTCAAACACGAAGTCTCAGGAAATCAAATGTTTTGCCACGAACAATAAGCATTCAGATGAGCCACGCATTCCTCTGCCATACAAAGCCGACTTTCAACAAATAAAGAATGTTTTTGTCCTTTTCATAAACTTAAGAGAATGGCTGCAATGTCATAAATCTGCAATCTCCTTCCTGTTCTCCACATATTACTTTTAATTAAAAAGCCAAGGTGATATTTACCCTCTTTTCTCAATGTGAATGAGAAGAACTCAGTAGGGACTAGATAATCCATCTATTTAATGTGCAATGAAAGCCCTCTGGCTGAAATCTTAGCTGCTATGTTAATTATGATTATCGCTTTAATCAGGTCTGTGCTGAGAAGTGTGTGAATAAAGAAAAATAACTGAATCAATCAACAGGGAATTCAGTGAACTACACTTCACTGGTAATGAGATGTGAGGGGTGTATATGCTATAGATACTTCCCAGTTAAGTGGGTTTCGTAAATATTCTTACACTGGTCCTGTTTCATGCACATACAACAAGCAATGTCCACCAATTAAAACAAACAAATAAAACAAACAAATACATTAAAAAACAAAAGGATACAAACATAGACATAAACAGAAAAAAAAGAGAACACACAACACACCTCTGACTGCCTTGGCATTCAAGAGAAAGACTGACATTGATTGACATTAACATGTGTAAATTATCCTGTCATATTTAGCGGAACACTTTTTTGGCCAATGTTATTAGTCTTTTCTTCCTTTTTTTTTTTCCCTGAAGCTCACACTGTAAAGGCTAAATAAACATATAAAACACACTAATGCATGTTTGCCATAGTTTTTATTTCCCAACATTACAACATAAATAAAATCTCTATGAATAAAATGAAAAGATTAACAAATAATAACATTAATTCAGTATTATATTAAGTGCTACATGCAAAATAAGAGGCAACCAGCTATTTAGCACAATGAGTCATGCATAATTATGCTACAACGTTTTAATATGGATGAAGCAGCGGCATTCAAAAGCAGCACAGGGGCTCTTACTTGACTCACGTTATTTACATTATAAAGTTGCAATACAAAATCAAGATAATATATTAGCAGACTGTAAAAGAGATTTTTTTGGTGTGAAAGTGGGATTCCAGTTGTGCACCCCTTGCTTTTATCCTGTAAACCATATGCATTTCTAGATTGTTCTTGCCTATTGAGCTTTTTTTTTTTTTCCCCTTTTCTACGAATGTATTATTTAGATTTATTTAGACTTTATATTTGATATTGTTCTTGTCACTGTGTCTCTCTGCATCTTTGCAGTCATTACATAAGCAATTTCCTCCGGGATCAATAAAGTTTTCTGTTCCTGATTCTGATTGAACACACATGGAATGAAGGAAGGCATACCCCAACCTTTTTGCTTGCCAGATGTACAGTCTTAAGAAAAGGGTTCAATAAAGTCCTCAAAAGAGCTGTATGACTGAATAGTAGAATAATAATAGAACCTGTTTTGATGCAAATAAGAAGCTTATTGAAAAGGTTTAAAAAGTTATTATTTAAAAGGTTCTTTAAAAAACAGTTAAGCACATGCTTCTTTGTATTCATTGTTCAATACATAACAATAACCTTTCATTAAGAACCCTGGAAGAACTTTTTTTGTGTGTGTGAGAGGGCAAAATAGTTGGCATTCAAAACAGAGAGCAGAATCTTTTTTTTGGACTGAATTCTGTAAGCAGTCAAAGTTTTCAAACCAAACACAAATAAAAGCTCAAGGGCAGTGTTGTCGATCTTATTTTCTGTATTTTTTTTTTACGGGAAAAAAGTCTTTTATCAAATGTAGTTATTTCATTTTAATAATTTATTTGAAGCAATAACTACATGCCAGTTGTGAGATTTTGTTTTTGCACCATTCCTGCTGTATTAAATTCAGTTGGGCTGTATAACAATAGCAAACTTGATGAATGCATCTAATTTATCAGTCTACATGCAGGAGCTCAACTGAGATTTAAGAGGTGGGGACCCTTTTTTTTTCATAGGTCTCATCTGACGTCAAGAACTCTTCTTATCCTTTTAAAGTATATTCATGCAGCTACTGCCCTCTGTTTTTAATACTCTGGTGGAAAAGATGCTATGGATGATCCAGAGAAAACACAGCCTTCCTACCAGACATCGCTAGCCAGATCTGTGCTGTACTGATGGCAATATCACTCTAAAAACACTGTTAATTAGCCAGCTAAGTTCAAACATACATAAAAAATCCAAAAACAATCCAGACATTACTGTGAAACTCAGCAGAATGACACGAAGAAGACGTACTACTTAAACTTGCAGGAGAAAAAAATCTTTGAGGATGGGTGCAAGAATCTGTAACTGTTTAGAAGATATCTTTCCGAACAGTTTATCGCATTGAACAGTGAAATTAAATTTGCATTTCCACATACAGACCAAATTAAACCACAGCTACACATTACGGGCCGTAGGCCGTCAATCAAAGGTAGACCATGACACATTACGGCTTATGCATTGACTTCTCCCTTGTGAAAGCGGGGACTTTATAATGCATGTATATATATATATATATATATACACACACACACACACACATATATTTATATATGTATAAGTGTGTGTGTGTGTGTGTGTGTGTGTGTGTGTAAATGATGTTCTGATAGGCTGTTCTGTACTGTGTCTCAACAACCCCTGAATTTACAGTCATTGTCCAATTAATCAGCTTCACTCACCATATAGGTTCACTTGGTAGTTTACTTTACCCTGTTCATCAACAGTCAGGACCCCCACATGGCCACCAGCAAGGAGGTATTATTTGTGTGGTAGATCATTCCCAGCACAGCAGTGCTACTGACATGGTAGTGGAGTGTTAGTGTGTGTATACAGAGAGCTAATAAATTATGCAGAGAAACAGATGCACTAGGTGTACCCACTAAAATGGCTTGTCAGTGTATATGTAAATGTGGTGGTTCTTGACATCAAAGGAACAGAAAATTCAGAACAGGTTGTTTTTGCAATTTAATTTCAATATGTAGACTGTATAGTGACTACATAAACTTTAACAGTAAGTATATACTGTTATAGCAAAATCAGTTTTTCATGACACAGGCTGCAACAATGAACATCACATCCACACCACAGGCTTGAGCCTGTCCCCACCATTACCATGAAAACAGTCTGTGTTCCTCTAATCTGAGAGTGTTTCTGTCCTCATGTAGCTTTGTAGATATTTTTAGAAATTTATTCTAGCTGTTATTTTTTTTTAAATTTAACGGCCACAGTACACGCATTTCTGTTTTTATCTCTCCACACAAGAACAAAAAATCATTCTAAAACACACAGACCTCTGCACTGAGCATAAACAAAATATTTAGCCAGCGCATCACAGTACTGTAACCTTGTGGTCGACTGACAAATCAAATCAATCAAGAGGACTGACACTGAGGATACGTCTTTTGCTGAAAACTAGAGAGCAACTGTAACTGTCCACAATTGGTGGATTTTTGTCTTTTGAAAGCAACAGAACAGTAGAAATGATGTTTGCACACTCAGTAATTGTAGGTTAGGTGCATTTGTTCTTTAACAAGGAGGTTTTCTGCTTCTGTTTCCATTTGAAATTGTCAGCTGCTGCTGAGCACGAGGAGATTAAGGAAACAAAAACTGTGAATAATTTATATAGCCTGTTTTAAAACAGTATTAGTGCCTGGAATTATGAAAAATTAAAACTATTTGCTGGTCACTGTGAAGGAGAAAGAGAAAACTCTGATCAGTAGCTATTAAGGTGCCTTGATAAACAAAGGTCTTGTTGCATAGCCAAATGTGTCATTGCCAGTCTGGGCATTCTGAGTTCGAATCCAGTGGGCAAATTAGACAATTCAGCGTCTGAGAACAGTGCTTCCTTCTGTGTATGCTGAACTTGAACTATCAAGTGAAACCGCTTTGGCACCAGCTGAAGACAGTTGGGAGTTGTATAACCTGACTGAATACAACCATGATGGCAAAAACTGGCGAGTTCTTTAACAAGAAATTTGGTTGAGTAAATGGCACCAATCCGTACAGTGCAGAAGCTTGCATTCAAATCCATATTAGAAGCTTCTAATCCAGAAACAGCTTTCCACACTGTCAACAATTTGTCCGAAGCACTCCATTCTGCATTCAATGACTGGTCGCTGGACGAAAGAAAACTTGCTTGCATTAACGCAGAAAATGGCAGCAATGTTGTGGCAGTGGCGAGACCGCTGGGTTGGCTGTGGTTGAACTGCTTCTGGCACAATTAACAACTGGCAGTTACAAATGCCAGCACACAAAGACCGCACAGCCCGATCCATTGGATTTTCCAGGACTTTGGTAGCCACCTTTTCCCAGACCTGGCAGAAGAAGAAAAGCTTGTAGAAACAACAACTTAGTGCTGGTAGTTTAGTTCATTAATTTTCATATGGCATGCCTTCATGTTGAAGGTTTTTAAAAGCCTGCATAAACTTCATAAATATATGTCTATGTAGCCACTAATAGCCAAAAGAAGCAATACCTGATGTGGCTACATGTTTGTAGCCTAAATGACCCAATTATTAGTATTCTTACTGAAAGATTGTGCAGCCTAATGGGGTACAAAACAAAAAATGGCAAGAACTTCCAAAACTCATTATATGAGTGTTGGATGACCGGTGCCACCAGGATTTTGTTCCGAAGTAGCAAGACATCGTTGTCCTTGAATTGGTCAAAGCAGCGCTGCAACCAGTGGTCGATTTCACTGATGTGCTGTCTGTAGAGAACACACTGTGTCCCCCTGTCTGAAGCTGTTGACTCAAAATCTTTCGGAAACTGATTTAACAAGCAGCCTGAAACAAAAAATAAAGCCTACCTTGGAGGAAAAATGCAAAAGCTCAGGCTGACAAAGGCTTTTGTCCTCGACCCCAGATACAAAGGAAATGGTGACATAGAGAAGGAGGACAGATGAACTGTTGGAGGAGCTGCTGGGACTGCCTGAGACAAAGCAGGACACTGATGAAGAGGGGAACAAGTCTGCATCAGCAGATGGAGCACTTGCACCTCCCCCATCCAAAAACGTAACATAGGAGATCTCCTTGGAAAAAGTAAAAGGAAATGTGATGATCCAATACTGAAGCATGACTTTGCAGACCACGAAATCACAAGTTATTTCCAGGAAGAAGTCACCGATCATGAAGAGGACCCACCTGATGACATGATAACCAAGCTCCATTTATATTTCTATTTAACTTAACCAGAAAGTGAGTTACAGTAGCACTTCATCGGAGCGCATATTCAGTGCAGCAGTACTGGGCATCACTGAAGCCGGAAAAAGTTGACATTGATTTTCTGCATAGAAACTTGATGTCTGACAAATAGTCTCAAAGAAAGTTCATTTAAACAGATGCATTGAAAAAAGCAATGCTATTGAACTACCTCAAAATCAAAATGCTGCTGTTGATTAGCTATGTCAGTAGTTTATTTTGGACTATTTTATATATGATTCGTAGTTTAATTTATCCGGTACCTGTTAACTTAGACCGTCATATTTCTTCATTAGCATGGAAAACATTTATGAACATCATATTCAACTTATTTTTATTTAACGTCTATTTGTAATTTAAACAAATCTTTTAATAAAAAAAAAGGATGTAACTTAAGTACTAGCTACATTTTTAGGTTGCTGCCTCGACACTCTTCAGAATGCCATTAATTGCTTGAAAAACACATTAAGTATGTAAATCCTGCATTAAATTAAAAGTGAATCTGACATTCACAATACGTAATTGTACCCGTTTCACTAGTGACTGCAACAAATCCTCATGACTGCACATCATGGCAGCATAAACAGACAAAGCGCACACGCACACATTTAATAAGGTTAAAAAGTCTCTCAGCTCAACAATAGCAACATATTAAAGGACAAGTAAAAGTCAAATGAATGAATAATTAAACCCAGTGGGGTTTGGTTGTGGTAAAGGTATTTCTATACCACTGTGGTCCTAATTCCGAGGCTCTATTGCATTTCATTTCATTCAAATTAACAACACCTCTATTCTTACTGAACTCTCTCTGCTGGCTGAGTGTCCCTGCTGTCAGACCTAGAAGCACTTCATGCATACGCCACTTCAATCTCTCTCTTTTTCACTGTTTGCTTTTTTTAGCTTTTGGCTGTAATCCGGCAATCTGCAAAGGTGTCCAGGTACCGAGCCATTTTGACCCATTGCTTTTTTTCCTTACTATTCTTGAAGGAAAAAAAATCCTCATAAACGCATTCACTCCTTCCAATATACGGTCTCCATTTGCCATTTGCATGGGGACAAGACTTGTCTGTTTGTGTTCTGTCGCCTGGCAGCAGGCTTGCTCTGAAAGGCAGTGGCATTCATACTGATGTCCATGTGGGTTCATCTTCAAATGTCAGAGAGATTAGCTGCAGGCCACGCTGTCCACATCCGTCATCTCCTCCAGTTAGTTCCATGTAGGGGTACGCTCACACAGTTCTCCTTTATCTCCACACTGCTCAGACCAACTCTAATGAGGATGCCTCTGGACGGACGCTAATGAATGATGAAGACGAAGCTGATCTTAAGGAACGATAGCCTAAATAGGGTCAATGAATACTGATGGTGTTTTAATTAGGTCCAAACCAACTACCTTAACCGCAGTTGTGGGATGGAGACTTTAGCTCAATTAGAATTTTAATTTACTTTACAATACATTCATTTGACAGACGCTTTTATCCAAAGCGACTTCCAATACGAGGAGAGATCCCAAAATGACTGTGAGGATGCAAAACGATGCTCTGTAAACCAGTGATCCTGCCAATGCGAATGCAGTCATAACATCCAGTGGCAAATTAAACATGTGGAACAGAATCACCGGCTATATTTTTGTAAACGCAAACCATCAGCCTCACTGCTGAAGACAAAGCTGATGAAGACAAAGCTGATCTAAAGGA
Organism: Brycinus macrolepidotus; assembly: GCA_037974445.1. Lineage (NCBI taxonomy): Eukaryota > Metazoa > Chordata > Actinopteri > Characiformes > Alestidae > Brycinus > Brycinus macrolepidotus. Next base: position 9,725,236 of record JBBPCZ010000002.1, on the reverse strand, counting down.
ACGATAGCCTAAATAGGGTCAATGAATACTGACAATGTTTTAATTAGGTCCTAACCAACTACCTTCACAGCAGTTGTGGGACGGAGACTTTAGCTCAGTTATTTTAGCTCCTAAAAATCAGAAACAGATCCATTCGTGAGGATTGTGAGGACTGTGAGGACGCAAAACGAAACCAGTGATCCTGCCAATAGGAATGCAGTCATAACACCCAGAGGCAATTAAACATGTGGAACAGAATCACTGGCTATATTTGTGTAAACGCAAACCATCAGCCTCACTGCTTGAGCACCAGCACAGACAGTTAGTCAACTCACACACAATAACATGCACGGAGCCTATTGTTCCTCAGCTTGCAATGACTATTTATTCTTCGTAAATCATAGATGGAATTTAATTAAAGCCATTCATCATCACCAAGTAATGTAATCAACATCCGGTGAAATGGAGCCATCACTTCCTCCAACCGGGTGAGCCTTCCAAACCACCAAATCTCAATACATCACATTGGAAACTACTCACTGTTCAATAAAGTGTCCATACATCATGGCCGAGCGCCTGCAGGGGAATCAGCACCTTCACAGAAGCATGCATTTTTAAACACACTGCTCCAGTCACTCACAATGCCCCAACAAATTCCCACGGGCGTGTGTTCAGACCCATAGCGCAGCTTCTAGAATTTCTATATTTCCAAATGTTCTGCTATTATGTAGATATCTCCATCCAGGCTCTGTTCCAAGGGGGGCACCTTTGCATTAATGTCATTCACATAAATAATGCATGGATCCTTTGGAGCAGAAGAGTGAGTGCCAAAAACCCAACTTTTCTGCAGACAATTATTTGCAAAAGACCTTTTTTTTCTGCATTGTTTTCATGTCTGCCAGTCCATTACTTTGGGAATAAATGTACTGTTGAGTGCAGAGTAATGCTTGGCTTAAAGCCAGCTCAATAAAATTGCAGTAGAGGGTGCCTCCTACACCACAATAAGAAGCAGATAGGTTCACAGATAAGTGTTCCAGTTGCTTTGCACATACTAAGCACTTTGTTTACTTCCGCTGAATGTGGCTTGCCTATCAATTTGTGTTACAATGCTTTAGCATTGCCTTTCTTAATCATTTAAAAATAATATATATATATTTTTCATAACAAAGGTCCATCGGACCCTACCCTGAGGGAAATGTTGTAATATTGTACATGATTTTTCTTTGTGGTTAGATATCTCAAACTCAAACACACACACACACACACACGCACACACACATATATATGTATATATATATATAGTACTGTGCAAAAGTCTTAGGCACCTGATTATACTTAAAAGCTGTTTGCTATTGGGCAGTAGCGTTAAGTTAGTGTTAAATCACTAATTTTACAATAATTACAAATCATTTTAATACAGTAAACCATAGTTTCATGTATGGCAAAGTGTTTGCTTGACCATTTC
>JBBPCZ010000002.1:9697034-9719289 GCA_037974445.1 Brycinus macrolepidotus | reverse complement strand
TATATGTATATATGTGTGTGTGGGTGTGTGTGTGTGTGTGTGTGTGTATTTAGGAATTATAAAACCATGTGTTACAGATACTGGCATCTACAGAGAAGAGGATGCATGTTTATTTTGCAACACACACAGTGAGGAGGATGCTCAGGAAGACAAAAATTTCTCCAAGTGCATTTTATGTAATTTCTCACATTATAGAATCATCATGTGCCCAAGTCAAAATATTTAGACTTCACCTCCATGCCAACAAATAATTTGAAAGGCAAGTCAAAGGTTTTAGATGCTTTACTCAATACTGAAAGATTTTGCCAACAACAAGGCGCTAGTCAACGATAAATATTTTATTGCAATTTATTTCATGTTAGATCAAAGTCTATTTCAAGTCTGACCTGATATGTGGCACCTTAGAACCTTGAAAAATAAATCATTATAGATAATTATTTAATAGCTTTAATATACATAAACACACACACACACACACACACACACACACACACATACACACACACACATATGGAATTATATTAGTGGTATGTTACAAATATTTTATACCTTAATCTCCACACTGCTTTTATATTACGGAATTTAAAAATGGAATATTTAGTATAATTTTATATAAAATGATTCAGACAAAGAATTTTGCAGTTAACAGCATTTCACAATAAACAAACTATTTTACTATAGATATTATACTCATTGCCCAAAAATGTGTAGTTGTAATGTAGCATTTGTTGCCTATCATTATTAAGAACTGGAATACTGTTTACTGAGTCATAAAATAGCCAAAGAATTAATGAGCTGCTAAATTCGTGCAGAGACAGGTCCATTAAGATAATGAAACTATGCGGCTAATGGCAATTTGAAGTGAAGTGCAAGGGGTAGGATATATAACAGGGGCTACAGTGAAATTGTTATGTAGAATTACGTAGGGAATTGACAAGTTGACTTGAAAATTGTAGAGAAAAAAAAAATCAGTTTGGTGAAGAAAGCTCATTGGTTCATTGCTATCAATATTGCACAGGGCGCATCCCTGTGATGTGTATACATCTTTCTAAGCTGTTGTGTTGCGGGGAAGAGTTACTTCTCCCCGAAGTCGGCTGCGTGTTTGCTCCCCTGACTCAAAGCACACAGTGTATCAACACTTATGTCTCTGCCGCAACAGCGGGGGGCTAATGTAGACTTCAGTAGTTTGATGTCACCCAATGGTACAATGACAGGAAACCTGTCAAGTTTTGAAATGTGCTCTTTTCAGAAAGCTTCAAATGACAGGTTGCTGATTTTGTCCCTAACAAAACAGTTGAGTGTGTGTGTGTGTGTGTGTGTGAGAGAGAGAGAGAGAGAGAGAGAGAGAGAGAGAGAGAGAGAGAGAGAGAGAGAGAGAGAGAACAGTACTGCGCCGGCAGTGAAAGAAAAAGAGAAATATCTGTCAAAATATGAATCTGGGGCTATGGGTGCAGAACTCCCATTTCTGAGATCCAGAAGCCCTCTTCTCTGCACGCTTCACAAACAGAAGAGACTGGCTTTCTTTTGTTTGGTCTGCTTATTTATTTGCCGCACCAAAGCAGATGGCATCAGCCTGAGGAAGTGAATAAGCCCAGCACTCAGGCAGCACACAGGCTTCCACTAAATTAAAAGGATCATCTCCAAAGCTCCATGCTTACATCTCAAACCCCTCTAGATGATGAAGTTAACAGGACAGCAGAGCTGCTGAATTCAAGAGGTACTAATTAAGGAATTTCAGGAGGTGCTGTATATCTCTGGTGTACGATACATTTCCAGACAAAACAGCACATTTCGAATGGAAGTCCTTCACCAGTGGTGTGAGCAATATCCTCAAATTTCAAGATGTTGAAAGCAGGAGATCCTTTTCAAGAGGCTCTGAAGTTCTGAGATCCTGCATCTACAATGATGTCATTAATGTGGCATCTGTGGCTACTAAAGTGCCTAGTCACATACTACCTTTTGGTCAGCGGCGTTATCATTCCTTGCCAAAGCTGATATTTGATATCTGATATCTGATCCTAATCCAAATATGAATATATATTTATATTTATGAATTATTTATGTCATTTTATATATGTAATATAAAATATTTACATAAAAGGCCTCATAGTGTTACGGCTATGTTTAAATGAATGACTTCGGTTTCACTGTACTTTATGTATGGATATTGGTATTACAACAAAGGCTAAGTATTGGTTATAAGTCCAGAAAGTCTGTATCAGTAAAAATAATCATTGCTTTATCAAGGTAAGTTGTCGTGCTGTTTCACTATCAGAGCTTCGGAAGCACTTTACATGCTCAGCTGATGAGGGACTTGTGTTTTCTCAAAGAAGTGAGTGTACTATAGACTTTTTCCCCACCTCTACATTCATTACTGAAGTGCATCAAGCCCTGATAACCTCCTTGACCGAAACACACACAATCTAATGAATCCTACAAGGCAAACAAACGCCACGTGTCTGCACGCTAAAGGTTAAGCTCATAAACCAGGTCTAAGGAGAGACTTTTCCCATTTTTCAGACATTTTGCTTTGCTGCATTTTTGCTGTTAGTTGCAGAGGTAAACATTGCACAATGCAAAATGGCTGTCCTTCAACTCAATAACAAGATGCTATGCTACATTACCTCCCAAACCTCTTCCCTGCAGGTGCTGATTCTCCCAGGAAATGGAAACATTTACTATCTATTTATTCTAATATGAGAGTGGCCAGCAAAAGCTGCCATGGGCAAAATGCATATAGAATTCCACCCACTTCAGTGTGGCTTAAAGGCCCAACATCAGTGGTAATAATACCATCAGGCACAGTGTTTCTTTCTTAAGCATAAACAGACAATCCTGTAGAGGTAGTCAAATTTGAATTGAAATGACTGCTTCATCATTGTATGAAGTTATAACAGACAGAAAACAAATTCTGTGGCACCACATACTGTACCGCCCCAGGGAAATACGGCAAGATATTTATTGCAGTTTCATATTGCAGTATATTGCCACTTGAAATAAATCAGTGCCTATAACAGTCAGTTACATTATGTATTATGTCTGAAAGATATAAATAAGTTTACTGCCTTCTGCAGACCACTGTAATTAACACTTCACAACAGTTTTCGGTATACAATCCATTCTTGGACAAAGACGAACTTCAAGGTGGGCTCCAGAGCGTCTTCTTATCATGGAGTTTTTGTGCAGTCCACTTGGAGTCTTCTAGGCCTATCATCACACTCTTTTTTTTTTCTTCTTTGCAGGAGAGCAGGCTGTTTCCCAGCTCCCCTGGTAACCTCAGCAGTCTGTCTGCTCTCGGAGGGGTGCTGGATGAGAGACTAAGCCAGGTCCCCTCTGGCCATATGGCACCGAAAACACTCAGCTGCCCTCCCCTGGAGGCCCCAGGATAAGGTGATTACAGTTCTCCATGATGGCACATATTGAACTCACCAGCACTGGATTGACCACATTTTAGAAATGAAATTGAGGCAGCACTCTCATTTTACACACATAATTTTGATCCTTATAAATAAAAAATAACATAAAAAATGATCAAACAAGCCTTGAACAGAAACCTATATTATTATATGTAATTGAAATGTTATATTATTTAGTTACACAATAAAATGTAAGGTGGCTAAATCATAATTGCACTCAAACTAATGAAGTTTGAGTGCTATTTTCTAAATTTTCTAAATTCAGCAATAACTTTGCTTCATCAACAAGAGCGTGCAAGTTTAATCCCTGGTGATGCCACAGCAACCCATGCCCAGGAGTCCAAGAGAGTCTTTCTCATGTTATTATGTCCCTCTCCCTCTCTGTAAAATTTAGCATAATGCCAGTCAGCATTGCCCTCTGTTAGGTGATGTAAGATAAATGGAAGTTAGCGTTCTCCTCTAAATGCATTGAGCTCCTCTAATCATGTTGTGTTAGCATAAGTCTGAAAAGTTGCTTCATGTGACTCAGAAGAAGCACAAGCCTTCACCCTTATTACATTTGCTGCAATACTTCACAGCAGTGCTCAACATAACAGTAAACACTCCATTCTTGAACAAAAATGAACTCCAATGTGAGGACCAGAGCAAAATGCACCCTCTTATGCTGGCAGAGCAACAGTGATCATGTGTTTTAGGCTTAGAGTTTATATTGTACCACTGTATCACGAGGATTATGCCACTAGAAGCACATATGAAGTACTCTCACAGCTGCAGGAACATTCCAAGTTTGTACAGGAAAAAAAAAGAATCTAAGCCATGCAATTAACTGAAAACAGTGTGGCCTAAGTGATAGCTGGGTAATGTTACTGTACCAAAGATAAGTGGACCAAAAGGACAAATCTAAAAATCTAGACAATCTGGGGGTAGCTGGAGAACCACTGCCATAGATAAATAAGAAACTCCTATTTCCTATTTTAAACTGGTAATGTTCACCTTTAAAAAAACATTTTTTTTGAATGTCTAGCACTTCTTTTATTATAAACACATGCAGAATTTTAATGCAATTTAGTTCTATATAACTTACTTTTTCCAGTCTCCCAAAAAGAATCAACACCTTATACTCAATACACAGCAGAATGATCTCTGAGGCAAGTAAAATGTTTTAAAGCCAAATCTGCCTAGATTAGTGCAAATGTAAATACATTTAAGGTAAGTAACTCTACAATGTTAAAAGTTAAAAAAAGTTCATTTAAATTTTAATCATCTGTCTTAAAATTAGAGCACAGGAATGTAATGTGTAAGAAGCTTACAAATAATAAAATATCTCAAGTTGTGGCTCTTATACTGTTTCAAAAGTAAATAAACTAAGGCATTTGGCTCTATTATGCTAGGATTTTTTCATAATTCCGGTTCTTTTCTGCCGGAAGTACTCGTTGACGGGTCTCTCCTCTTCTGGTAACACAACAACGATGGCCACGTTGAAGAACAAGAGCTTTTGCGGTGTACCCAAGTGTTAAAACTCAAAGCAAAAACAACTCTTCCTCAGTTTCCACGGCTTCCCTGCTGACAACGAGCAGAGGAATAAAATGAGTTCATGTGATTAAAAGGGATCGAAGGAATACTTTTTGTCATATTTGACTTCTGTGTCAGCATTTCACTGCTGCGGATTACAATGAAGGCAGGTATCGCTTGAAAGTTGGTGATGTTCCCAGTCGATTTCCAAAGAACAAACTTCATGTTCACCCTCAAAGGCTGTCGGCATTTGAGAGGGCAAGCGTTTGGCAGGGTGCAGATGTTCATTCACTGGAGCTGGTGGCTGTGAAAAAACTCTGCAGTGGAGCTGCGACTACACAGCACACCCCCCTGATGGTATATTATGTTGTAATGAAGGTAAAAACTAATAACATGTACCACTGCTTAATGACTGTATGGATCGTAAGACATTAAATATGAAAATATGAAATAGGATACGCAGACTTCAGCACCAATAACATTTGTTAACATTATCTTACCCTGATATCTATGAAGGAATTCTTCCACCAAAAATGTGTATCCTTGGTTCAACTTGGACTCCTGTGTTGTTGAGTGTTCTCCAACCGTCCTAAATACATCCTCAAATTTCAGTCTTTGTAATAACGACAAAGAAGAAGTGAAATCTCGTTCCATGCTGGGTTTTTAAAAAAATAGTATTTCTGAGGCCTGAGTAGAATGGCATTAACGTATTTCTGGTTCTTGTGCCTATTAATCACAACCTTCTCTTTAACACCCATGCCTTTTTTTTCACAACTAGGCTTTGGAATTTACCATAAGTATAAAGAGGAAATTAAATCTCATTGCATATTTTGTAGGGAAAGGCCGGTTTAATTCCATTTCCTATCAATACATAATCCATGATAATGAGCCTCTCAAAATTCCCATGATAAATATGCATGGCTTTCATTCAAAGGCATTGTAAATAAAATGGAGCCTGCATGATTAATCTAAATGATAATGGAATACCAGTGGAGTTGGCCCACTGTGGCAGGAATATGGAATAAATTAACGCTTGTGGAGTTGTCCAGCACCAACATAAGGTAATTGGGCACAGTCGTATAGTACGCGCTGATCAATCTTTTCTTGAATATGCTTTAAAGTTGCAATAAGGAGGCCCTCATCTAATTAAAATGTTCAACAGCATTCTGTCACCCTATTTCACCATGAGGGCACAAATTACCAACGGTTCCTGCCCTAATATATGCAGAACTATACTAGTGTTCTGACTGAATGGTGAGCCATGCAGGATACTACAAAACTAATTTAGGAACATGTCAGTCATCATGCCATGGAAACACCTAATGGTGGATGAGTTACTTACATTTATTCATGGTTTCATCAGAGCCTTCTGGGCAGTCGGGCTCTCCATCACAGAGCCAGCTCTCATCAACACAGGTCAGACGGTCATCACACAGAAACTCTCCGACATCACACAGAACCGGCTCTGATGAAGATGCAAGGATGGACAGAAAGAGATGGTCTATGAAATGAAATGGATGTAACCTTGAAAACATTCATTTTTGAAAATATGCATGGTTACATGGTACAATGCTCGCACCGCAGTGTTGCACTGTTGAAATGAATATCATTGCACAGTTAATATGATGGCATTGCCCTATTATCAATATGCTGTTACATTGTTATTATGCTGCTTTGTGAAAACAATCAAATTCATCAAATGTATTCCAATCATGGCACAGGACTGGGTGCAAAACGCCAGTCAGCAAAAGCAGCTCAGCAGTGTATAAAAACACCACTTCAATAGGGCCAACGAAATGATCTTCCATCCAGTCTACGGTTACTTTGAGGTTATGTTTTTTTCTTCTCTCACTCTAAAATCATTGTGTTCAATTTTACAACAGCCTTGTAACACTGTCTAACAGTGAAGGCAATGCCTGCCCGTTCTTCAAAAGCCAGAATCTGACAGCATGTTGACATGCCTTTTGCCAGCAGCTGTCAGAGCCATTCAGAGATCACTAAGGATAGTGCCTTATATTTCACTACAAGATTTGACTCTAGTCTGTTTCCACACAAAAGAGGTCTTCTTGTATCCCCTGGGGTCGCCACAGCTTACTTTCTTAACGGCTTACGCTCAAACCCACACACTTCAGTGTCCACCCTCCCACCTTGAGGTGCTGCTCTGCTTTAATACAAAATAACTGTAGGGTTAAAGGAGCACGCTGGGGTGCGTACGTGGAATGTCATGCAAAGTGCATCAAGACAACGGACGTATACACGACAATGGTAGGAGTAAGAGCCAGGCTGATTGTAGCTAGAGTGCTGGTGATAATTCTATGTGCCATTGCTTTCTCCTCTAGTGCTCCCCCCCGCCCCCGAACTCCCCACCCCAAGCATATTCACAATCAGCCTTGAAAAGGTCAACACACTGAGCTTTTATGGTGTTTACTGTCCTGTTTCAAACTGTCACGGAAAGAGCTGTTTATAGAGGCATCATTTCCACACCTTAAAATCCTCCAAAGAGGAGCCTCATTCCGCTCATTCTATGCATATAAAATGGCACAACAGAGGTTCACTTAAGTGAACACACTAATAAAAGAAAGATGCAGTGGATAAATTTATTTTATAGGCTTGGCTTTTCAGCTTGTCTTTCCGCATTGTGAAAATTAACAGTCAGCATTTGGGAATGTTAAACAGCTATGAGCGAAAATAAAACTGGCAGTCAGAACTTTCTTCTGAAAAACATTTCTCAGATACCTAGGAACCCAAACTACTTAGTGCTTCAGTACTCCAGTCCATGGAAATGCATTAGACAAAAACTTCATTTGTTCAGCAAATAATAAGTGTTTTCACAGAGTTTAAATGGCATCGCCTGAAAAGCCTAGCAAATATTGTTGAGCATACTTTCATAACGTGTGGTGTCTCCAGAAGCCGAGATTTGTTCAGTGAGAGAGGACAGATCCAGTAATTGTTCAAGGGCTGGGATGTTCCACAATTGATTCCCTTTCCGTGGAGTCAGAACCGCCCCTGAAACTCAGCTGGTAATCAGTGCTGATTCAATTCAATAGCAGTTTCACATCGGTCAAATAGCAATTACAGAGAATATGATGATGGCTGGCCTCTGTCCCTCATCCCATATCCTAAAGAACAACAGCTCCTACACAGAATGAATTAGAATGTCAATGTGATCAGAACGGTGGGCATAAAAAAGGGACGTTTGCAATTTCTGATCTACAGTGACTGAAACAATTATGTGAGTTGACTTTTTCCTTATTGACAACAGCTCCACTCACTTAGCAAAATGTTGTTGACTGGCCAAGAAGGCAAAACCCCAAATTGTTGCCTGCATCCACTACATCCAGCAGTGCTTTATTGAATTCAAAAACAGCAAAGACAGTTAGAGTTTGGCTGATACAGACAAGCAGGTCTCTGAAGTGGCTGTAACGTGTCTGGCTTACTGAATCTACCCTGGAGGTATCTCTACCTTTGCAGCAGAATTGATTACCATTTGAAACAGTCCTCTGCTGCTGGCTTCAGGACCATTCTTTTTGCAGTTGGTCAAAGCCGTGAAGGGGACAACCTTCGGACCCCAGAGCAGTGGCTATCCACTGATGTGATCCGTCTTTCATGCTGAGGTCCTTTAAAAGAGAAGAGCCCAATTTGAATTATCGGGCTGACCCTTGATGCTACTTCAACATGCCTCTCACATCTAGAGGGCTTTGCTTCCTGACTTGAGTGTTTGATGCTCCCGTAGCACTCTCTCAATAGTTCCCCTATAGACTTTGCACCAGGGCCATTTAGAGCAAAAAAGTGGCCAAGAAAATGCATCAGAAATAAAAGACCTGCATTCAGAGAATCAAATGTAGCATCACTTCTTTTTTTTTTCTTTTCTCTTTTTTTTCGAAGGAAAACACAGCATTTGCATGAGAAAGGAGGCAAATGATACAATGCACCACTAAACGTTTCGGTCATTTGAAGATAATTTCAAACAAACATGAGGGAAGGGAGATAAAAATAACAGCACAGTGAAATGGCACGAGTCTTTAGTGAGGCAAAAGTAAGCCCATTACCATAACAGTAGGAAATGTTCAGCGGAGCCTGGACTGGCATGCTATTATGAGCTTCATTCCTGACATCCAACTGCCTCGGCGGGCAGAGCACATTGGCTCATTAAAGTCTCCCAGCCTTTGTAATGTCGCCAGCTTTCAATGCGTAAAACTGTCACTGGGAGACAGCGGACAGAAGAGACGGCTTTCAAAACTCCAGGTGGATGCTCAGACGACTGCTCTTCCACAGGAAAAGGGAGAACAAAGCGTCTGCCAATTTCTCCTCTGGTGAATCTGTCAGAAGGAGCAGCCGTCTCCTGCTAGGCCCATTCACCATGGAGTTAACGCGGTTTTACATAGCAAACCTCAGTGTCGTCTCAGCGTTCATTACGGAGAAGCAGAATGCATCTTCTTCAGGTAGGACTTGTGGTGCGATAGATACAAGGCATGCGGTTTCCACGGCGTCACAGTCAATACACGTGATTGCAGGCTCCATTAATGGTGCCAAATCAAAGGTGCACCACAATAACCCGCAAAACTGCATCACTTAGCAGCTGCACAACTAATTTAAAGCCTTGACTGGATGCTCAACAGCTGTTAAGCCCCCTTCCTAAGCCTTCCTCTGTCTTGAGTCTCATTATCCTTCCAACTGTTCCTTGTCAGTCAACACTCCCAGGATCTTTCCCTTACCTTGACAATGAGCAACAGTGTGCATGCTCATTCCTGATCTCAGCAGCAATAGAAAAAGACAGCCCCCTCCAGATTCTGTCTGTGTCCCTGAGTCAAGGTGGGTTGCTGTGCCATGGCAATCATTACAGCCAATTAAAAAGAGAGGCAGCAGCAGGTGGAGACCTGGAGACGTTGTGAGACACATCCTGAGGCCTAGATAATACATGCATCGCATTCACTTAGATGAGATGGCTATTGATGTCTTTGTAGAAGTACGCAAACCATGCACTGGCTGCATAAATATAGGCTACAAGTTTAGCTCACACTTAGTGGCATTTCATTAAACGTCGCAGCACAAACTCATACACAAGGTCCCTAGACTGTTAACACAGAATTTTATTCACTCTCGCAGAAGCTTTCTGGGTGATGTCTCTGCTTAAGGCAGTTTGGTGAAACACATCAGCCATCACGCAGGCATCTGCTGTCAGGCCTGGGTGTTAAAATGGGCCCGCTGTCAAGCATGAACACGTCCAGGATATGTCTCGAGCTTTACCTCAACATTAACTTTAGTGCTCTGTCTGCGAAAGCTAACATGGTAGGTGAAGCGAATTCCCACCCCGACATACAAAATGGTATTTTGATCTAAATGTCAACTGCCTCAATGTTGATCAGAAAACCAAGATCATTATTAATACCACCTGACACCTATTACATAAATGTCCTTGTAATGTCACTTGCCACCAAGCTTTTACTCATACAGCCCCACTGAGTGTAAGTCTTCAAACCAAACTACTCATTCTGGTCCATTTATTTCCTTCAAATGACCCTCTCCCCCTCCAAAAAAAAGAACAAAGAAATATTGAACACAAACCGTGTTGGAGACACCTAGCTCTAACACGCGAGTGTGTGGGGGTGAAGTGCGGAGTGGGGAGGAGTGGATAATGATGCTTGAAGGTGCCACACATTTACAAATTCCTACCACGCACCCCATCCAGGAAACACATCCTGTGCCAAAAGACCTTTACCATGGCAACTTCGAGCCGGCCTGCCTGCATTCTAGCGGGGCCAGGAGAGACATCAATGGGAAAGGAAAACAGGGCCTTCATTAGGCATCACCTGACCTTCAGTTTCCAGGGAGGTCATTTTTATTTTCTAAACAACAGCAGGGGCATGTCAACAAATTATCAAACGGAACATGGGCAGATTTTCAACGGCCATTGCTAAAAAAGCCTCCTACTCCTTGGCATAAACTACCTTGTAAACAATGAATTATTCATTGCACTGATTTTAAATCTAGGGTCCTCAAAGCTACTCTGCCTTTCATGATTTTATTCCATGCTAGACAAGGTCTAATCTGACTGTCTGTACATTTAATCACAGCGGGTTTCTCCTTCCAGATATTACAATATGAAATCTCTGCCACTGGGGTCCGTGAAGTGATGCATATTCATATAGGACATTTGTCATCTTAAAACCTACATGAACTTCCATTCAATCTAAATCTACATTCTAAAATTGGCAGTTTCAGTCTTAAAATCTGATTTGTTGAGTCACGTTGAGCCAAGGCTTTAAGAAATATTCAATATGTCCATATATAGGACTGCACGCACCAACCAAATTCTATATCAACTTACAAATGCACCCACTTGTTCAGGCTTCATCTCTAGAAATGCAAAAGCATGTACCCTTGGTTTGAACCTGAGTTGAGGTTTGAGGCAAGTATAGTTCAACTATGCATTGAAAAAAATACATAAAATACATTTTCAACAGTGTGTGCACACACATTATTTCTAATGATTTTGATCTAGAACTAAGACCCTAAAGCCTGAGGGTTTAGTAACTTCAGGAAATGAACTGCAAGTCTAGACTCTGTAGATGTCTGGCTGGAATTGTGGGCCTTCTGTGATTTGTGATGGCCTTCAGAATGTAGGAATTAATGATATTTTAGTTGTGAAATATGAAGTGAGCTCTCAAATAGTGCAATTATGAACAATAAGAGTGGCTATTCATTAAAATCCTCTTCATTTATAGAAAAACGGAGTAGAGGGGCTGAGAATACACGGATAGAGTCATTAGAATCACACAGCAGGAAGACTGCTTCACTAGTGTTTCATTATTTCGCCAAAAATACATTATTTGTAGACGCCAGCTTATCCAATGCTTCTTATACAATCAAGGGTATTAGTAAGCGTGGGCCTAACTTTGTTTCAAAAAGTGCTCAGAATAACAAGGTCCAGAAAAGATATTCTTTCCATCCATGTTAATAAAAGTATGTTCTTATTACTAAAGAAATCACACTGACTTTTCATAAAGCATTCATTTTTCACTCCTGGTTACTTAAGTCTGGTATGTCTACTGGCAGGGGTATGTAATTTACCCTGTGAAATCCTTAATTACTGAAGCTATAGCAAACCGTTTCTGTTTTCTGTTTTCTCTAAAAATGTTATGGTTCTGTACTGTAATGTGCACTCACATCCAGGGAATGAGCAAAAAAATGTTCTGCATGATCAGATTGGATGTGATTGGAATGTGTTTGAACTGTTTTTTGCATCAAGCTATTGTACAAAAGATTTTACACTGACAAAACTTCCAAAATGTGATAGTGATGTGCCCCAGTGTAAATATGTTAATAATGGGTTTGTCCTACCCAGTTTGTGCACTCTTCACAGAAGGCTTTGGATGAATGGATGAATGGATGAATAGATGGATGGATGGACGGGCAGATGGACGGACACTTTAAGGAAATTTAGTTATCCAGTAGCTTGATACGATACAAATATATAAAATAAAATGCACACAATGAAGTAAAATAAAATAAGATAAAAATCATCAACACAAAAACATTAACTTGAACTTCAAGGTACTGTACATTTGCATAATGTTGTTGTGGTAGATGAATAATAAACAGTAAGGATGGTGTATGGTGTTACACTTTAAACTTAATTAAAAAACAAGTGAAATAAATGAAACTGAAGTATACACATTGATTTTAATTTAAGCAATCTGTTCATTCATAATTAACACATTCTGAAGTATAGTATAGTATAGTATAGTATAGTATAGTTAATATTTCTTTCTTCTTTTCCCTCTTCTTCTTAAATTGAGTAACTGATCTGTTTGTTCAAAAATGAGAAAACCCTATAAAATATATTATTATTATTTACAGTAAAGGCTCATTTGCAGCCTCCAGAGCATCCTGTTCTATTGGCAATGCTTTTCTGTGGAGATTACACAAGCTGTGTAAATGTTCTTGGTTGGGCATCACTTAACATTTGGACTCAAACTTGGTGATACATTACATTATTATCGCCCTATATTCTCTGAATCAGCACAACCTTCCAGCAATTCCGGTTATCACAAAAATTTTAAGTTTCACACCACAACAGTATACAAATACATTTAAAAATCTCAAAAGAAAAAATTCATTTTTGAGTTTCACTGAAAAACAATGAAACTATACGGAACAAACTGAATATATAATCCCAACGATCAAACATTATTAACTAATAAAAGTCACTGGAAGACTGTTGTTAGCACCTATAGATGTGTGAACATTTTTCTCAGTAATGTCAGTGGGCGTTTTTTGTTTCTATTGGACAAAATCTGGTATTATTCCAATCTTGTATGTGGGTGGCAAACGGGACTGGCGTATTGACATATACAACATATCTGCAGACAACACTTTTAGAAGTTCTCACAGTGGATTCCATAAGATCTCCATATAGAACTGCTTTACCCCACAGTTCAATAAGCCTGAAAACCAAAAAGGAAGGTTTGCACATGTAAAGCAAAATGTAAAAATATCTAGTGAGCTATTAAATCCAATTGCCAATGAACTAACCTCCTGCTGAAGTAGAACTCCGCACCTATTTGCATCTCATTATTTGGATTCCTATCACTGATGGATGTCACTTTACAAAATTTACATAAGTCCAGGTTTACCATCATCAGCATCCATATAAACACTCAGAGACACGTGGAGCTTCACTAGGGGTCGATAGTGAATAAAACAGCTGTATTTGTGTTGCAGATGTCTGGTTCCATTCACCACCACTTTAAAGAAATCTGAGTCTATACAATGAATTTAGGAAATTCAGTGGACTACCCCTTTACGCCTGGTTGGTGACAGTTACTCTTATGTGCATGTTTTGTTAAGTGATGCTTCATATTTAAAGATTTACCGTAAGTTTGACGCTGTAGATTTTCCACTTTTTTCACTCATCTTTACAAATGTCAAACACTCAGAAGATTCCAGCCCAGCACGACTGACACACACAAACAGACCCTGCCTTGCTTCAAGGGCCTTAAATAATAATTTTGCCACTCTTACAATATTAAAATTAGCATAATTGCCTGAAGTCTTTGCTCACAGATTTGAACTATGACGAAAAAATGAAGGAAGTATCAGGTAAAATCACAAATATACATCACCCATGGTAACTGTCTCTTAAATTATGAGACCATAATATGCTATTCTTTCACTAGACAAGCATAGCTCGGTACAGTTATGGCCGCAGGTCTATAAGCTCAATAAAGATAAGGAAATGATGAACAAAACTAAAGAATCATTAAACAAGGCCAAAGAGAAGGCATGTTCCTCCTCTGAGCCTGAAGCTAATCTGCTTGGCTTCCACTAGCACTTCA
Source organism: Brycinus macrolepidotus (assembly GCA_037974445.1). Classification (NCBI taxonomy): domain Eukaryota; kingdom Metazoa; phylum Chordata; class Actinopteri; order Characiformes; family Alestidae; genus Brycinus; species Brycinus macrolepidotus. The sequence continues at coordinate 9,705,023 of JBBPCZ010000002.1, read as the reverse complement.
GTAGAAATGCATTTTTAGAGTACCATCAAACAGCTTTATGAAAGAAAAAAAAGAATGTTGTAGAGAGTTGCTTCCAATTTGCCCTGCAGATAGGCAAAAACCTGAGGAATGGTATTCTTCTGAAGGTGAGAGTGCCACATAAAATATTTAATTCTGCTTGAAACCAGTCCTTATTAACTCTAGTATCATTAAGCTAACTTTTGGTCTTGTTTAATGCCCTTTTATTGACAAGGGTAGATCATCTTAGTTGACCTCAGCTGTTTAAAGGCATGGGGTTAAAATAAAACACCATCTTAGATCTGCAAGTGGACCAATAGATACATGAGTTCTGTGTTTGCATGACTTCAATGTCCATAGTGAGATTATTTGTGAGAAAAATCAATAATAGTCTTACAGTTATGAGGGCTCCTGAGACTCTAACAAACTGTCAGATACAGCATAGTGTATGCAACTGGGTCTAGGTGATTCATTTAAAGTTGATAAATCCTTTTTAAAAGTCTCATAAAAGGCACAAACAGTGGAAAGATAAAGCTAATTTAGAAATATTTCAACAAATTAGCCACATCTGCCAAAGTAAAAGAAGACAAAATATAAAAGTCCCTCACATTTATGGATTTTCAAATACAGTTTCATTAGTTGCCCATTTTGTAGGAAATCCAATGAAGTAATTCTTACTCATAATACATAAAAACGCTTTATAGTATCAGGCTGAATATGTCAGCCAGTTGGAATTCAAAATTGGCTCTGTGAAAATTGTGTGAAAATGAACGTGAATGAAGTGGGTGCTTTCAGGTATAATGGAGGTCTAAATGCATCTTTTTCATTTCATATAGTCTTTTTCACCTTACATGGCCATGCCACAATCTGTACTGCTTTAGTGTATGAAAAATATCATGCAAGGTTACCTTCTATTTAATATTCATTTCTAATGACGAACACAAACGTAAAAAAAAAAGTTCATTAGATTTTTTTTTTTATATGTTATATGGTAATTATACAAAATAGTGTACTAGTGAGGATTGGGTGATTTTGAACTAAGCCTGTGCCCTTTTCCCATAGTAACAGCAAATTAAACACTAATTTACTGTATTTACTAGTTTCAATTTCAAGTGCTCCAACCATCCATACATAGACACTCTGCTTCACTATAAGGCCAAAAGTATCTGGACATCTGCCCTCATTATGGAGTTTAGGTGCTTCAGCCACACATATTAATAACAGGTGTATAAAATCAACCACAAAGCCATGCAATCTCCATGGCAGCAGAATGGGTTACACTAAAGAGCTGGCACTGTCATAGAATGCCATCTTTGCCTCAAGTCAGTGAAATTTCTGCCCTGCTAGACCTGCCTATGTCCTCTGTATGTGCTATTATTGTGAAATGGAGGTGTCTAGGAGCAGCAGCAGTTCAGTTATGAAGTGGCAGACCATGCAAACTTACAGAGCGGGGCCACCAAGTGTTGAAGCATGTAACTTGTTTCCTGTGCAGGCCTTCTCACCCAACATCATTGCCTGACCTCACAAATGCTCTTCTGACTGAATGGGCACAAATTCCAGACACACACCAAAATCCTGAGGGAAGTTCTTCTGGGCATAAAGGGTGGGGGGGAACTCCATATTAATGCCTATGGCTCAGGGATGGAACGTAGGTGTGATGGCCAAGGTGTTCCAATGTGAAACACAGTTTGGTCTTTCCAGCTAAATTCAAGTCACACGTGCCTTGCCTGGACATTGTGAGAAAAAATGAGCCTTTTAGACCAAGATATATCCGTGGGATAGAAAAGTGTCTCGTTAAAAGTTAAAAAAAAAAAAAAAAAAAAAGGCTAATACCATCATGGTTCCAGCAAGACAGTGCTACAACATCCACACAAGAAGCTTTTGACATCCCAGACCCCTGACCTAAACTCCATAGAAAACCTGTGAGGTGAGCTGAAGACTAGAGGCCAAAAGAAAGGACCTAGAACCCTGGAGGATCTGGAGAGATTCAATACTGAGTAGTGGTCTCAGATTGCTCATTCTGTATTCTCCAATCGCATAAGATTTTCAAGGAGAAGACACATTGCTGCTATGCTGGCATCTGGAGAACGCACAAAGAAATAAATGTGGAGAAGCAAATAATTGTAACACCAGTGGTTTTGTTAAAAAATGTATTTTTTTCCCTATATTTTTCCATATTGCTAATATGTCTGCGCCATAATTACTGGCATCCTTGGTCAAGATGAGGTACTAAAAATGTCAAGAGGTCTTAAAAATGTCTTTGTATGTTCTTGCGGCTGATTATTTACACATTTTTTCAAAGTACAAATACTTCTAAACAATATAAACAACCACTATTACTAACTACTACTATAATTTTGTAACTAAAATGACTATATTAAAAAGACTCAATTTTTGTCTTTAGAGTAGAGTTTGACTGATATAAAGGCTGGGTTGATCCTGACCCACATTTTTATCAGTGTCTGCAAAATTATCACCAGTAATGGTCCCAGAATTGAAGTCACAACTACAGAGCAAAACTTAAGGAGAATATTAGCGGTTATTAGATATTACAAGAATTTTAGACTCGTAAAACTATACTGGTATTGGTCGTGATTTTTGTATCAGACAGTTAAATTAAACATTCATGAGAGACCTTGGCACACATTGACTCATGAAGAATTTTCATAAAGTGGAAAATAGCTGCATGAGTGCGTACCTGTGTGAGTAGCCACTTCCCTCAAAGAACAAAAAATAAACCTTTGATCATGGCCCCAACCATTGCTACAACTCTGGGGAGCCATTAAGATTGTTTCAGTGCTAGCTAGAGGAAATAAACTGATAGGAAAGACCTAATTAAGATAAGGTAGCTCCATGCACAGGCATGAAATGTGGAAAGTATGCAGGCAAAGAGCATGGCAGTGTGAAGGGTCAGTGAGACTCTTTCTAGCTGCAGCAGCTATGGCTGAATTGATTTCATACAAGCTTAAAGTTCAGGACTCAGTATTGATCCTGTTTGCTCCTGATTTTCACACACACCATAAGCTCATACAACTGCGAATCACAAATTATTCATCATCTGTAGCCTCAGGTTAAGACAAAACTAGTGTCAACCCCAATTTCACAGGAAATCGGACTCCTTCGCTACAGAGAGCTGACAAACTAAAGTCTCTTGGAGCTCACCTGCATACTGAGAATGAGGTGATGAATACCCTTGGCTAATTACAATGCAAAACTGACCCCTCACCACTAAAAATGGAGAAAAATGTAGTGAAACCGAGAACGAGTAATTACCAAGAACAATGCCTAATTGCAGCGCCTCTTTGTGAATTGCTTCACATAACGGGGCATCTAACCTTTTTTTCACAGCTAATTAACATGGCTGTCAGCAGTACTGTGCCTTCATTAAGATGTATGGCATCAAGGATGCTGGCGCACCATTATTGCTGAAACGGGAGGGAAAAAGTATTGTAATAAGTAGAGCAGAGGCCAGCGAAACCCCTTAATCTCATAAGTAACTGTTGTCACTATTTTTTTGCAAATAGATAAATTGAGAGATTTTAGTACCAAAGATGAGATGAACCTATTTTTTTTATAAAAGTATATGCAAGTCACAAACTCCAAAATGTTTGAAAATCAATACGTTTTTCACAATATAAATTGCACAGGTCATTACTTTTGCCACAACTTCTATAAGAGAACAGAAGTTGCAATTTAGTGGCACGTGATGCAAGTGTACTAAAACCTGATCACAGACCAGGGGGACATTCAAAATTCGATACAAATGATATTTTCTGAATATTAATGGCACATTAATGCATGTGATTGCTGATGAAATCTGCACATGCATGGTCATGTTCACTTCTCCTGCAACATATCTCTGTGTGCCTTTAAATGCATTTGTATTCCAACTGTGCACAGAGTGGCAACAGCCTGGGCAGTACAGTGATGGTGTACTCATTAAAGGCCAGGGAAGAGGTTTTGAAATCCCCTGGGAAACCCTAATACTCATGGACAAAGCTGTACACAAGTGGGGAAATATGTCCTTTTCTACTAGTGTCAATAGCAGGCCTACACTTGGTCTTTTCATTCCACACAAATTTACCTCTGCTGTGTTTCCCTGCTTCAAACACATTGCTCCACTTTTACTAAATTGTCTCCTCTGCTCCATTAAAAACAAAACTTCAATTCATTTCAATCTGATCAGAATTGTCTGCTTTATTTAGTTTTGTTTGTCATAAATATGTTACCAGAAGTTCCTATCATAACGCTAGAAAAAAAAACAGCTGCATAAAATGCCTCTGTTTATGCAGTGGCATGACTAACATCAGTGTAGGCAGCACAATTTACTGGAGCCCTTATATCACTACTCGTGCAGCTTTACATCCATGATTCATAGGAAGCCACAATATAATAATATCATTAGTTTGCATTAGAGCCTGGTCAAGAGACAGCAACAGAAAAGAAAACAAGAAAATTACATTGTTGTTTTACTCACTGAAGGTAATTTTATATTTGGGCCCACAAGGCCCATAGGGCCCACCAGTACTCATCTTAGTTCTGCCACGGCTATAAAAACAATCGGTAAAGTCACCTTTTGCTTATGAAAATTGCATGATTTTTCCTCAGAGTTTATAAGCATTGGATGACTGTTTTTTGTAGATTCAGCTGTTCCACACAGGGGTGGGAGAAACATAATATCATGATATTCTGACATTTTACAATATATCAAAATATTTCATTTTTCTGTGGCTTGATAAGAACACACACAATGCACCAGTAAAGTCACATTTTTAAAAAAATACCCTCAAAAACAACCCTCCTACAGCTCAGAAGTTTGCAATCACTTCTTTTATTCAACAAATATTTTTTGAATGTATTTTTAAATGCGTTTTTTTTTCAGTATTTCACATTTTTGAGAAAAATAAGATGATATGATCTTTATCTACGAAGCTATATATCTATGAATGATGCATTTCTACTCACATCTTGTTCAGTTATCTGACTTGGGCCCTGACCATCACTCTTTAAATATGATACATTCAAAATAACTTCATTCTCAGTGTAACAGACCTATCTCAGTTATTCATGGAATCTTTTATGGCTCCATCATTCTGTATGCATCTTCAAAAAAGTCTTAATTTTTCCTACAAACTATTGGAAACGTGAAAGTAGACAGTACCAGCATAATATTGGCAGTGTTTTATAGATATATCCTAATATGTATGGGTTTATTTGAATGAAAAACAATGATTACAAACTTCTGTATTGCATGGCACTAAGTGCAGTCAATTCCTGAACACACGGTGAAAGCATGGACAGCAAGAGCACAAGAGCCTGTAGTTGACCTCATTTTAATGAAAATTGCAGGTGTTCTCTAAATATTTCCAGAAAAGCAAACAATTTATCATGATAATCTACCTTAATAAAGCCATCACACTGCCCTCCCCTATTGAATGCTGCTGTTGTTGTAAGAGATGTGTCTGTGAATAGCGGGAGGGTAATTCTTATCGAACCACTTCCTTCAACATTTCAGAAAATGAAACACTGCCACTGTCACTTTGCTGTTCTGAAACTCCTTGATTGTGGTGTTTGCAGACTTCAGTATTAGCCCTGGTTTGTACACAATAGGACCGCTGAACAGTCTCTTTTTCAAGGTCCTGTATGCTCTCTGAGGATTTTCTCTCAGAAACAATGCGGTGTTTGTCTTGATTGGTATCCCACAGAGAAATTGACTAACAATGTGCCTAAAACCAGAAATCTCTGGTAGCTCTGAATACATTAGTGTTTTGCAAGCCAAAGTGACTTTACCTTTCTGAGGTAAGCAGTGCATGTTTCAGACAAGGCAAGGTAAGGCTGTTTTAGCTGGACAATGGTCCCAAACCCTTTCTCTCCATTAGCATACTGCTCTTCACAATGATTGTCCTCAAAGGTAGTTAGCTAGAGAAAAAAAAATCACTTGAAAGATCATTTAAAAACTCAACAGTAATCACTGGTCTGAAAGGTTCTTTAGGGAAGCAAAGGTGGTACTTTTATGTGATAACTCCAAAGAACTCTTTTTCAGCACCTTTACTGTTAAGAGTGGTAGATAATGACCTATCAGTACAAATATGTCACTGAGGGTGTCCAGTTTAAACTTGTGATAACTCCGTACTGTGCCCAGGCATGGTGCACTGAACCGTGCATAGGAACACTTTAGGAGGCCAGCCACAGGCATCTACCTAACCCTGCCCGAGAACAGAATGCAACCGTCCCATGTAACAAATATTGAGGCAAATGGATGACTTTGGTCTATGGAAGAGGTGCAGTGTTTGCTGGAAATTTGGGCAGATGCTTACAGATACCAAAAAACAATGGAACAACATCATAAGAAGCTGAAAAACTGTGTACTCGGTTTCTGCAGGTACGGGATGCACTCTGTAAGTCTGGCAGTTCTTTAGACGTAAAGGATGAAACAATGAGTAATGTGATGACGTAAGCATGCTCAGGTCCAGAACATTAAGTGCACTGTGAGTGCAGGCCAGCGGGGGAGTAAGGAGGAGGCACAATCGTGCATGGTACAAGGCAACTAGGCCTAGAGTAAGTACGCCCTAAGATGAAGTGATTAGCTGGAAAACAGTGATCATTCTTTCTGGCACCAAGTCATATATTGCTGTCGTCACTGTTGGAATATTAGTCCTCTTTGTATTTTGTTGAAGCCACAAATAAATCATGCTGATATTGTTGATGCTCAAAATGTAGGGTGGAGAATCGGTCGCAAAAAGAACTCCTTAATTCCAGGCACCTGAGAATCAAGCCTTGACTGCAACAACAAGCACCCGTGCACATAGGAAGGGCAAGGTATTCTGATGTCACTGTCTAGACCAGTGTTTCTCAGCCACAGTCCTGGAACACCCCGTTTTAGTGTTTTCCCTGCCCCTGCACAACCACTTCAACCTAAGTAAGGCATGGTAATTAACTGATTAGTTGGACCTGGTATGTTGAGAGCATGGAAATTTCTAAAATGTGCAGAGCACAGGGAGCCTCCAGGACCAGGGTTGGGAAATAATGGCCTATAGTGTCTATATGAAAAATGCAGCTGTCCACAGTTTTGCTTTAATGGAAATTTTTAGTGGAAAATGAAGTAAAATATAAAACCTGAAAAATGTGATTCTTGTGCAGATGTGAACATAACTGCTGGACCATGACTTTCTCTAAAATCTTAGATATAAATGGTAGATTAGAAGTGGTAATTTGTTAGTCTGTAATTTGACAGCTCAAATGGATCAAGATTTGGTTTCTTGATCAGAGGCTTAATAACTGCTAGTTTAAAAGCTGCTGGTAATTAACCAATGCTGAGAGAGGAATTTATTATTGCTAAAAGACAGCCAATTATTACTGATAAAACTTCTTTCAGTAAGCTTGTGGGAAGTGAGTCGAGTATGCAGGTAGATTTTGATCGAAATCTAAACAGACTCCTTTGCCTTTCCTTCGATCATCAAACATTGGAAGGAACAAGTGCCAAACAGTACCACAACCAAAAACAACTGATCATGTTCTGTGGTTCAGATACTGTTATTAACATGCAGCGATATATTCTAGCTTCTGGAATGAACAGAAGAGTGAAAATATCACTGATAAACAATTATTTTCATGGTAATGTGCATAAAAGAAACCTGCCCAAACTGGCAACACCGTACAGGTCTCAGTGCTGTTTGAGAGTGTGATGTTTGAACAGAGTAAGAAAGCAGAAAAAACATACTAAAAATATTATTTGTTACCAACTTAACAATGCATGCAGAAGTGATCCAGGCGCTAACAAGCACAAGCTAAACTCGAAATAAACACAGCTGTGATGATACTAGCTAGCTAGAGTAAGAAACTGCACCTGGAGTTAAAACAGTGAGATGAGATTATAAGAATGTAAGATCCAAAGATGCAAGATTCAAAGGTCCTGGGTTCAGCTCCAGGGTCTTTCTGTGTGGAGTTTCCCCAAGTCTGTCCCTGTGTGGGTTTCCTACCACAGTCTAAAGA
>JBBPCZ010000002.1:9636291-9669009 GCA_037974445.1 Brycinus macrolepidotus | reverse complement strand
CCGATAAGGAATCGAATCGAAAAGAAGAATCGATAATGGCATCGACATCGATAATTTCTTAGCGATTCCCATCCCTAGTCACCAGCAGTGTACAGCACCAGGCTCTTCTGTGAGTTTGAGAGACTCCATTCCTTGCATTCCTACATTTTCTTCTTCTCCTTCTTCTTATAATAATAATAATAATTATTATTATTATTATTATTATTATTATTATTATTATTATTATCAATAAGAAAAAAAAATTACAAAATAATTTTTTGTTCCTTTGTATGATATAATATAAAATGAAAATATTCAGCAGTTGCAGCCCTAAATACTATTGATACCTGTATCTGCATGATGGAAATGTATATAGATGTATATATGCAGATTTACTAAATCTATTATAGGTACGCATGCCATCCAACAGGTGGCAATACCACCAGAAATGAACAATGCAAAGCATTCCATCAAAGATGGGGTGGAGTCTGCTGCTAGGGGCCAGTGTAAGCCTGAAAGGTTATAAAAGCAGGTCACCAACCCCCGCCTAGCTTCTACAGCATCTGCCTGTCAAGGTGGACCTCCGAAGTTTCAACAACTTAGCTAAAGTTTAGCTTAGACGTCTGATCAACGTTGCAACAAGCCATCAACAAACTTGCAACAGGCATTTCTGTAACCTCAGCAGGAACAGACGTATCTCTAGCAGTTTTTCTCTGCTGCGAAACAAAGGTGTTTGTTGGGTGTTCCTGTGCACCTAGGAAAGCTGCACCTTCGTATTCATCATCTTCACCCTCACTTCTGTCCTCAGTGTCTAAAACATATAAAAGTAAGTTTCCAATGCCAACAAAAACACAAAACTACCACTTGACATTTAACCCCATTTGACATTTTGTTTGCTTCCTGCTAGATGAATTTGAAATCTATTTTTTCCACTACATCTCAAACCTTTTCCTCCATTCCATTCCTCCTCAGAGTCACTGCTTTCTATCTCACTGTCTTCACTGTCAGATAGAATTTGCCTAACATCCTGCTCTTGTCTTCCATAAAAAAATCTTATGTCCATTTTCTGCCAAAAAAGTAAAAAATAAAAAAATAAATACAAAAATTATTTACAGCTTATATTGTGAGCAAACACATGTCATAATATAGGATAACATCCAAGGACATGGTCAGTTAAAGCATCCTTGAAAAGTAACCCTTACTGAACAATGTTGCCCTGAGGCAACAAAATGAAAAACTGAATTTCTGCACATGCAAAATTAAAAAAAGCTTCATAAAACCTGACAAAAAGTTTCTCTAGACCTTTATACACACACATATTTATTTTATTTACAGATGATATCATTTTAAATATGAAAATGAAAACAAATAAGCTCACCTTTATCTCACACCATCTGCTCCAATGCCCATGTGTCAGAAAAGAAAGTCTCACCTTGAAACGATGCTTGACTGTGACTCCCACACCTCACTGGACTGTTCTTAGACACTTGTTTGAATATTCTTATTGGTAGCAGTCATTTAAAAATATTTACTGGACATAGGGCTTCAAAAAACTTTCTGTTGCCCAAGGGCAACGTTGTGCAGTAGAGGGTTAATCTGATTAGATTGTTAATTAAAAATATCAGAGTTGATTTCCATTCCACTGGCGAAAGGTCTGCATAATGAGGCTACAATCGTATCAGTCACAAAATCTTCATATTGGTCTGATCGTAATAAGCAACAGAACATTAGCCTCCAGGTTTGCCAATGGCTTCATCAATCCAACAGACAGTCCAAACCCAATCTAGGGCCAGAGGGAGGCGCCGAATCTTCCTTATCACTCTCAGTGACGCATACACCCCTTTCTCACTCCTCCTCAGCCAAGATTAGAGAGATGAATAGTAAGCTAAGTGCTTTAAATTCAGCCTTTCCTAGGATAAGCCCTCCAGGGGCAAAAGCCATTCCGCTGGGTGGTCAGTCAGCCACAGTCTCCTGCTTTGATAAGTCATCGCGGATGGACAGCACTCTCAATCAGACAGGGCCGCATGTCCGCCCCTCTGCCTCACTGTTGTACGCCTCATTCCACCTATCTCTGACGACAATCAACAGCAACCTCCCCTCTCCCCACCTTCCTGTGTCTTCATAGGGCACTCAGGCCTATGCTGAAATAAATGTGTCAAGAAAGCAGACACTTTAAATGTCCATGCAAGGATTTTTGCAGACTGCTCCAATGTGTGACACACATGGCACAAAAAGCTATATAATTACCCTGGCCTTATTTCCACACACTGCGCACGAGAAAGGCCAGCTGAAATGCGATTCCATTTTTGTCTGCTATAGAATTTCCTTGCCAAATCAAAACCGCAATTATACTCCTGGTGTACCTGGTGGGCTTGCAAAGAATGAGGACAATTCAGACAGATTTAAAGGAAAGAATCACAGATTAAAAGTCAAATATATCCACTCTTTTTACAGCTACGACAATTTCCTAAGTCCTGACCATAATTATTTTAACTTTGATTTGAGCTGTAGACCTGGGTGATTCAATACAATTCAATATCACAAATTTTTTTCACAGCATTGTGGTATTTGATCATATTTACATTTGTTTTAATAAAAGAGAGTCGTGTTTTCTTACTGGTACTCTATGCCACTGGAACGTCCTACAAACATGCCCATTGCTTGTTTTAATATGGTCTGTTTTATTCTTTCTTATACAATTACTATCAAAAGGAGATTTTTAACAGTTTAATTCTAAGTGAATGTTACCATGGATAAAATCCTCAGTCTCTATGATGATGGCTAAAACAAAATGTCAGTATTGTATAACAGTGTAACACACACACATACACACACACAGACACACACACACACATATCTCGCCCAGTGAAGAAGTCCCTCATCAAACCTGAAACAACAGTCAATGAAATTTATCCCACTTTATGAATTTAGAAATCTTCCACAAAAGCTCTTAACACTCTAATGGGGCCAGGAGACCCCTCACTACTACCCAAGACAGAATAAGATTCAGGACTATGGACAGAGAAGTCATAGGGGAAGTAAATGTGTTTACAGGTCTGTGAAAATACTGCATATTTGAAGGTGCTAACCATGACAAGTGCAGCTTCCTTTCTGAACTTATCTCTTTCCTCTCACCCTAGCCACTTTCTTTTTTTATTGACATTTTGACACAATCTAATCTGACTCGTATACTCCTCTTATTAATATCAGTGCCATAGTGCCCCATTATGACAAAAGAACTCTGCCCTTTGTCCTCCCTCATTCAGGGGCAGCCAGCCATAGAGGTCATGCTGATGTGCTGGAGTATTGGAGGGAAACAGAATGATGTGGGAGTTACAATGGAGACTTCTTTTTTCCCTCTCTGAGAGCAGAGACAATCGCATGCTGTGTAATTGAACTGACCTGCTGACCATTTGCTCTCCTTGACCTCGCCACACAAACTTCCTCCCACTTTGCTACAGAGGACAAGTAATGGCCGTTAAGAGCCCTGCCTATGGTCTCCACTGAAAGTACAAGAACTGTGTTTGAACTTGTGAGGGAGGAAAACACTCAGGGACAGCTGTACAAAGATTCATCAGTGTAGAGCAGCGTCTCAACAGAGTAGTGAACTTTTGAGACAGTCGCTTTTAATGAGAACAAAAAAAAAAAAAAAAAATCACATTTGGGTCATATTACACATGGGTGCAAATGATCAAATATTACGTTAATGAGACACTATCTGCCAGGGGTACTCGAACCCCAGGGACCACTGACAAATAACACTGTCTCTCTCCACTGTGTCAGTTGTCATATTCATTTGCAGATACTGCAAGAAAAGGTCAAACAAGTATGAGAAACTGTTACATCCAGTCAGAACTCTAATGAAGAGGACAGACTTTCAACTTGTGCTAGGATGGACTCAGTTCCTTACCAGTGACTGCCTTTGTGCTTATCTGTGCCTATCTATCATTTAAGTCCCTCTTTACTTTCATTGGACTTTCGCTGGACCTTCGTCATTATCGCTGACCAGAACATCACCACTGAGAAGTTGGATATTGCCATGACAATATGAGAAAAAACTGAGATTAAAATAGTATGCCTCTGACTAAGTGTGTGCCCAGCACAGTAATACAGAGCTTTTTTTTTGTTGTTGTTTAATTAAATCTGAACTGCAAATGCATTTTTTGGCACTGAAAGGTTCTTAGAAGAACAGTCAGCCATCTCTGAACAGTTTCAGCTGTTCCTAAAACATGTTATATAGGCCAACACAAGTGAAAAAAAATATGTAATTCTTAAAAAGGTCCTTTTTGTGATGCAGGGTAGTGACAGCACCATGCTGTATGTGTTCCAGTGTAAGTACACTGGTGCAATATGGATTCTGCTTTATGTTGCTTTTCATTTGTTGTCATGTTTCCCTGCTGGCTGGAGAGCCAAAATATTGACTAAGAGTACTGTTTAGACATGGCTCCGAGACTTCCCACGGTGCCCGCATAAACAATGCTATTAGACTTCCTGGGGTGGTCACTTGAGCAACGCTATACCGCAGCTACAAGGTGTCCCAGGACAGTCACTTGAGTGAGACTATACTACAGCAATGAGGCCCGGGACAAAGAGTAGTTAGGTCAATTGCTCTGCAACTGCCAGAATGGAATTCAAAACCCCCTCAGGGAAACATACTGCTATCCTAATATTTAACATTGCACCAATCTAATTACATCACTCTCCTTTCTATCACTGCAGCCATTTTTGTGATGATGACAAAAATATGAGCAATCAAGAAGCCCTACAATGCTGCAACAGTCTGCCTTTGTTTTGCTACGTAGTCATGGGACTTTTAATTTGACATCCTGAGTTCTACTCTTCCTCACTCCTCACTTTGATTTGTCCCATGACTTCAATTAGGCTCACCTCGTTTGTGCCTCCTCATTTAAGCCTTGAGGCTTGGGTCCGTTCATCCTCACTATTACCCTCTCTTCTCCTCCCTTTTTTTGTGTTGTGAGTATGTTTGCCTGTCTGTGTTTCCTTTCTAGTTCTGGTTTCTGGTTCCGTTACGCCTGGCTTGTGCTCCCCTCTTGTGTGAAGGCTCCCAATGCGGTGGAAGTCTGCTACTTGCTGGGGCCTTGTGTGTTTGGTACACGCCGACCTCACTGTTCAGGACCATGCAGTCTGCCCCTTCTGCTTGTAAGGGCCTACTCTGTCTGCTGCACTCTGGGAGCTTGTGTGTTCACTATGCGCAAGCCTATGGCCTCCCTTGTCAGGACCATGTGGCCCACCCTCTCTGTAAAGTTCTGGAAGGGCCTTGCTTGGAACCTTGTGTGGTTGCTTGACACAGGACTCCCCTCAGCAGGGGTATGTGTGATGGGTCCCTCCAGGGATATCTGTCGCTAAACCCCTGGTGCCTTTTGTGGTTTTGTGTAGGCTCCACCTGTCAGGTGTGTGTGTGGTTGGCCACTGGTCTTGATATGGCCTCACCAGCATGGACCTTTGGATGTATCCCTGAAAAGGCCTTTGTTCGTCTGACTCCTGTATGTGCTGTATGAGCAATTGCCCCATCTCTGCCCTCTGTGTTTGCTGCTTATTTTCCTGTTTTCACATTAAAGCCAGATCCGTAAACTGCTGCATGTGTCTCTGTTGCCACACCCATGACACAATGTGACAAATGATAGATGATAAAGTGTAAAGTCCTCATATGTTACAAATGGAAATATCTGCCACGGACACAAAGCACTGCTCACTTGAAGTTAAGGTTACCTTCTCTTTTTTTTTTTCTGCTGGCTTTTTTTTTTGTGCACCAAAAGGCATCATTTAAGAAGCCATTGCTTTAGGAACATAAATACCCAGACTATGCATAATAAATGAAAAAGCAAATGAAATTGCTTTGGCTTTTCTGCAATGTGGACTTGAGCAAAGCAACTGAAGGGAAAAAAAAAATGCAAAGCAATATACGTCTGTTTGTCAGTGCCTTACTTTTGCGTTTCTCTCAAAGTCACAATCCATCCTTCTTTATGCTGGGCTAATGATGTTTGACAGAATGACAAGGCACCTCTTTGGAAATTTCCTATATGAAAACAGTGGCATGTATTGATCAACGGCTCTAAATACTGTTTGGTCAATGCATAATTTATTAGTTTGCACAAAAGGAGACCGTCGCAGAACAATCTTGTTTGTTGATGCCAGCCCAGTAAAATTGGAGCCGATCTCGGCGCAGATTGCAGCAGCATGGCCAAGAGAAAGCAAAGCACGGCAACAGTAAAGAACAATAGGCAGAGAGCGTGTTTCATTTAAAACCACACTTTTGAGAAGAGATGGGAACACCACGGCAGACAGACACGGGTTTAATTACCCTGAAAAAAAATCACAGCACTCTCGCTGCTCCCCAGCTTATGTCCTGTGACAATGATGTGAAGGCTTGAAATCTGGTGGCTAGGGTGAACAGTGGAGAAGAAAGCATATCCATTTTTGCAGGGTTAAGGGAAGAAATCTCGCCACAAATATCTCAAGCCCATCGGGATTCTGTACCTGAGCAAAGTCACTCCAAGGTGATATCTGGCTGAATTGGACATTGGGTGTCTCTTGACTCTTCATTATTAATTCAGCCTTTGGCTCATGGGTGCCACAGTATCATTTCAAAGGCTGAGATGAGAAATTGAAGAGCTGAGGGAGTAATACTGCAGCTTTGCTTTCTGACCTGCCTCTTGCCTGTCAATATAGCCACTCGAATGATGAGGGTCACTGCAAAGCTCATTCAGAGCCACTACAGCATACCCCTCTGTGGTTCAGAAACTTTGGTTGTCACAAGATTCAGGCTTGGTTTTTTACATTTCAAATGAGTTTTGTCAGCATAAGTGAATTGGAACTGTTGTACTGTGGCCCAACAAATAATCACTAGGCACTGTAATAATTTGGCCAAGATGGATAGCAATAGCTTTCATTAAGCACACACTAGACCTTTTGCTTTGTAATCTCGCCTTGAGACTCCAAAAATAAAATCAATTTCTTGACGCAGGGCCAGCCCTATCAAATGGAAAAAAGCTGTGTCTCGCTTTGAATTATGAAGTACTGATCATAAACATTAGCAAAATGGTTCTGGCAGAGACTCATGCCACGAACTGTGTAACTGATTTATAGCTGCTCTCAGAGCTTTTACCCAGTTAGAACAAATATATATTTGGCCACAATTACAGATGAAAGACAGCGTTAATGTATGACTGACTGGTGAAATCTCCATGAAAAAGCTTATTGGGGGCTGTCCTTTACAGAACACATTTCTCCTAATCAATTATCGATTAAAACAATTAAGCTTAAATAATCAGCAGCATCGCCATGTGTTGCCCTTTGGAGCTGAAATGCTCCTAAAGCCTGCCAGTGAGCTGTGAGCACTTTGAGACAGCTTCAAATGTGGTTCTTTCATGTAGATCGTTTCATAGAGAATGCCAAGCGGGTTGGTGGCAAAGTGTGCTTCAGAGGACTTGTGCAGCAGCTGCCTCCACAAAAATAAATGTTCCAAGCAAAGGCACATCTTTGACATTGGGACTAACTGCATCCTCCTAGCCACATTGATTTCACAATTCATCAGGAGAATATATCGCCAAGAATCAAAACAACGTAGCTGAGGCTAGCCTGAGGTCATAATGCACCTTGCATGCAGAAAGCACATTAATTCAGTTTTGGTCCCACAGTGATAAGAAGCTGGGTCTGTAAAGATTGTCTTGGTCTGTCAGTCAAAAGATCCATAAAGTGTTATTACAGGCTATGATATGGTGGGCTTGATAGGAGGACTGGGTCCTTCCTGTAATATCCATCAGCTTGGTTTTAGAAGCCCACAGAGGCAACAGCTCACTCTCAAAACACTACACAGGCAAACAAGCAATAATCTTGTTTACCATGGCCCACTATGACTAGCACAGGGTCTACCGGGCTTCAAATGGGGATTCATTCACCCAGCCAACACTCGGCTACTAGATAAGACAGATAAGGAATCGGGTGAGAATAACCCAGTATTGCTGCATTACCACACAGTGAAACAGAGGGACACTGTTCTGTGTGAAGCTGAGAGGTTTGTGGAGTGATTTCATATTCCACCACAGTCCATAGTCTGCAGTAAGCCCAACATGCTTAAGCATCAAATGAATCTCATTGTCTCCTCTGCACATTGTGTCCCTGAGAAAAATGAACACAGCCACGCGGTGCTCCTCCAGGTAGAGGAGATTAAATTACCACCACCTCTTGGCCGAGGCAAGTCACTCCCAACTAGGGTGAGTGGCCCCTCCACTATGTATAAAGATGTGTACCACGGCTACAGTGTGACTTGGAAAGGCACTCCATCACCCTGCATCCAGAGATTAATGTAGGAAAATGTCACAGGGAATAAGGTCACGCACTGAGGAACCTGGCTGAGAGAATAGGACAACAACGGGGCGTTCTGCAGTCTGACCAGCACTGCCCATTCTCAACACAAGCCAGACAGCACATGGGAAAGAGAGAGGAGACAGGAGGCTTTTTTATGGAACATTAAAGATAATGGGAGACCATTCACTCAGGTTTTCTGAAATTGCACCACATGTGCACGTCAGTGTGTCCAGAAAGAAAAAAAGTGTGGAAAAAAGTGGAAAAAAAGTGTGGAAAAATGATGTTGTACAAAGCCATATTAGCCCCAGTTTCCAGTCATTGTGTTCGAGAATGACTCCCAAGCATGGCTTGAGGGGAACAATATGTTACCTTGAGCAGAGGTGTGACCTGCATCCAGAGCATAGCTCATGGACCTCATTAAGGAGGTTAGTGGTCCCATCAAGGAGCAATATGCCATTAGACTCACTACACTGATCTTTCATTTATGAAGATAGGGAAGACCTTCTAGGCTCGGTATTCTACACATCCTTCACATACTGTGTTGTTGGCATTTTAGGGCACATTATATTTAGATCAATCATAGTTTTTTTTTTTTTTTTTTTCTTAGAACACATATACACAGACCTTCTACTTGTGGATATGTGCATTTTTTGTGGTCTTTTATCAGTGTCCAATAGATTAAGGAATCATTAAAATGTTATTAATAGTCATTTCTAACATTTCGGTCAAATGAAAACATAACAGAATAGACCAAATTTCATGCATATGATCACATCATTAGAATAAAAAAATATATATTGTTAGGAACTGTGCAGAGCAGTGATAGAGCAGTCGTGTTCTTGTCAAAGTGGAGAACTGAGCACACTGGAGTTGTGTGTATATATATATATATATATATATATATATATATATATGATTTTTCACAAACTGCCCAAAGGTTTGTTGGTAACTGCTCATCCAATGTTACTCATGAAATCAGGGGTATTAATAAGAAACAGGTTTCTTTGTTGCAGTAACAGCCTCTACTACTAGGGCTTCACACTAGATGTTAGAACATTGCTGTGAGGATTTGATTGCATTCAGCAATAAGGGCAATACTGAGGTCATTTACTGATGCTGGATGACTAGTTCTGGATTACAAACACCACTTCAACTCATCTCAAAGATATTCAGTAGTGCGCCACCAATCCAGAGAATGTAATTCCACTGCTCAGTGCTGGAGGGCTTTTCAGCCTTCTGATCAATGTTTGGCAATGGGTGCTCCTTAAGTAGCTGAATTCATCAGAAGGGATGTCTTTGAACCTTTGTACACATAGTATATCGTCATAACACCCAGCATTTTTATCTAATGCACATACAAAATAATGCTTGCTCACAGCAACCTCAAAGATCTAAAAGTTGAGAAAATATTGCATAACTCAAACTTTTATACCTGAGTGACCAGTGTAAGTTAACTATTTATATTGTGGGCACAGAAAAGCATCACCTCCTTCAAAATGTTTACATTTTGTTGCTTTGCAGCCTATAATAGAGATACACATTTTTTTCACAGGTATATTTACTCAATGCAACTTATAACATCTAAATGAAAGATATGATAGCAATAGTCTAATCAGAATCACTGAAATGGATAAAGGATCACCGTCTCCCAAAAAAATACTTCTTAATTCAATCAGGTGTAATTAATCATCTTCTCTATTGCACGCCAAGACAATTGGTTTCCAGCTGTGAGAAAATGTAATCATTTTGATTAATTCAGCATAAAATCAGCTATTCCTGGAGTATTCCAGTGCTTGGTAGTGCAATTTAAAGCAAACAGTCAACACTAGGTGGCAAGACACTGTCAAAAGATCTCAGTTGTGGACAGGCACAAATCAGGAGATGGATACAAAAAAAATCAAAGGTTTTATCGATCTCTTGGAGCACAGAAAATGGAATAATTAAGAAGTGGAAAGTGTTTGGTACTATTAGGACCCTCCCCAGACTAGGCCACCCCTCTAGAGCGAGGAGAAAACTGGTCAGAGAGGCTACCAAGAGGCCTGTGGCAATTCTGAAGCAGTTACAGTAATTTTCATGGCAAAGAATAGTCATTGTGTGCCTGTGACGATAATGTCACAAGTGTTCCACAAATGTGGCTTGTATGGGATGGTTGCAAAAAAAGCCATTTCTCAATGAAAGGCCACATTAAGTCTCGATTGAGCTTTGCCAAAATGCACCTTAAAGTTTCTGAAGCCAAATGGAAAAGGTGTTTGGTCAGATGAGAGCAAAATCAAACACCAAATGGGATGTCTGGTACAAATTCAATACAGCACACTATGCAAAGAACACAATACTTACAGTAAAGCATGGACGTGGGGGTGTTTCTATGCAGCAGGGACTGGGGCTCTTGTCAGGGTAGAAGGATGGGAAAAAATACTGTCAAATTATTGAGGAAAACCTGCTGCCCTCTGCCAGAAAGTTGTCAATGGACATCTTCCAACATGACAATGACCCAAAGCACACAGCAAAACTGAGCACACAGTGGCTGAAGGAGAAAAAGGTGAATGTCCATGCATGGCCTAGTCCGAGCCCTGACTTAAACCCTATTGAAAATCTGTGGAATAAGCTGAAGATTGCAGTCCACCAATGATCAACATCCAAGTTGACTGAGCTTGAACAGTTCTGTAAAGAAGAGGGGGCAAACATTGCACAGTCTAGGGGCCTTATTGTGCACCAGCAGAAAGTGTGATGCAAAGTGGTTCTGCTAGTTTCATACCAGTGCATTCCTCATTTTCACATCACGTTTTCAAAATAAATGATTTTGCATCCATTTGCAGGCGTGGCTGGGCAAATTGCCACAGCATCACTATTTTAAGGCAGCGAAATGACATTGCACTTTTGACCAACAAAAACCACATCTAAAGTGAGTGGCATATTATCAAACAATATTTAAATGGCACAGCTTAGAAATGTGTGGGTGCCCAGTGCTCGTTACGGAGCAGGTTGCGGGTAATTATCAGAACATTTTGCAAAAAGTGGAGGAAAAAGTTAAATATAAATATAGAGGCAGCAATGTACCATGCACAAGTAGGTCCGTTTTTTCGGCAAAAAAATTGATCTGGGTTGCCAGGTAAACACGTCATTATAACAGCAATAGCTCATGCACCCCTGCCTTTTAAAGGTGAGGTGAGATGAGGTGCCATTCTGATTGGTTTATTGCATATTACACCTAAAAAAACATATCCAAATAATGAATAGAGTTAGGACAAGGCAGTAATTAAAGCAAAAGGTGGTTCCAATGACAAAGGGGGTTAATCTGTAATCCGTCTCAGTGATTCTGGATTTTTATTTATATATATATATATATTTTTTCTGTTGTTATCCTATCTTGGATGTTATTAGTTGCATGGAGTAAATCCAGCTGGATTTTTTTTGGGCCTTCATTTCAGGCTACAAATGTGAATATTTTAAAGGGGCTGATTCTTTTCTATACCCACTGTATGTACTTCACAGTGCCATATATAATGATAAAGAGCAAATGCGAAAGTAGCCCTTACTCCGACACACATCCACCTGGTAAAGATAAATCACTTCACAAATGTGTCTATTTACACATGGATGGTCTGTGATAAATGACTGGATGTTGTTAGGCTTGTGCTGTTGTGTTAAGAATGAACGGCAGAGAGGGCGTAGATTTACGTCAAGACTCACGGAGGCTGCTGATTCCCAAGGATCCCAGCTCGGGCTGACTGATGATTCAACCTCCGCATCCTGCTTACGCTGCAATACAGGGCTCCGCAAACAAATAAATAGCTTTAAAAATCACCTCTGCTCTCATGCAAAGATGCCACTTAATGTGTATAGATATTTAATATGATGCTCAGCATAAAAGTTAAATTGAATTTCCATCATATCTCACTACTTTTAAAACAGCTCACCCAACTACCACAATGCATAGAAGCATGCGTAATGGCATACGGGACTTTTAGTTTCTAAAAACTCCAGCATCCCTTTGATAGACACACACACACACACACACACACACACACATCCATATATATATATACATATATTCAAATACTATATATATATATACGTGTGAATGTCTGTGTGTGTGTGCAAATAAAAACCTAATGTTTTGTCTATCCATTTTATCTACCTAGATTAGCGTTGCAGCTTTCTGAGTCATTTGTACCACACATGCACATAAGACACTTAACCTTCCATCTATGACCATAAGACATTACAGGACTTTGGTATACCTGTCTTTCATGCTGTCAGTGCTAGCCGAGAAGCTGTGGAGCCTCTTAGCCTGTAGCAGGCTTATGTCCATGCTAGGTTAATGGCTTTCCCCAAGAGACCAACTGTTTCTTCCACTCTCTTATGTCTGCCCCTTCAACCACAAACTGGTACTTATACTCTAGTTTATATTGTGGTTCACACAGGAGGAGGTGAGGGACAGCTGCATTTTCATTCTGACTCAGCCATTCAGGTAAACTCTAGCGTGTTTTGTGCTGTTGGTGTAATGCATTATTTGTGGCAGACCAGAATAAAAATTGAATGCAATCAAATCCTCACAGATGTTCCAACATCTAATGTGAAGCCTTTTCAGGAGAGTACAGACTGATTTCAGGAAAAGTGGTGGATGAGCAGGTATCTTCAAACTTTTGGGCATATGGCATGTATATACATCAATCAACCATAAGATGAAAACCACCAATAGGTAAAGGGAATAACAGTGATTATCTTGTTAGAGTGCCATCTGTTAAATTGTGGGTATTTCAGTTCTTGAAGTTGATGTTTAGGAAGAAGTAAAAAAGGGCAGACGTAATGATCTGAGTTACTTTGACAAGGGCCATCATGGCAGGTTTTGTAGGGTGTTCCCCATGTGGAGTGGTTCAAAGAAGGACAACCAGTGAACCTCCAAGGATCAGGGGGATTCAAAGGCTGAACTATCTGATCCGGCCCCACAGAGAAGCTACTGAAGCACAAATTGTTGAAGAAGGCAAGTCGGGGAGGAAGTGTGATGCTCTGGGCAATGTTCTGCTGGGAAACTTTGGGTTCTGGCAGTCATGTGGATGTTACTACATCACCTACCTATCACTACCAGACCACGTACACCTCTTCATGGCAATGATATTCCTTCATGGCAGTGGCCTCTTTCAGCAGGATAATACATCCTCTCACATTGCAAAAATTGTTCTGGAATGGTGTGAGGAACATGACGGAGAGATCAAAGTTTTGACTTGGCCTCCAAATTCCCCAGATCTCAATCTAACCAAACATCTGTGGGATGTGCTAGACAAACTTATCTGATACATGGAGAGGCCACATCACAACTTCCAGGACTTAAAGGATCAGCTGCTAACATCTTGGTGCCAGGGACCTACAGAATATTAAGCAGGTGGTTTTAATGTTGTGACTGATTAGTGTATGTGTGCAAATTAACTGTTAGAAAAATGCCATTGCATAACAACAAGGTCTTACATGCTGTACAGTAAATCTCCCTGGATCTGTCTCCTCTAAAGTGTGAAAAGAGAAAAAATATATTCAATACACTGCCTAATAACTCACAAGAGGTTTATGAGAAGTATAATGCCTAGTTGACCTCACAACCTGTAACAAATGAACAAATCAGACATTCACTAAACAGTCCCATGATCATATATTTGCCTGTGAAAATTAAATTTGGTGGGTTATTATTATGAGTGCCTCAGTAGTGATGGTAACAGCCATGCATGCTGTAGGCATGATGTTGGCACAGTTTGAAAGTAAACATCCAGTTTCACACTCCATGACTTGGCACAGAGAAGGTTATTGGCATGTATTGTAGAGCCCAGAATTGCTCTTTCATTATAGAAGTTTGGACTACACCACCAGATTATCAGAAAATCTGATCACAGAGGAGCTTCCACAGCCAACCCGGACCAGAATTGTGGCCAGCCTCCTGAAAAGCATGTCCTCATGCCAAAATGTGACTTGAGAGAATCGCTGAGAGTGACAGAATGGGCGACAATCTGTTGTCTTGCAGTCAATAAGGAAAGAACGATAACGCTATAAAAACTCACTTCCTCAGAGTGTTTGAGCCGGGATTGGAACTGTTTAGTTGCAGTTGCAATTTGCCTCAAATGTTTCCCCTTAGGCTGCACACGGTAAAGTGTATACTCGTGCCCTACAGGTGGGACTCAGTTTTGACTCCTAGTCCTACCATGTGCTATACTGACTGCAGGGCCCTGAGAATGCAACTGGCTGCCTTCTTATTAAGATGAGAAAACTGTTCCTCCTCCTCTATGTGTAGTTTCTACCTGGTTTGTCAGCCAACTGGGAATCTGTGTGGTCATATGGTAGATACAAGCTCTTGAAGCTTACCACAAAACTCCATGGAGAGCAGTACAGACGGAAGAACTGGTATTATTCATTTGCCTTGATCCATTTAATTTTAATGTGTTTGTGTGTGTGTGTGTGTGTGTGTTCTTTGATTATGTAAAAAAGACTAAGTACTAACTTAACAATACTTAATTAAAGCAAAGTAAAGTGGCCCGTTATGGTCACGCGTGAACACTCCACAGCACACAGTGTGAACAGTGTGAAATTTTTTCTCAGCGTTCAACCCATTCACCAAGTTAAGCAGTGGGCAGCCAGGAACACAGCGCCCGGGGAGCAGTCCACACTGCTCTTGCTTGAGTCTCTTGCTCAAGAGTACCTCAGTGGTGCCACTGGCAGTCCTGGGATTCAAACCCATGACCTTCTGATTGCAGGGGCAACTCCCTAACCACCAGGCCACCAGCTGCCCCAATTTAAATTGTATTTAGCAGAGAAGGCCCTCGTAATACCCGTAGACAGATAACTAAAGAGGGGGATGCATTCATGTCCATTGTGGCACCAGATAAATGTGCAATGTGAATGCAGTGTTACTTCCAGACTCCAGATTCTGTTGTTCAAATGGGGAGAGATTAATTACACACAAAATGAACCATTACCATCTTTACAGGGAAAGAAAATCAATACAAATTGTTCAAAAACAAGTTCCATACTCACGAGTTAATTTAATAAATCAGTTAATCAATATTTGCCAATGGTTCCTTTATAGGTGTGCACAGTCAGAGCTAGGAACTGATTTATTTACAGTATGTAGCCAATGTGTGTGGTGATTTTTTTTAATAATAAACATTTGTTTGTTTGTTTGTTCATTTATTCATTTTGTTATGATTACTATTTTGGCTCTCATCTGTTTTACATTGCATCTTTCATGCAAAACATAACTTTATAGCCGGTCTCTCCTCAACCTCTCATGACCTGTACCAACATTCCATTCCATGTTAGGAAGATGATGTAGGATATTTTTTTATCTACATATCTGCTGATGCCGAATTGGATGCCAGTATTTATTATACTGTAACTTATAACTTATATTTCAAATGTCATCAAATACCGGTTTGAAATGTTGGTCAAATCTACACCTATGTCATCAGATCATTTTTATTAAAGCAAATATCCATATAATTGAGATATCACTAAATAACAAGTGTATTGTCATCAACTAATCAGGAAAAGAAAAAGTGCACTTTTTTAGACTGTCACATATTAATGGACATATTCATTATCCTATATTAAATCAGAAATAATTATCCATTATTAATAATTTTCCATCTTTCAAAATGGCTTTTCAGCTCTAAAATGGCAGGCAAGATTAGTCAGCTAAATTATGAGGTTCACACTGCAAACCTCTGAAGACCGATGTTGGAAAAAAAACCCCTTAAGGGGTTTTTTTTTTTTTTTTTTTTTTTTTAAATAACAGGTATTCTCAGTTGTTGAGTATCCTCAAGATAGGCAATGTCAGAAAAATCAAAAAGTCCTGCCCATTTCAGGACAAGGTAACCTTTATTGAGGGTCACTCTTATAGAAGCACAAAAATATCACTATAAGGGAAAAGTTCCCTAGGACTCGAGTCTCTGAACCAGAGGCACAGGGCACAAGGCCCCTCCCTGGAAATATGCAGACCTGGGTTTTATGTGTCTGCTCTTAGAGTTGCCTCCAGGCAATGACTGTTCTGGTCTGGGACTTGTGAAGGAGTCTTTAAAGTCAAAGCCACGTGTAATTTCATTGGAGAGCTTTGTGTATCTAGAGACATGACACATTGCCTCCACCAACATCTCCCCCCCCAACAGGTGGGCTGCACCAGAAAGGAGCGTCAGGAACATAAATGGCTAATGGAAAAGCACAAATCTAAGGTTTTCGAAAACAAGCGCAAAAATGGAACCTCTAGGGATGGAAATATGACTGCCAGTCTCATCATCCAGCATTGGCAGTACGCATAATAACATCAGTAACACAAAATGACAGAACCTGCACCCAAATAAACATAGTCTAAAGTGTACCAAAAATAAATACTCTCTGAAGTTGGAGTGGAGGTGGTAAAACGTTGCTGTTGTTGTCTTCTCTCTTTTTTTTTTTTATCACTTTTGCCCATATTGTGCAGAACGAACGATTCCGTCTACAAAAGCCCACCACCTCCCCACAGCCGCCGCCCCCACCCGCTGTTCTTTCCTGATTGAAATATGCCACAGAGCTTCTAAGACTTTCCCTCCACGGGGAGATTTTTACCCTATAGTTACAGCCTGGCTTCAGCTTTTCCACTCAATTTAGCCCTTCTAAGCAGAAGACCAGTGGCCTGGGCGTGTTCCAACTGCCACTGACAGCAATCCAGGCAGTAACCACCAAAGCAGAGAATGGCTAACATGGTACATCACAAACATTACCGTTGGGCTAGAAATGACATCTGTGCACAAGACCATGCATCCAACACAGCCACACACGCTAGACTTACACTAATGCATACTAATGTGCACCATGTCTTACTTTCAAACATTAATGTATTTATTATACTTTTTGTATTTATCTTTACATACGTATAACAGTTATTTCAGTTACTTCAGTTATCACTTCAGTGTCAGAAGAATGAAATGTTTGAAATGATCTCAAAGTCAAAAATGAAAGAATGATTAAACGAATTAAATGATTAAGAAGTAAATAAATGAATGAGTTACACTGTGTTTCATTTTGCTTCTGACATTAAATTGAGCTCACAATGTAATTCATTCGTTCATATGTTCATGCATTCATTTAGACATTTGAAGTAGGATTATAAAGAATGAAAAGAATAAATGCATGCATGAACAAACTGAATAAATCAATGAGTGAATGTTTATATGAATACACACATAAATAAATGTATGATTAAATTAATGTATGAATGAAGAAAGAAAGAAAGAAAGAAAATGGATGGATGGATGGGTGAAAAAAATGAATGAATGAACGAATGAATGAATGACTTACGTAATTAATTAATAAATAGACGGATGAATGGCTGAATATAAACAAACAAACAAATAAATAAATAGATAAATAAATGTATGAATGAATGTATACATACATAAATAAATGTATGAATGAATGAATGAATGTATGAATGAAGAAAGAAAAAAGAAAAAGAAAGAAAGAAAGAAAGCAAAGAAAGAAAAGGAATGGATGGATGGGTGAAAACATGAACGAATGAATGAACATACGGATGAAAGGCTGAATAAATAAATAAACACACAAACAAACAAATAAATGTATCAATGAATGCATAAATAAATGGATGGATGGATGGATGGATGGATTGATGGATGGATGGATGGATAGCAAAAATAGCAGGAAATTTGAAGATAATGAATCACTGCTGTATATGCATAATCTTCACTTTGCGTATTATATAAGACACTGCGTCACTGATCACTGTAAACTATAGTCTATACTGAGTCAATACCATGGTCACTGCACAGCACTTATGATTAGGCTCTTCAGGCTCTCGGCTGACCTTCAGTTTATGATGGTACTTATGTGCCTTACCTCAGCTGCTGTGCATTAGCACGGAAACAAATCCGCATCTGAGTACACCATTCTGTGAAGGGCCTCCTAATAAACATGTTGAGTGTCTGTGCGTGGCACATATAGGCATGTCGAGCTTCGAAATTAAAATTTGATTTAAAGTTCAGAGCTTTGCTGCAGAGACATTTTTTTGCAGAATTTGATGCAAACGGAACAAATCAGTAGATCAGAGTGGGAAAGTAATTTCAATTAGGGAAGCGCGCCAAAGGATCATGAAAGTTGCGCGCGCCACAGAACGCTAGCAGCTCAAATTAATCCGGAGTGGCGCATAAAGGAGACTTCTCTCATTGTAATCATTCTAGATAAAGCCAGACTAATATGAAAAGGTGAAAATTCAATTTTCTCACTAGAAGAAATGATCACTGTCTGTGATCAGGTAGCAAAAGAGATGACGGGTGAGGGTTCGCAGAAAAAATAAAACAGTTTGTAAAATGGAAAGGGAGCCACTGCATATCCTTCAAGGCACTGTCTTATTCTAAGTTGGATACGTCTTTTAATTAAAGGTGCTTTTGAGGCATGATTGGCAGGTGATTTTGTGTCACTATGGGGACTCTATTATTGCAAATAGCTTCCCTCTGGATGTTGATGGTCAGGTGTGGATTACATGCACTACAGCCTACCTTCTGAAGTAAATGTAATGAAAGGATTCAGTCAAATTACATGACTATAAATATACATGGACATGGTCCTCTCTGAACAAGTAGCGTCCCTCACATTAGATTTTGAAAGCTGTGACACAGTGTCATGCACTTTTGCAGACTATTTTTGTTACCTTCTACCGATCTGTTAACCTGACTTCAAACTGTAGTACAGCATGTATTCCATTTTCTCACAGCTACATATCTGGGATGTACCAACATTTTAGCCACTGAAATATTGCGGCCACCAAGACAGGGGAAAACAAAGGATTAAATACAATATATGGACAAAACTATTGGGACAAATCTCTTAATTATTGAATTCAGGTGGCCCCTTACTTCCAGTGAAGGGCTGAATCTTAATGCTTCAGCAGACCAAGACATTTTGGGCAACGGGAGGACCAGCTCCATATTAAAGTCTATGTATTTGAATGCAGTGTCATTAAAGTCACTGTTGGTGTAATTGTCAGGTGTCCCAATACTTTTGTCCATATAGTGTAGGTCCATATTAAAGCATAGAAAACCTAAAACGTAAATAAATGAAATGACACTAAAATGAAAAAAAAGTGATTAAAAGTTTCCATTGTGCATTCCATTCCATTGTGCACTTGTTCAAAATCGCTTTGGCAGATGTCTGGAGCAGCTTCTGCCTTCTCCTCCATTCCCGGGACAGCTAGGAAGATAGCATCACCAAATCAGTTCCCGGGTCATGGAGAGAGGAGGAAAATCAGTAGGAACAAGCAGTAACTTTTAAGATTTCTGGAAGCAGCCAGGGTGTACAACAACCAGAAGCTTCTCCATTACAGCTTGATTCCAGTTGAAAACACAATATCCAGCTCGATGTGCAGAACACAGCCAAGGAAAGCCCCTGCTAGTCCACCGGCGGTTTCTAAAACAAGGAAAAAATTCACCGATGCCAGAATTCTATGTACTTGTTGGATTTTATAGGGACATACTGGGCTCTAAAACAGTGCTTCCCAACCCTGGTCCTGCTCTGCACATTTTAGTGTTTTCAGTTTCGTTTCTCAGCTGATTGTGTCTTGAATTTCGATGAGGCCTTTCACAATTACTGCCCAATCACCTAATCACAATTATTCAAGATGAAACCAGGGTTGCACAACTCTGATCCTGGAGGGCTTGTGACTTGCACAGTTTGGTAGTTCCCACACTCAAAGTCATCCACTAAATCTGGCAATTAACAGATGAGAACCAGGTGTGGAGAAAATCAGCCAGCTAGGAACGGAATTATGAATTCTCAGTTTAAGCTGTTCACATTTATTTTCCACAGACATTAGATTTCACAGTCAAAGTGACACACAACAAGCAGAAGATGATTTGGTGCATTTCCACCCATTGGATTGAGGCCAAAAATAATAAAAATAAAAAAAAAAAGTAACCAAGACACACATTCACAAACATCTTTTAACTTGGTGCTAAAACACATTTTGAGCACCAAGCAATTTGTTGGCTGCATAACTAAAGCTAACACACTCTCCAACATGTACACATTGCTTGATTGCCTACACATGATTCTGCATAATCATGGACAGCTGTATGTCCACATACATATCAGTGTGGTGGAGTCTGTACAGTGTAGCATTGGCTACAACAGATAAGAAGTAAGACAGCCATTCAGTTGGTCATGTAAGGCTCACACTGTATATTTGCATAAAATGAACAACAATTAAATTGTTAAATTGCAATTATGACAATTCATTTGTGAGGGAATCCTTTACGAGGGTGACAGGCCTAGTTTTAACAACAAAAAAAAGCAAGTAATGCCAGCACCCCACTGCAAACCTCTGAGCAGTCAATGTTCTTCAAACCAGCAACAGCAAGTGCAGTTCATTCACTAAAACATTCACTAGAAGCATACGCTATCTAATAAAATCCTTTTACCACAGGTCATCCCTCGACAAGTAAGACACAGAGCACTGCCGCATCTTAACGGCATCTTGTCAAAATGCCAATTATGATGAAGGAACCTCAAAGATGTTGCTGTGTGGTACACATCCTCTTACCCTTGGCTTACGCAGCTCCCTACATCGCTAATGACTGCCTGATACACATCAGTGAAAGAACACTGGCCCTAAAACAGCGGGCCTAAGCATAGACGGACAATTTGTTGACTTGTTTACTGCCTGAGGTTGGCTGTTAAAACTGGAGTGGTGGATATGCTCCGGTGAGCAAAGTCAGATATGGTTAAGCCATATCGCGTGCAAGAGTTAAATGTGTGTCTGGTAATTTCACACTCCACAGTGCTTGAGAGACATGCTAGGTGGTGAGAGACGTGCTAGGTGTACAGTACCGGGGGTCTTTATGTTTGCATGTGCCGCACTAATGACACGACCTGGGTGCTGCAGGTATGATTTCAGCGCTATAGCGTGACTCTGGAACAACACTGTGACAACGCTCTGGGGGTGTTACTGTTTCACAACTGAGTAGATGTGATCTCTCTTGTTCGTATCTTAATGAGCTTCAGGAGCATCTCACTTCAGGCTTTATCCATCACCTGTGCAATAAGCACACTTTCTGGCGTGCCAGCAAGTTAGCACGCATGACTTAGCAAGGGTATTAGCATTGTGAATACAGTCATTGAACCATGGAGCAGTGGTATATGGAAGGAGAGCAACATGCCCATATTCCATTCCAGATTTCAATTACCTCTCCATTTCCCTCAGTGTCTAAAACAACAGACAGAATGCCATCTCTCCCTCGCTCTCTCTCTCTCTCTCTCTTTCTCTTTCTCTCTCTCTCTCTCTCCTGAGCTATTGCAAATCATTTCCAGCAACAATATGACAGAGCTTTATTAATGGCACACTGTGCTGGCATTCATACTCAAACAAGCCTTTAACAAATTGCAACACAATGTGCTATCCATGCACTTTGATAAATGGTTCAAATAATTCTAATGACAGGATTATCATATAAGATCTATGCTCACAACTTTGTACTGCATGTTCATCTGCATTTATTAAGTACAAATACATTACAGTAACTATCAATTCTTTTAGAATCGAATCTACCAACAGTTATTTAATAAGCACTCAGAGTTTATAAACAGGCCAAGCACAGCCTTTTAAAAACTCCAAAGTACTTAAATATAAACCTAAAAACTTTGTAGCCTATCTATCTATCTATCTATCTATCTATCACTTTAATATTCTATATTATATATGTGTGTATATATGTATAGGTATGTGTGTATATATGTATATGTGTATATATGTATGTATATATGCACATGTAATATACATATATGTGTATGTGACTCCTATTTAAACAATATATACTACCCTATATAAAAATTTACTAGAAACATTTATAATAATACAGGAACTGTAAACAAATAAATAAATAAAAGTCAGCCTGAAATAAAAAGGCAGTTTACTTCTTTGCACAGCTTTTTTTGAGTTAACTCAACTTGAAGGTACTGGAGCTCACCCAGCTCAAACATCTTTGTGTAGTTCTAAACTTCTTAGAAAGCAAACCTCTAGGTTCAAAAGTTCTCTTAACTTTCCTACTTCCAAATACACTTCTTATACTGCTGGGGAACGGCAAGTACTTCCTCCTCGAGTTCAAAGCCACTGATGGCTGCATTATCACTGTTACGCAGTTTCCCCAGTTGGAAGCTCCCGACATTACATTTTAATACACTAGAAAAAGATATAAAAGATTTGCTTTCCTTTCAGGTTAGGGAAGTAGCTAACTTAAATAGCCCACTTAAGAGTTCTAATTTTAAATTCATTATGATGAACATCTGTAACGTGTGCCCCCGCCATGTCCCTGTTTTTTGACTGTGTCTTGATTTACGTTTCCCATGTGTCTGCCTTCCACTGAGTCTGTTGTTGTTTTGGTCTTAGCCCCACCTTAGCCCACCCCCCTTGTTATCCTGTTGGTTCTTGTCTCCTCCCCTGTCCAGGTATTTCAGTTGTCCTTTTTTAATATACATACATATATATATATATATATATATATATATATACACACTCCTTTGTTCAAGTCTTGAGTGGTGGATTCTCTGCTATATGTTGTTTCATGTCTTTGTATTTATCCCTCTTGATTATTGTGTGGCTCTGTTTTACCCTGGTTTTGGTTTGTTTTGCTTTGTGTGTCTGTTCTTTGTGTGACACACCTACATCCTGTCTACCCATTACAACATCTAATTAAATCATATTTTTCAGGCATTATGCTAATGAGGGTCTTTTGGCCCTGAGGCGAACATCTAGCTCTAAAAAGAACCATTAGAATTTTAACAGGTTTTTGAACAATATAATATAAATGCACAGATCACTGTCCAATGATAAAACAGACAGATTAACTGACTATAAAAGGGAAACTGGTAACAGTCTAAACCCCAGGAATGAAGCGATTTAGATAACATTTCAGAATGAATTAGATCATATGGATTTGGCCCCATCAACTGATCAGGAGAGATGATAAGTGTGTATGCGTACTATATTTATCGTACATTAAAAAATGACCACAATCTGACTTTACAGTGAGGTCAAACAAAAAAAAAAGCACAAATCCATATAAAAAAGGAATACATTTTAAAAGCCATAATGTGTTACACATGCAACACTTGTTTGCTCTTCTGTTACAAAAATGAAATACATACTATTAATGCTTTTTTTTATAGAATGTTATTAAAAAAGATGATATATACAGGTAGATCCAGATGATCTCTTCCCTCTAAAGGTTAAGGTAGTGGATGAGAGTTGTAAACAAGCTACAAGGCCAACAATCTCCAAACTCCTTCCACTCAAACAATTTTACAACGAGGTTTCTTGTTCTTTCCTATCCTCTATGGCCACGGTACAAAAGGGCTTCAATGCCAGTGAAGAGGTATAATCAATGCGTAATGTTACCAACGGCAGTGCAACTTGTTCACTGCGCAAAAATAAATGCGAGACTTGTGAGCTGTGAAAGTTGTCAGACAGGAAGAAATGAGAAGGAGCTTTAATCCCTCTCTGAACCTTCTGGAAAGTCATTAGGTCAAAGGAGTGTGGAGGATGGAGAGCGAGGGCCTTTTTTTTTATAATGAAGTGCCGGAGCTCCTTTGGGAAACAATGCTGGAGGCCGGTGCTTCGTTCGGCAGATCTGAAAATTAATGTTTTGAAGTGCTATCTGCAAAGGGTCCCCCCGGGCACCTTCCGCCTTCCATATCTGGGAGCAAAGAGGCATCCAAATCGCACAAAGCCATTTTGATTACAGGCATGCTATCAGTCGGTATCTATGCATCAGTTTCTCTATCAGAAATAATGGACCTGACAGACAGGATGTGCTAAATAATTCAGTCAAATTTTGGCACCCGGAGACAAGCTATTGTGACAAGACCTCTTTAAGGTATTCCAAAGGGAAAGGACAGAAAATGGCTCAGATTGTCACATGGAATCACCGAAAGACTGTTCAAGTGGAACAAGCTTGTGAGGCATTAGTTTTGTCTATTCTATTTCTATTAAACTATTTTATATTTAACACATAAAAATGTGCTAAAAACGAAAAAGAGAAAGTTACTTCTTCCACTCTGCTACTCAACAACTCTCCTGAACACACGCTAATAATCTCTTGCAATAGGAAGCAGCCTGTATATATATATTTCTGTCTCTAGGTGCAAAAGAAGTTCTCTATTTTGCAAAACAGCACATCCCAAAGGCTTGAATTAGCCACAAAGGAACCCTGCGAAAACAAGGATCCCTTCAGGAAGGAGTGTGTTCATCTGAAACTAAGGAAAAGAGTCAACATATCCAACTTCATTGACACTTTCTATAGAAAACATGGCTGAAAACATGGAAATCCACCACTAACTCCTGATTAAAATGTAAAACATCATACCGGTAATGCAATAAAATGTACAATTTAGAGCTCAGTGATGTTATCTAAAAATGCAATTACAATGCAAATTAAAATATCACATACAATACTTATCCAAAAGTTTGCAGACAGCTGCTCATTTCTTATAAAACCAAGAGAATCCCCCAAGCTACAATAAGAACCTCTGCTCTCTTGGGCTTTCCACTACATGTTGGAATTTGCTGTAAGGATTTGATTGCATTCAGTCACAAGAGCATTATGAAGGTCAGGTATTGATGCTGGATAATTAGTTCTGGATCACAAACACCACTCCTACTCATCCTAAAGATATTTGATGGAGCTCCATCAAACGCAGTGCTCCCGTAGATGCTGAGAGGCTTTATACACTTCTAGCTAGAGCATGATGACCTTAGGCTCATGTGCAGCTGCTCCAAAACATAACATTCTATAGGCAGTTCTCTTCTATGCATGAGAGCAAGTAAACACGTGTCAGCAATGAGTTCACCTTGAAGTAGTCGAATTTCCTAATTAGAAGAAGGTTTATGACATTCTTTGATCATATAATGTATATCACAGCCCAATACATGGTCAAATTACTGACCAATCAGAAATCTGGCCACAAAAGCTAACAAATACCCCACTCAGTGTGAAAGCAGAGTTTAAGACAGGATGTATAAAACTGCACTGGCACAGTCTGGCCCCAGGAAATCTCCATGCATCCCACTGGAAATGTTTTTGAATATCTGCTCCCCACAGTAACCTACTGCTGAAGGATTTTGGCCTTTACCAAAAAGAATGAAAGTGAACAGTGTTTAAAAGCAAATGGCTCCTAAAGGGCATCAAATATCACTGCCTTATGCAGCATCCAAGTCTTGTGCAGTCAAAGGAGAACACAATAAGTTCAAAAAGTGCACATTTCCAACTACATTTAGCCAAGAATCCCCTCTTGCTGCATTTCTGCACTGCACAGGAGGGCTTGCCGTGCTAGAGTACTGCTCCTCCCGGACCTCATATGCTGCTGCCTAAAAGGCTGCTAATGTGGTTAGAAACATGCTTTTTGTACACATTATGCTTTAGCTATATCATATTTGGATTATGGACAATGAGACATTTGGAGTTACTTTAATGTTACGAGCCTGAGTATTTGGAGTCTTTTCTTCTCTTGGTCTACTTTTCCTTCCAGTCGTTGTGGAGAATTAGCTACTAGGATGACCAGAGAGAAAAAGACCCCCAGTGAAAAAGGCCCTTCCCCTCTTATTTTTCAAATGAAATGATCAGTTTGTGGGGCCAAATTCTGACACATTTATTGAGTAGTGATGGTCAAATTAGTGATGGTCAAATAGTGATGGTCATTTCTTTATCAAGATAAAATGTATGAATATGTGTTGATGAATATATACATGAATATATATTATATATATATATATATACAGCATTTGTTTTATTTGCCCATTTTTTAATTTAAAAACCAGTGTGTTTTGTTAAAGTGATATGAGTGACCAAAATAAGCTTAAAGATACATTTATTACTTTCAAAAATGCAATAACATTTTTGTCATGTGATTGCAGAGTTCAATGTGATACCCATAGGGAACACTATTTCCAGAGTTCATCACCAGTGTCTAGTTAGAGCAACAGGCGGCTTGCTTGAAACAATGGGTGTCTACTGTACATCAATATATATCATCCACACTCAACGGTTCCATCTCCTCTATGATTGTAGCCTCTTGCTCTCACTCTTGTTCATACAGCTCATGGATTATTATTACAGTAGAGGCTCTCAAGGGCAACTGTAGCTTTCCACTTTGCTGTTGCTTTTGTTTGCTGCTGGTTGATTCATCCATAAGTCTCCCATGAGCACTGTGCAGTGTGGTCTGCCGAAGGCACAGAACGCGAAGGTTTTTTTTGGGGGGAAGCGGGGTTTAAAGCCATTTAAAAACTCTATGTGAACAATAGGGCTACAATCATGGACACAATCTTGGCAAAAAAAACATCTGTGCTTCAGCCTTCACTACTACAGATGGTTCAAAGAGCAAATAAGAAAAAAAATATTAATAATTTATTGTTAACTTTGACAACCCTAAAAAATGTTTACTTTTGTACTTCTCCACTACCGTGGTAACTATCTAGCATGTTTGCCAGAGTTAAACACTTTCTCAGTGTGTATACAAGTCCACACAAAGCGGAGGAAAATATACACAATTTAAAGTGTTTAGTATCTCTATTTTGCCAAATAGCACATCCCAAAGGCTTGAATTGGCCACAAAATAACCTTGCGAATACAAGGATCCTTTCAGGAAGGAGTTTGTTCATCTGAAACATGACTGAAAACATGGAGATCCACCACTAACTCCCGATGAAAATGTAAAGTATCATATCAGTAATGCAATAAAATGTACAATTTAGAGCTCAATTATGTTATTGTTTAAAAATGCAGTTGAATCCAACTGAGTCAATCACTTGCTCAGGGTGTATACAGGTCCACACAAAGTGGAGGAAAATGTACACTATATAAAGTGTTTAGTATCTTACACCACATTCGGTGTAAAAAACTGAACACTGTCATTGTTACATCACTCAAGTGCTCAAAATGTGTATGTTGTTCCCATACACTGTTTATTTCTTACGACACTAAACTAGTGATCACATTATTGGTGTTAACGTATCACTGAACTCTTATTGGTTGTCTGCACTAGAGGTAAGTACACTGGTTTTGTGAACAATTTCATAAAGATCAGTCAGTTCTAAAAGGATAATGACTTTTTTCAGAGAATTTGGAGCAGTTGCTTGTACTTACGCCAGGCAAAATCGACAGCAATAAGTGTCCACTTTAATCCATTACAGAATGGGTTAGTTAAATAGAACACAAAACAATATCCTGGCTGGCATAACAAAACAAGCAAAATGCTTTTCTATAAGGTAATAATAATATGTTCTAACAACATAAGTGAGGTGGTTACACTCCCCTAAAAGCTCTGCTATTTATTAAACCCAACAGGTGATCAATGAAATCAATATTATGTAGACAGTCAATACTGCTCAACACAAAATTTTCAACTCTGAAAAATCATTACTTTAAATAAGCACAATACAATTTGCTATGTAATAATAATCATTGACTAATAGAAATAAACTGACCAGCACTGGTGAATACTAACTGAAGACCACCTTGATCATTTTATGGCTGATAGAGCTGGGCTGTGAAATGTCACAACAACGTACGTTCATTACCAATGAGTTGGGCAAGCTCAAATAGCATTTTAAAGACTTTGAATGCTCCCCCCGAATAAGTACTAGAATATCCCTTCTAAAAAGAAAATGTTATAAAAATAATATAACCAAGTATTTTTGTTACTGCAAAAATCATATCAAAGCATATCCATGCTCATGCACTATATATTACAATAGAAACAGCAATTGTAGTCTCTTTTCAAATACAGCTTTTGTGATCCCTGTAGTTGCAGCACAGCTTAATAATGACAATGGAAGGCAGGATAATGTATGACATGAATGTGCCGAACTAGGTTGTTGATCGCCACTGGTTGAACACTGTAAAGGATGTAGTTACATCAAATATCATAAGTAATAGAATACCCATTCTCTGTGATACATTGTCATATGTCCACAATACATAGTCACATTTTTGCACTGCAATATCATGATTTGTGATGCATTGCTACACCCCTACTGAGTACAGAATCAAATACCAACAAAAACATAAGCACACAAATTACTCAGGCCAACCCTACCTAAAAGACTATTTTGTGTTTTTGCAACATACACATGAATTTACAAACAATTCAAATCATCTGGCTAGTTATCTAACTGCTGCGCTGTGGGCTTGGTGAGCCATAAGCATTTTGTAGCTAACAGTTAGTTTCCAAGCACTGTACCACAAGACAGATTCAATGAAATTCCTTGTATGAAAGATATTCAGTCTTGTTTCATAGGTAGATATTCAAGATAGAAGTGCAAAGGTGATTTTTGAGGAGACAGAATTGGCTAGAATCCAAGTGGCAAAGCTGAACAGCACAGCAGAGGCAAACAAGAGTCATGGACAAATCCAAGAACTCAACCATCACACTTGACTTACGTAACCCGATTCCAAATCCCTCACACCTAAAAAGGCATTCACAGCAGTACCATGACAGATAGATGCTTTTTCCAATAAGAAAAACATTAGAGTGTGAGGGAGTAACTATCATGATGAATAAATTCAAATATCATCCTGAACATTGACAGGAATGTTTCTTTTGCTTTGTCGCCTTACGTAAACGCCATCAATAAAAAAATAATTCACAAGGAAAAAAGAACTATGATTGCTTAGAATAATTGAGGTAAGAAACCTCTCTGCCTCCACACTTTGAACCAGCTTCAATGATGTTATTAGCCTGCATTTTCCTCTTATCTGATAAGTCTTCCATCAGTATAATCTCTCATCCCATTCATGCTTCCTTCCCTAAAAAAAAAAAAAAAAAAAGTCAGCTGCATCTGTGATCTTTCCAGGCTCAAAGCTCTGGCAAAAAATGTGAATGTAGGCCAGTTCTTGCCAACAGTTTCAACATTTGCCTTTAAATGCAGATATGATAATATGGTTTAAAAAAAGAGTCCTTGCTTTAGTCTTGAAATCTGATCACGCAGTGGCGAAAAGTCAAAGCGTGACCCCTTCTCTATCCTGTGTCAGACAAGTCAGCATGAAAGCTGAGCAATCAAATACTGCATTTAGTCCATGACTTCAAAACCTCCCGGCCCTACCCGTGGTCTCCAGGCTCTGCAGTGCACTTTCTATTCTCTCTAAATATAGCAAATGTTGGGAGCTTCACAAAGATCCAGAAATAATATTAATATGGCCTTCAACGTCCTAGTGCTCATCCTTTGTCACAGCTGGCTGTCATTACAGAAGCGTGACAGAAGTTTGAAGTATGAAGTCTAGCTATCAGCAAAGCAGCACTCTCTGCCATTTCCTCGTCAAGCGCCGCCACCTTAGCATCGAAATTCCGACATCAAAATCCAAATACACAAAGCATCTTTTGATTTCTTCAAGAAAAAGAGCGATCCTGACTGACAGCGCACATAATCAAACCCAACTTGAATTTAAAGCAACCAAAATTACTCCATTACAGTCAATTACCGTTTTGAATTCCAAGTGGCACTACAAGTGCAAAAAGCAGAATTTTCCTAGCCACGGGATACCAGTGGATGCATCAGGCTTTATTCTCGAGCAATCTGTTGCCTTCAACAATAGACTGTAATTACTAATCATCTCAGCCGTCAGCTTGGAGCTATGGAATAGATTAGTTACCTTCACTTGATAATAGCTAATCCCCTGCTGGAGAGATGCTAGTTTTGCAGGCTGCATGAGAAATGTGCAGCACACACAAACACACACACACACATGCACACACACACACACTCACACACACACACACACACACACACACACACACGCAGAGAGAGACAAAGGTGCAATCACAGCCTGTCTGTATTTGTTTCTCCTGTAGCATGTTTCCTCAGCCACTTTCTTTCACTCGTGCTAGCTTGCTATGCCAGAAGTCTTTGATTTCTTTGCTTCAAAGAAATTAATTGCCTTTAAGGAAAAAAAAGAACAAATGACGAGCAGGAATGGAAAACAACAACTGTCCCAGTGGACTACAGGAGCTAAATGAAGAAAGGCCGCTCTTGCACAGTGGCAAACTCTGTGTGAAACAAAGTGCTGGATGTATTAACCTTTCCAGCACCCAGCCTCTGGGATCCAACTGTCCCTCTATTTGCAGGAAATACATCAGTCTCTGCACATGACTGACTTATTATCAGTAAATAGGACAACTTCAGGGCAAAAACGCCACAATCAACAGGCGGAACCAGTCAAATCAGATGGTCTTCTGCTTATGTTTTCCATGGAGGCGGCGTCTGCGCTTTCTCATAAACACACAGGTGTAGTTTCCGCTGGGGATGGTGGGGTATATGGCCCCTCAACTTTTCAAAATCCAGTTTTCGTCCAACCCACTTTCAAGGTTAGTTTGCTGGGGAAACCACTAAATAGGGCAACCTACTCTTACTGCCCAGCCGTGGTTATCTGGATGATAGAAATGACAGAATTATAATAAGAGCCAATTCCTAAAAATCATTATGTGGATCAGTAATGACACCCATTTCCATGGGTGCTAGTAATGCATTCTGCTAGTAATGCATTCTGACAAGACATGCACTTCACTGTCTGGCAGCTAGAATATTTCCGAGTTATTCAAATTATTCATTAGAAAAAGGAGATGCAATTAATCTGGGGGATGATCCATTCTGTCAATAACATTTACTGGCATGTCATTAGGATATCACGAGTTTGATCCCTGACAATGCCTTAGCCATTCATACTGGCAGTCTCCCAAACATGTTGAGCTGTCCAATGAAGTTTCATTAGTAGAAGCTGTGCTGGTGAGTCACTTGTCTCTGAGGAAGCACAAGCTAGCCTCTACCCTCCTAGTATGATAGCATCATGTGATTATATGATTCCTGTTGTATGGAACTGGATAGGACTAAATTGTGGATAAAAAATGAGTAACTATTTACCGTTATTGAAATACTTATGCACTACCACATTATGCATCAGTATATAACTTGTGCATTAGGGTGACATTGGCTAATATTAGTGGGTGTTATCAACAACACTCATTGGTGCAATAGAACTTGATTTGGTTGAACTACCTTCTAAAGCTGCAGCTACGCACTTGTCATCTAAGAAGTTATTCTACAATGGACAGTGTACTTTACGGTGCCCCCACCTTCTGAAACCAAAACTAATCTATGCAGAGTTCTCAGATGTTAAAGACAAATGGATGCATTTATCCCAATTTGTTCAACAATACAACACCACTGTACTGTTATGCCTGCTGCTCCATACTTGAATACTACTGTGAACAGATATAGGCATGTTTACTCTATTGATTGCAACCACCTTTTCTAGTTTTCAGGAAGCAGTTGTTCCACTTTAAGTCTAAAGTAAATAAATAAAAAAGTAAAATAAAAAAAACCTTCTAATATGCTAATTTGAACTAGGGCTCCACAGTCTGGACATATAAAGTAATAAAGCTTATGGATATATGACATGCAAAGAAAAAATATGATTAAAATTACCTCTTTTTGTTGCTTAATTAAGCAACTTAGTATTCCAAGTATTAGAATTTAAATTGTTGTTCATTGTTGTTCATGCATTTTTGTTACAATAATCTTCTGTATCCCTTTCTATAGTGAAAACTGGTGCTTTACTACTTTGCGTTGCGTTTGGAATTGAGAACAGTCATCTACTTTAAAGTGTGTTTACAGGTTCGTAGTTAAAGAAAGAGCAGTTGTTCAGCTGTGCATATGTCTCTTATGTAAGCACCTGAATAGCGGAGTGGTTTAGACATTTGACCTGCCTGTGGGAGAACAGGGTTCGAGCTCTGCTCAGGCACGCTGCAGCTCAAATGTTAGACACAGCTCCTATGTGCGTGTAATTTGATACGTTCTGTTATTGCAGCCCTCAACAAGGGGTTTATCATGGGAACGTAAAAATATGATTATTATGCAGACACATTTTGAACCGTGTTCATCAACCCACAGTCATTTGCACAAATGATTGCGTCAGTGGCGCCTGAACCCCCGATGAAATATCCTGTGGAAAATAGTGAATCTGATTTGATCATTTAACTAAGCGTCAAAGCTCACCCAATAAATAGGTTTGATCCTGTGAGCTCCCAGTTTTACTGTCGTCCTAATCAGTGACTAGTAGTAGCTTCTTCAAATAGACATCAATGTATATACTGTATATACTTTCATCAAGTTGTTGTCTGCACATACAAACCTCTTATTGTAAATTTTTGCACTTAACCCTTTCCTGTCCATCTGATAATTTAAAGTGAAATTTTGGACATGTGAAAAGAGCTGAATAACCAAGGTGACTTGGATGCCTACAATCAACCAACAATATGTAATATCTCTCTCCCTCTCTCTCTCTCTCTCTCTCTATATATATATATATATATATATATATATATATTTCTTTACAGGGGAGG
>JBBPCZ010000002.1:9615762-9629937 GCA_037974445.1 Brycinus macrolepidotus | reverse complement strand
TGCTCGAAGAACCAAATTAGCCACACCGTGATTAGCAGGATGATCTCATCTTAGATGTGTCAATTCATCTCGGATGTGTCAAGCGACGTACGAAGAACGGACCCCTGAACCTTTGTTCTGATCTCCATCATAAAGAGCTGGTAGGTTTCTCTACAATTAACTATTTCATATCCAACTACTCTGAAAGAGAAACAGCAGATCTGTTTATTGTGAAGGTTTTACTGCTGTTGGGGTCAGAGAAGAGTGGCCTCCACACAATGTTAGTGAAACACAAGACCTGCATGGCAACAAGATAAAACATGAAAAGCGTATCTGTTCTGTCAGACCATAGTGGTTGCATACTGTATCTATTCTAAACTTCATGATATTCCTACAAGAGATAACAACAAAAGTAAAAACACACTTCTATATGCTGCCCTGAAAACCACTTGTGTATGTTTAAATTTGTTTATCTTCTAGGAAATGTATTTGCTTGTGTTAATTACGTTTTCACACAACACCGTTTTGACAAAAAAAAAAAAAAAGCAAAAGCAAAATGAATATCGGCCTTTTTTTTGTCTCTGTATTGAACATGTACAGTATCATGTTGCAAAAACCACAGCGTGTCATTACACTTCTATTGAACATTAATCAGCTCATTTGTGCACCATATGAAAGCCTAGTTACCTTCCACTCTAAGTGAAGCCAACTAGAAGAGCAACACTACTCATATCATCATCATCATCATCATCATCATCATCATCGTCATCATTTGATCAGAGGAACCAAAAAACAGAAAATAGGCTGCTCTTTCAGTTGACAGCGATCTCAACCTGGATCACAGTTAACTCATATGCCAACTTCAGCACCTCCTGACAAGAGTGTCACATTCCCAAGAGTGGTCAGTGCAAAGCTCCACTGCTCAGTAGTGTTGTGTGCAATGACTGTACAAAATAACTCTGTGAAAAATCAACACTAGGCAAAACAGTGAAGGGAACAGAGTATTCAGGTAAGCGTGTGGAAAATAGCCACTGCACAGGTAAGCTATTTTCCCTCTTTTTACCTTTTATTTGAAAACAACAAAGCTCCATGCCATTAGTTACTGCGCTCTCACGTCCACTTCAGAGTTCAGAGAGGGTCTAATTTATAAACTACTGGGGGGGAAGAGTTGTTATGTTATTATTGCTGTTATTTATTATTGTTATTATCATCTCTGAAGAACATCTACTTCCAGGAACACTAATGGTGGTGTGTCCCATAGTATTAGTAGTAGTAGTAGTACTACTGCCACTAGCTCCACTACTACTAAAAAAAAATACAAATAAAAAAAATACAAATTAAAGAAAACAAAAACAACATAATAATAATACTAATACTAATACTACTACTACTACTAATTATTATTATTATTGTTATTATTGTTACTGTTGTTGCTACTGTTATTGTTGTTGTTGTTGTTATTATTATTATTATTATTGTTATATTTTTTCTGCTGACTTTTCCTAACACAGGAGAAAACTATGACAGTGTGAGCTGAAGCTTCATCACGGTAAAATATTTAAAAAGCATTAACGAATAGCTTAGTAAAATGCGTGATCATAAAGTATTGTCATCTTGCAATGTAGTAATAAAGAACAGAACTGTGAATGTCACACTTGTCACCCCATGGTCTTTATAGCCACTAAGCTTAGCCTG
This sequence comes from Brycinus macrolepidotus, assembly GCA_037974445.1. Taxonomy (NCBI): domain Eukaryota; kingdom Metazoa; phylum Chordata; class Actinopteri; order Characiformes; family Alestidae; genus Brycinus; species Brycinus macrolepidotus. The sequence goes on along the minus strand of JBBPCZ010000002.1, from coordinate 9,628,263 downwards.
ATTGTCTGAGAGCAGATGCATGACAGTTGTTCCCGAGAGAAGAAGTCGTTTGGTTCGATGTGAAACCTGATGCTGTGGTTTGAGGATGTACTACAATGTACACTGTACATATACATAACAACATAGTCTGGTATGTGGTCGGTTTGGATCTATCAAAAAAAAAAAAACTTCCGGCGCCCCCAACATGTGGCAGCCAGTTACGGCAGCTCTGCTCATTTCTGAGCTTCTCTCTTATCTTATCTTATCTTATCATCATCTTCTCTAAAATCAGAGGCAAAGTTCCAGTGACCCAGTACATTCCAGCACGATACACATGCAAGAGGGCATCGCTTATATTTCATTTTATATGCATAAACTGTAATTAAGCTTCGTCTGTGCATCTTTAACCAGCAAATCACATGATGTAAACCCGCTGAGTCATTTTTTTTTGTTTTCCAATTGTTGCCATTCAAATTATACCATTACAATGCTCTGCTGCTCATTGTTGTTTTTAATTACTTTAATTAAATGCTTGAAATATCCTCCCAATTATGAACAAAAGTGTCACAGCTTGACCAAAAGCGTCCAGAGTTTATTAATGCATTGTTTGTTCTGCCACACTGGTGCTGGGGCTGAGATAACAAAAAAAAGACCTTTAAATTCACTCATAAATTCCAAAATTACAGGGGGGAAAAAAGTAGCACATACTTCTGTACCTCCATCCTAAGTAGCTCATTAATCTTTTAAATTTGTCGATGTTGGAAAACCCAACCCAGAACTTTTATGGCAAATATAATGGAATCCATTCTCATGCAATGCTTTCTCTGACAGAGAGTCAATAAAATAGAAAAGATGAGCAAATGATGCAAGCCAGTCTCACCCACCCACACCCACCCACACACACGCTAAGTCACTACACGCTCAAGATGTCAAATTTCTGGGCACATTTTACCCCACAGCTTATTGATTAAGCTTCAAACTTTGATGCAGTTGCAATCTGTTCAAAATATCTCATTACACCAATTTTGTATCATTTTTGAATACTCTCTAAAAAAAAACCCTAATCTCCAAAAATTATAACATTTCAACCGAACAAAAAAATGACCTTTAATTGTTACAACTTAATATAACAATGTTTTGGCTGCTCCATTCATTGTGAACTTTACATAATTTGCATAATGTAACATAATATTCAAATGATGTAAATTACAAAAATAGAAAAAAGAGATGGAAGGTTCTGATCTCACAGGGACAGCTTGATAATATGATTAATTTTATTGTCTATTAACATTACACATTATTTCTCTCGCTTTCTCTTTTTTGGTATCAGTAGCAGTAACCATTTGGTTCTAGCAAAAAAATCTTGGCTCTCGTTATTTTAGGAACATATACAGAAACAAATTTGATTAAAAGCTTCTCCTACTGTGCAAAAATTACTGAGCATTGATAAATCATTTCAGAGCAAGAAAAATGCTCTTGAGACTTCCAAATGTCCTAAAATAGCAAAAGAAAAAAATCCATAAATTCCTTAATCACAGTACTTGTGCTGAAACATTTCTGGACAACACTGCCTCTAATCTGCCGCTTCTGAATATATCATCTTCAAGGAAAGAAGCAAAACAGATTGTCTAGTCTAACACAGGTCTCCTCCTCTCCTGCCCAGGACTAATTCATCAGGGTCACTTTCCAATATCAGGCCTCTATGCAGCATGCAAAGCTTCCTAGCAGATGAAATCACAGCGTATCCAAACTGTGCAAAGTCATCTAGATCCAATTAATAGGTTTTCATACACATTCAGGTGATAACATCCTATCTGGGAATGCAATCTCATTTCAAAAAATGCATTCAAATGTCTTTGCTCCAGTATTGACCATTGTCATGTGGGCAAGGTAAGCATAGGAGGCATTTGACCAAATGTCACCACATCGATTTCCTCGCCTGCTTGTGATTGCTACGGCACGATGGAAAACCCCGTGGCACACAATAAAACCACTGGACCGCCCCCATTAGGTCACAGAGAGGATGGTTCCAGAAAGTCACAGTAGACTACTGATGTTCCAGGCTGCCGTAGCCGAGCAGAAGCAGCGGGCTTTACAGGCACAGCTGCAAAACTCAAGTCTCAATCTGTCCATCCATTAAAGGTCAGGGCCCTTAATGACGCGGCTGGATGTGTGGTCAGCTCAAACTGCACTTCAATTGGACCAAATGAGGCGTGCAATATTACACCAACAAAAACAATGAAGGCTGCCTCAGAGGTGTTAGATGAATCATTTCTTGGGGCATCGAGGCTGTTCTTAGCAGAAGCCAAACACTCTCCTGTCTCATTCTTCTCACTCAAAATCACTTTCGTCAAACACATGCCTCTAACGCAGCCCATTATACTGAGTCAATTTTTCAGTTAGCTCGAAGGGATAAGCATCATCAGGCCATTCACTAAGCAGTTCCTTTTCTAAATGTGAAGGAAAGGCTGAGACCACAGGGCCAATTACATGCTTGGCATGTCTGAAACACCTGAAAGTGAGGCATACCATTTCAAGTGCTGCCCAGATACAGTCCATGAATGGGTTCCATATGACAGGTATAAAAAGCCAGCGCTTCTAGACGTAAGACGTTTCAGATGTTGATTTAAAACAGCTATGAAAATAAAGGGAGAACTGAAGGCGCGGGTCAGTTTTCTGCTCTCAGCGAGCACACTGAGATTCGTCCCTTCTTTAGGGACTTGCTAACAGTATTTCCTTTTAAAGAAACTATGGCTGATCATATGTCACCGCGTTTGCTGGAAGGCCTACAGTTTTAAAGGCACTTTCCAGCAGGGGACTTGCCCTCCGGCTACGTGGAGATGTTGTCTACAGCCAGGACTCCTGCTCCATTCGCAATGGGAGGAGGTGAAAGTGTTCCTCTCTCCTTTGTTGCGATGCTACATACAAACCTGCCAGTGGCACGGTTAAATTGAACCCTTAGTTCGACTCACCCTCTTCTTTGAGCTCCTTTGAGGTGAAGTGGATGCGACTGGCATTTCAAAATGACATCCTATGGCCACATCGAAGGAGGAATTACCTCACCTTCATTTCCTTCAGCCTGTTGGTGCTCCAGGAAAAACGTACAAGTGCCTTAAGAAGTGTTTACAATTCAATTGTATGGAAGAGAAGTTTAATTAGGAGCTAGGCGTAGGAATAAATATGTACGACGCATTTGCTTCTGCAGCCTGCCATTCTTGATAGATATTGTAGCAACGTTTCATAGACCACTATGTGAAATGCCAATGTGCATTTAACAAACTATTGGAAATGCAGACCTTTTGTCAATGTCTCCTTTACACGACTGCCATCATTTACACATTTGACTGGTGGACTATGCTATTATTGACTTGGCTCCAATGCCAGGTACAACTCACAGTTGGACAATAAGCTAGCACAGCATGCTTCAATATAATCTCATTTAATTAGGCTCTGGGGGCCATCTCTCTGATTTCATTACGAAATGATTGCTCTTAGCCTGCTTTCTGAGCAGCACTGTATACTTTTTAAAGGGACTATGATTCCAGCAACCTTGAGATGTCTGTTGCAGCTGATAGGTATCTTGCATGACAGTGTGATAAAGCGTGGTTTGATAAAATAAAGTTATGGTTTGTGCAACCTCTGGTCTCAATGTCTTTCTATCAGACCAGACCAGTGTGGTAAAGTGCTGGCTGTGGTACACAGGGGTAGATGGCAAACACTGATTGTGACTGCACTAAATGGATCAGGCAGAAAAGCGCTTTCACCAAACACCCTCAATAACCCCAAAGATACACTGCGATGATATTGGCTGTCTTTGTGCCCACATTATGACTTATAACACTTAAAACACGGACAAAAGAGAGTAGTTTCCTAACAACAGGGAGCTTTCTAAAAGGCTGTAAAGCTTCAGAGACGTATATGGACTATGAATTCAGCGGGAGAGTATAGTCTCACAAGCGGACCATTCAATTAATCTCTGAAGAGAGCTTTCTGACATTTTCAGGCATTCATGAATATGCAGCTTTTGAAAATGTCACATTTTTCTTCTGACTACGTGCTGATCAAGCAATAAAAGGATCCAGGTGGGGTACCAGGCACTAGCACCTTTTTGAAATCTATTGAGAATATACAGCAGGGTTTAAATATACAAAAAAAAAAAAAAAATCAAATGCAACACATGCATAAACTTCCAAATTCCGTTTAATTTTTTGCATTGCATCTATTTCTCATACAGTCGCTCTTCTCAGAAATGTGTAAATGATGCTGTGTGGTGTTCTGCAGCTCTCACAGTGTTTAACATTCATTGCGTTAATGACCAGCTTACTGTTCTGCACAAATTGCCCCATAATGCTAATGTGGCCATGTTTACAAGCCCGGGGGTCTTCAGTGATTATTGGGGAGTGAAGATGTGAAGGCTTACCAAACAGCAACGTGAGAAAACAACCCCATGACAATGATTCAAGTCAGACGAAACACTAAAAACAGGCTTCACTGCTTGCATATCTGCACTGAGCTGCAAAAGAATGAGATGCATTGATTTGGGGTTCATACTTTGCAAAGTCCTCCCAGCATCCCGAGGCTCCCAGTATGAACCTGGAGCTCCACACAGTTACTCAGGGTCTCCATGAAGGTGCCATTCATTCTTGTCCTTAGAGCATGCAGCCTATTGAACTTGAATCCAAAGCACCAAGCCTGTGTGATGTGAAGCCTCCACGGTCCCGAGGTCTACCTGCTGATCTGTGCTTAATCTCCTCTCCTCTCCTCTCCAGTGGCTCTAATTCCAAACGCGATGGTTTCGCGTAAAATCTACCTAAAAAAAAACTACAAATGGATGCAAAAGGCTACACTGGGGAAGTCAGTGAGAGTAAGAGCACTGGGGCAATTGTTCAAATGAGGCAAGTGACTGGAAAAAGCCCACGCAACATTAAATAGGAGATGTCAGAGCGACCCGTCAGTGATGAACTCTGCCTGGTGGTTTTATATAAATGACATTAGAAGTTATAACGAGCGCCTCACCCGTGCGCCACACACGCACATCCACGCGTCACGCACGATCTTACCTTTCCGCGCGTCGGCGCTTCTCTGGCGCTCAGCGAGTGAGAATACATCCCCCAATCCCAACATGACCAGAGCGAGCGGCAGCAGCATCACTTCGTTCATGGCTGGGCGAAGGGGCCGCTGCCTGCACTGTGACTGAAGTCCGGCTCAGCCCGCCCCGCGCTTCAGGGATGACAGGAGAAATGGATGTACAGAGAGAGACCAAACCCTTCTTCACTGCTCGCATTCAGACGCTGGGCGGACACACCAGAGAGAGAGAGAGAGAGAGAGAGAGAGAGAGGAAGGGGGGAGAGAGAGAGAGCAGGAGACACCACGAGCAGCAGGAGAGAGTGTGAGAGAGAGAGTGTGATAGAGAGAGAGAGCTGGAGACACCACGAGCAGCCAGAGAGTGAGGGAGAGAGAGAGAGAGAGAGAGAGAGAGAGAGAGAGTGAAACAGAGAGAGAGAGAGAAAGAGAGAGAGAGGGTGAGAGTGCGTGAGGGAGAGAGAGAAAGGGACGGAGAGACAATGAGAAAGAGAAAGAGAGAGAGAGAGAGAATGAGAAAGAGAGAGAGAGAGAAAGAGAGACAGAAAGTGAAGGAAAGGGAGGGGAAGAGCGAAGAGACTGCGGTCGACGCCGCGTTGTTTTTTTCCAACCTGTATTCATACAAACCCCGCCCTCCTCTTGCTCATATTGGATGGTTGTTCAAACCCACATGCAATCCCGCCGTTCTAGAACGCGCCTCTCTGCCAATTAGCCAATCAGAGAGCCCGAGGAAGGGAAACGCTAGCCAATCGCACTTGAGCCTGAAAACGGGTGCGAAAAGAGGCGACACCGCCGCATTAGTGAGAGTGGCTTGACTTTGAATAGGTAATATCCAAGAGCTCAGCTCTCTCAAGCGTTCAGCACCTTTAGCCCAACCGTAAAAGATTATTAACTGTGATTTATCTGTTCCTGGACGTCAGAAAAAAGAAGCGCAGCCATAAAAGCAACTGAGGCTCTTTTTTTAGAATGAATAGACGCCACTAATTAATGTTAAATGGCTACCAAAATGCTAAATGAAATCACTGTCCATTAACTGGATTGACAGTTTGACATCAACCATCTGAAGTGCTGAGTGCCCAAGTATGGGGAGGAAATCACACACAGAAACATATAAGGGAGTAAATCATAAATCTCCTTATAAATATGGAATGAGAAATAACCATGTAGAAAATGTATCAGGGACACAAATTCGGTATAGGATATCAAGTTATCTTCTGAGGCAAAGTGGTCAATCTGAGGATAAACCCTCCCTGGGGCTGGGTTAGATTAAATATTTAAAAGAACCCGAGCATACTGTATCAGCAGTACAGGTCTCTCTTTCTGCCCAAAGGACTTTTGCTGTCACGCCACTGATCATCACAGACCAGCCAGCTGACCTCCGATAATGCTCGACACCAGATCAGCGGCTCTGCAGAGGTCATTTTAACAAAGCAATATACGTTTTTACATGTAAATGCAAGTTGGTCTTGGTCTGGTTTGCAGAAAATGGTGTTGGGCAGCAACTAGAAGGGTGCTGTTGTTATTTCTTAAACAATCTTCATGTCATTATTTTTATTGTTATTATTATATTTAAATGTATTTTAATTTTGTGTAGTATTGTGGTAGTATCCTTATTCCATTATCAGATTTTGGTTAGAAACATTGGAGTTCATTTTTTGAAAATGAAAAATGATCCAATCAGATTTTTGTCTCCATGGTATGGAGGTAGATATATCTAAACAAACTCTCCCATTGGTTAGACCATCATGTGCTACTACAAAGTCCTACCGTGTCAGATTAACCACCAATATTATCAAGAAGTGACAGAATCAATCACATTTTAATTTCTAATGGCTGGGCCCAAATTCGGGAGGGAAGATGTCACTCTAGGCCTTCTGGAAGTCCGAGACATGACATCAGCTGTGAACACAGTGGGTTTCTGTCAGATGGTAAACAGCAACAGCACTATACCAACACTACTGACTACTGCAATCACTCTAGAATACAAGGTGAATGATCTGTTCCTATATCAGTTAAAAACTTCATATAACATGGAATGTCTTTTACAAGCTTCAGGTGTCCATGTTTAATCTTAAAGGGTCATTCATTCATTCATTTTCTGTAACTGCTCATTCCTTACTAGGGTTGTGGGTACCTGGAGCCTATCCCGGGGTCTACGGGCGCGAGGGAGGGACTCACCCTGGGCGGGGTGCCAGCCCACCACAGGGGGCACACACACACAACATTCACTCACACACTTACACCTACGGTCAATTTAGAATCCCCAATTCACCTGACACGCATGTCTTTGGACTGTGGGAGAAACCAAAGACCCCGGAGGAAACCCACCCCACCACGAGAAGAACATGCAAACTCCACACACACAAGGCCAGGACCCGGATTCAAACCCCCAACCCTGGAGGTGTGAGGCAACAGCGCTACCCACTGCACTAATCTTAAATGGTCAAAAAAATTCATTAGCACTAATCAAGTATTAGGGGTATGGGTAATAGAAAACAGCATTATCATATGGGTGTGTTTTTTTTCCTCTTGTTTTGATAATAATGGCCAAACTGAAGGCTGTAACTGTCACGGTTTGCCACTGGTGTGGTGGTATTAATAGTCTGAGAGGACAAAGGTGCTCTCCTCCTGTGAAATACCAGAACCTTGTCGGGGCATCGCTACAAACTGTTACGCACTCTGAAGAGAACTTGTTGAGAAGGGCTTTTTTTTTTTTCCCCTCATGCCCTGCCACACTCAGTTGGCTGGCTCCAAAGCAAAAAAGCAGAAAAGGGACCTTTTCATCCCTCCCTCTCAATGCAAACACAGCAGTCTGCGTCTCCGGGACTCTCCAACCAGCTGTGGCGGATGACTCCATGCTGATGCCCAGCTCTGGGGGCTAATCAGAGTTTGACTAGCACTGCTCTTCACCAGTGCACGCTCAGGGTTTTTCGTTAGAGCTCTGTGTCTTACGCGCTGCTATTTTAGCACATCCAACACACATTCAGTGTGTTGATTTAACATGGTGTGAACCTAGAGCAACAAATAAAGGTTTGATTATGTGTGAAACCCACCATATGGTGGATGAAGTATGCCGGTACCATAAAGCTGTGTTTAATAGCTCTCTCTGTGCCTTATCGCCACTGGTCAGGGACTCCATAGGGCCACGAGATGAAATGTAGGAGACACACTGAAGTTCGTGTTTTCAGTACTCAAAGCACGAGGGCTACTGAAGACTGCCCACACAGTGGACAGCCCACGGCTCGCTTCAGGGAAGGCACATGTGTCTGTGCAGTACTATCCCCTCTAAAGCACAGACGCTTCGCAGGCTTTCAGACTGAAGCAACCAATCGTTCTTTGTACTCTTCCATCCAAAGCCAGAAACAGAGCCATGCTTTGTAAAACATGATTCTTCTTGCTGTTGACGTTGTTCTGTCTGATTCTGCCGTTATTATCGTTCATACTTTCTGGTGCAATCCCATCATGGTACGCACCCCTACATAGCAAAAATGGCAGAAAAGGCCGCATTTTGCATTATTCCTATCACAGCTGTAGCGTCTTCTTTATCAATTATTTAAGCTGTCTTTGAACGGTTTAACTCTAAATCCAAGGCACTGTCAGAAAACAAATACATTCTCTCCTCAACAACTGCGGTTTTATTTTGGTTGAGGGAGCCTGAGAAATGTCTTGTTTTTGTTCTGGGTTTCCGTTCTAATAAAGCGCTAATAAAGTCCAGCACTGTAGTTCCTCTAGAAATGATTGGCCTTTTCTTAAAGGTCAGCAATTAAACGCCACGCAGTCTCACTAGCTGGGTGAGCACTGAACAAGCGTATTGTTAAGACTCTGGCAAAGCAGAGAATCAAAAAGGCTCGCCATCGTTCAAAGAGTAATTACATTTCCATGAGACAAACCTCGTTATGTAGGTTACCGCAGCCTGCCAGTGCTTTTTGACACAAAACTCCTAATAGACACAAAACGACCTAATTGCAAGGCTCACTGCCACACAAGTGATATATCACTAATGCGCACGTGGCTACACGGAAATTGGGGACAATTTCATAAACACTTCACTTGCGGGACTTTCACCACTGACGCAGACAGCACACTTGACAGCAGCGACAGGTTAGAGGGGAGCCATCATGTCAGAAAAGACTTAGCATGTATAAGTATGCTGTCAGACAGGGACATGGATCGGCACCTCACTCTCCTTTTCAGAGGCTATAATCTCACCTTTAGCCTTAATTAGCAGGACAGCTACACAAAGAGAATAGCACTCGCAGAAATGCAAAGCCCTTGTGCTAATAATTATTCTAGCGCTGTAGTCCAGGGCTTTGCCCCTGTCAATAGCAGTGATGCTCAGACTGAACCCCCGAGCCCTGCTGCACTTTCACAAGCCCGCTGGCACATGTGAGAACATGACACCTGGCTGCCCCACTGACATCACACCCAGCTTTATTCAGAACTCTCTCTCTCTCTCTCTCTCTGCATTATAACACACACATATGTGTGCATGTTTGTTTATAGAACGTAGGATCACACATATGTCCAGTGTGTATTACATTGTCTACGCAGCCAAATAGAAAGCTTAAATGCAGATCAGAGAACACATTGTTGATTTTTGTAAGTGAGAAAAATTCAAAGTCTACAGAGAACACACCCCTGCATAGTTTAATGCCTAATTTATTTGCTAAATTGCCCTAATTGGGAAAAATAAAACCTTTTTGTATTTCCCCAAATGTTAAACTCATCAGATAGAAATTGTGCAGAAAAATGTCTTAAGTATGTTCTCTATAGAGAATGAACTTATTTTCACTTAGAAAATTAACAAAACACACAATTTGACTGGGGATGTTTCCGCTTTTCAACTACATATGTAACTACTGGACTATTGTTTTATTTGGCCTCTTTATGTAACTATCCATTTATCCATTAATTTCCAAGCCTCTTATCCTAAAGGGGTGCTGGAGCCTATTCCAGCAGTCATATGACAAATGAAGGAGAAACAACCTGCACTGGTCGTTCATTTGACATACATGACTTTGTACTTCACAAGAAATCTGCCTTTAACTGCTTTTACGTAATTAAATTTTTTAGCATTATCCTAAACTTAACCCTACACACACAGAGAAACACTGGAGAAGGTCTAATGATTTCTGGGAGCTTTTAGTTCATTCTTATTAATTAGAATCAGGCTATAATTGAAACTCAGCAAGGATTCCAGTGCTATTCATAATTTGGTCATAAGTTTTAAGTCGAAACAATAGCATTCTTGAACCTGAAAATGATCCAACTGGACAGAAGGCCTAATGTGTAGGATGTATCAGCATAATTATAAAGCAACAATTACTGTTCTCTGTTTTAAGATTTAAATAAAACAATCAATGTCTTGTACATGTCCAAAAGCATGAGTTGAGAACTAGAATAAAAACCTAGAGAGGTGGGTTTTTTGCTCCTTTTTAAAACCATGTTATTTTTTCAACCTGTTTCTAAAATCCTCCATAACCAACAAATTATTTTAATTCTACTTTGTAATAAATAACAAAACTGGTTCCTGGCATTGCAGATTTTTTTCCTCTGGTGGTCCTACAAAATCAGGACATTTTTGTCACACACACACAAACACCCACAGTGATGTGACCCTGTTTATTATGAGCCAGAGAATCGCGTCTGCTCCTACATAGTTGGGTTCTGTCTACCTATTCTGCTTGTGTTTGAGGCAGGTTATATAACTGGCTGGAGAGCTGGGTGTTAGTAATGCATTAGGATAGGGTGTTATCACAGCTGCTGCAGCCTTGACCTCTGCTCTGCATACCGAGAGCACCCATAATCATACTCCTTTTATTAGTTTGTCCATTCAGTGCTCTTCCCCTGCTCTAGCTACCACTGTGGAAAGAATATTGCACCAAATAGGAAGGTTCTCTTCCTCTCATAAAACATACTGTGTTTGTGCATACACTGTATTGCCAGTTTTTTAAAATGACCAACCTACACACATTGGAAACTTTTTGAGGTACACCTACCATACAGGTGCTCCTTGTAGGTTTACATTTACTGACCGTAGCCCATCTGTTGCTGTGCAGTTTATCGGCCCATCTCTACAGCATTCTTCATAGGAAGAGGATCACTATAGGATCACCACTGACCAGATGGTCCATTCTCAACACTGCAGTGACACTAACATGATAGCTGTGGTTGATGCTGGAACACTTCAGCGCAAAACACACATCACTACCGTGTCACTGTCAATGCTATGCTGAAAATGGTTTGTCATCTATGGCTGTCCTATGGTTGTCCCTTACTACTGATGGATGAGGTAGAGAGTGGCTGATAAATTGTGCAGTAGATGGGCTTCAGGCGGTAACTATAAACCTACAAAAACACCTACAAGGTGTATATGTGCGCACTCCTCCACTATGATGTACAACTTAGGCTCCCAGCCCTGATCCTGTATGTGTTTCTGCTCTTACTCTTACACACCCACATAAACCCAGAAAAGGGCTAATGAGTTGGATCAGGAGTGTTGGGAACAGAGAAAACACTAAAATGTACAGAGCAAGGGGCCTCCAGGGCCAGAACTGGGAACCCATGATATACAGCAGTTGTGCAAACAAAAGAGTTCCAGTTCTTTGGTGAAGCTTTGGTACTTTTTCTGTCTAGTGCGACATTACAAAGCTGCACTCTTCCTAAGTGGTCCAGAGCAAATGATGCATCCCAGGGTCTGTGAACGACTGTTAATCAAGGACACAGGTGACAGCTATTTGTTAGACGAATCACTCCAGTCATGTTGAAGAAGAAAAAAAATAATTGCACTTTTTACCCCATATGGCCCATAACTGCAGCTCCTTCGGGACCGGCGAGCTCATGTCACTGTAGCACACTGTCCACACAGCCTCTATGTGTGTGTGAGCACACATGTGCTATAGGGATTAAGCACCATCAAAGTGATTTAATAGTTCAGATTCACCGTCAGACGGGTGATAAATTAAACTATGACACTGGGCCTCCACTTGCCGAGGAGCCGGCCGAGCTGCACATTTCTCAGTTTCACAGGCGACCGCGAAATATGAAAGCAGACATTGTTATCAAATAATTCAGGAACTGTGCGCTTGTCATATTTTGTCACAGTTGCCTCATTATTACTCTGCAAATATTTTGACATCCAGGGGACTGTAGATTAACATTCCAGATCTTCCTCACAAAGAGAGTTAAAAATGCACAGAGCTATTCAATCTTAACTACCTCAGTGTGTTTTAGCTATAACAAGATGTGACAATCTCTCTGTTTCTATATGGAGTAAATGACAACATTCCCCCAGCTAGCAGAGCACAGGGCATGACATCAAGAAAATTCTGACAGTCAGTGTGCAGAATTAATGTGTTTCACACGCCGCCAATCCCACCCCCCACCCCAAAACACACACACACACACGCGCTGTGCAGTGAGGTGTAGAATGCACGGAGG